>CM062816.1:272936677-273284177 GCA_031772625.1 Pinus tabuliformis
ATCCCTAGGAACTGAGTCAAACGCTTTTCTGAAATCAACAAAGCAACAAAAGACTTTTCATTTTTCTCCCAGACTTTTTCAGTGATGTGCCTGAAAGTTATACAATGATCAATTGTGTAATGTTTAGGTCTAAACCCTGCTTTTTCTTTAACATGCTTATCTCTTTCTTCTACCCACTTGCTAATTTAGTTTTCTAGCATGCTTCCAAATAGCTTTGCAAACAAAGGGTTTATCATGATGATCATATAATTGGAGGGATTATTGACGTCACCGCTCTTGAAAAGAGGTATTGCCTAAATAGTTGTCCAATCTGTGGGGAGCCCTTGTTGTATGATGTTGAAGATTTTTGTAATGTGAGGTGTAAAAATCTTTGAGCCCCACTTTAGATATTCTGCTTGGAGCTCAGTTAAGTCTTTTGCTTTTCCAACACCCAAATTCTTGATATCCATCTCTACCTCTTGTACCGTGAAGAGTTCAGTATCAGTGTTGACCAAGGGGGGAGGGTCAACCTTGAGAACATGCTCATAGAGTTGTCTTGCATAGTCAAACCATTTAGAAGTTGTAAATATTATTTCCAATTTGTATCTTTTTCGGTTGGTATTTTTCCCAAGGAAGATTAGTTCTTCCCTCCTTGAAACCATGAAATCGACCTTTTTCTTGCTTAATAACTGCTTGTAAGCTTTGAGCTTTATGTTATCCTTGTTTGACTCTTTCCAGATTCTGCTTGCCTTCTTGCATTCCTCGTCAAACCAAGCATTAACGTAAAACAATTTGTTTCAGACTTCTTAATTTTTGCTCTTTTGCACTTTGCAAGTGCGCATTGAATTAAATGTGGTTAATTCATGACTATGAAGGCTGTGAATTGTAATTTTCTCCTTCTTGAAGAGCCTTTTTAGCGTCATTTTGAAGGTATTACAATTTTCTGGGGTCAAAATTTTTTTGCCCTGTGGAATATTTTGTTGGACATGCTGAATTTTTGTCTCTAATTGTTTCTTTCCAATCCAAGAGAAACATAAAAAAATTGGCTTGTAATTTGATTTCAAGTCCCACAGCTGATCTCCAATCAGAACTTCCTCCATTTTCTCACACAAACCATGCAAGCAAATTACATAATCTACCACACTTGCTCCATTGTAAGTGTTGCAAATGAAATTACCGGACTTTGCACAAATGACTAAAACAAAAGCCCCACATAGAGTAAGCAATTGTTCACCAAAGAGATTGCAACCATTGTCCTCTGAAATTCCCATTGATTATTACTTTCTTCTGTAAGCCAAATAGGGTCACAACAATCATCTTTACAACAAAGAATGCTAGCTTGCTCTCTTGCAGTCCTAGGATTGAAATCACCCACTATAAGGACTTCAGCTAGTTGTGAATATGTTGCAATATCCGCTTTTAAGGCTGCAAATGGATCTTTGTGGTCAAGCCCTCTATCTTTGTAGATTTTTGAAACCTGTAGCGCAAAATAGAACGGTGCAATTCTGATGTGGTTTCCATTTTCCGATATTTTAAACCAAATGAATTGCTTATTTGAGTCTTATTTTTCTAACTGAATGAGACGACCTTCTTTCTCCCTTACTAAAACCATGATATCCCCGTGCTTGCCATTCCCTACTGCCTCGTTCCACACTGCCATCTTTTAGTGTCTTTCAAACAGAGGTGTCTTGCACCCTTCATGCTCATGTGTTTCTATGAGGCAAATTATGTCTCTATCTTCCGCAATAAGCCCTAACCCAAATCCTCATCTCCATGGATAACCTCTTGCTTTCTGATTTCCTGCCCTAAACATGCCCCACTCCGGGATTATAGAACAATCTTGCATTCATTACAATTTTCCAAGTTGTCATGGGTGAACTGTTAACTGGAATAATTTCGAACCACTGAAACTTGTCGCGATAATATTCCTCCGTAAAGCAGTGAGGGCCCCACAAACTGCTGTTACCGATTCATAAACATTTCTTAAGTTACTGGATATACAAGCATTCATTAATATGTGTCATTTTGCTAAAATTACTATAAAATTTGACTATGTCATGCATTTAGCTTATCTTGTAATAAGCCGTGAAATTTTCAATAGCGGTTCGCTTGAGAAATACAGCAGCGCAATGCAAAATCCAAAGTTACAGAAATATGTATTAAGTTTGAAAAGAGTTCCATTACAAATAATAGTGAAAAGGCGTAGGCTAATATATAGAGGAAATTATATTTTTCGTCCAAATTTAGTGATACAATTTCAGCAACTCAAAGGAGATTCCAAAGTTACAGAAATGTGTAGAGTTTGAAAAGAGTGCTATTATAAATAATAGTGAAAAGGCCCAGGCTAATTTATATAGGAAATTATATTTTTCACCGGAATTTAGTGATTTTAAGCAAGGTCGTGATATTTTGTCATTTAAAATACATTTTTGAAAACTTAAATGGATTCAGCACCTTCTAAGCACTAGAATTCTAGGAAATAACTTAAACTCAAGTTTTTAAAAATTTCTATTGAATTTTGGTTAAAATAATCCGAATAAAAAAAAAAAAAGCCATTTTGTCCATTAATTACAGTGGAGTGAAAATGTATAAAATTGAGAAGGGAAATCTTAAAATCTAGGTTGCACGAAATAGGGAAACGAGTATGAGTTTCTGAAATGGGAAGCGAAGCGATACAAAACACGACCTCCCCAAATTTTGGAAACGGGGAAACGCGAATATATATATATATATATATATATATATATATATATATGCAATCATAAAGCATAAATGATACATTATAATTTATTACACTTAAACATTAAGATTAAATTTACATCACATTTACTCATAATGATCACATAATGAAAATAAAAATATCGGAATATCCAAAAGCAACCTTTATTATATATCCAAATCTCAAAATCAGCCTTTATTTATATTAATATATGAGGCCGCAAGTATAATAAAGACTATAAGGTTGCAAGAGAGAGATCCAAATTAGGATTTTCTGCATCCACATCCCATTCTTTAGAAGAACCACTGTTGTATCGGGAGTCTCCTCCTACATAGTCGAACGACCTTAGTGCTCTTGATTAAATACAAGTTTCATACCCTAGTACCCTACATGATCTTGATTATTGGGAGTTTCCCCTGCATAGAGGGCTTGGTTCTCTTGATTAAATACAAGTTCCATACCCTAGTACATGATAAAATCCAATGGAAACATTGCAATCCCCCAATCCTAAAATCCTTAAAAACAGATAAGTCTACTAGATTTTGAGTGAGATCTAAAATTCTACTTTCTCCATATGAAATCCAATGAGGGCGAAACCACTCTCAAACACCCGAGTCATTTCATGGTAATGTTAAAAATTTAAGTAAAATGATGAAAATGAAAAATAAAGGAGAATATCACTTTTACTTTAAGAATTTAACATTACTATGAATTGCATATGCCTCAAACTTGGTAATGTTAAAAATTTAAGTAAAATGATGAAAATGAAAAATAAAGGAGAATATCACTTTTACTTTAAGAATTTAACATTACTATGAATTGCATATCACTTTTACTTTAAGAATTTAACATTACTATGAATTGCATATGCCTCAAACTTCGGTAATGTTAAAAATTTAAGTAAAATGATGAAAATGAAAAATAAAGGAGAATATCACTTTTACTTTAAGAATTTAACATTACTATGAATTGCATATGCCTCAAACTTCCTGATGAACTGCATATCAACACTAGGGCAAAAATTCACTTTTATAGCTTTAGACACGCATCTAGAAGCAACTAGAAGTCACTAACATACCCTAAAAATAAATTAAAAAACAAATTAACAAAAAAAACCACAAGTTAATAAGGAAACGTGAGTCGTACGGCCGTGAAATGCGTTTCCGGCCGTACTGGCCACGTTTCCGTTTCGGGAAACGTGGCAGTACGGCCGAAAACGCATTTCACAGTCGTACCAAACGCGTTTCCGCGTTTCGTACCAGTTTCCGTACGGAAACGGACCTCTGTACCACGTTTCCTACAACATAGCTTAAAATATTTCAATTCACTCCCACCTATGAACCCAAGTGATACAATTTTAAGCAAGGTCGTGATATTTTGTCATTTAAAATACATTTTGAAAACTTAAATGGATTCAGCATCTTTTAGAGCACTAGAATTCTAGGAAATAGCTTAAACTCAAGTTTTTAAAAATCTCTATTGAATTTTGGTTAAACTTTGAAAAAAACCATCATCTTCTAGAGCACTAGAATTCTAGGAAACAACTTACACTCAAGTTTTTAAAAATCTCTATTGAATTTTGGTTAAAATAATGAGGAAAAACAATAAACAAAAAACAAAACAAAAAAACAAACTCTGAAAAAACCATTTTGTCCATTAATTACAGTGCAGTGAAAATGTATAAAACTTAAAAGGAAAGTCTTAAAATAT
Source organism: Pinus tabuliformis (assembly GCA_031772625.1). Taxonomy (NCBI): domain Eukaryota; kingdom Viridiplantae; phylum Streptophyta; class Pinopsida; order Pinales; family Pinaceae; genus Pinus; species Pinus tabuliformis. Next base: position 272,941,086 of record CM062816.1, read on the forward strand.
TTCAGTTCACTCCCACCTCTGAACCCAAGTAAGACATTGGTGCAATTTATATCTATGATGATATAATGTTAAACAGGCAAATGACTTTGGAACAACAGTTTTTAAAAATCTCTATTGAATTGTGGTTATGATGTACTTATAAAATCTACATCACCCACTTTCTAGCAAAACAGAAAACATAATGTTAATACACGCAAATTGAGTTTGGAAACAACTTAAACTAGAGTTTTTAAAAATCTCTATTGAATTTTGGTTAAAATTAACCAGAAAAAATACTCTGAAAAAGACCCTTTTGTCTACACTGTGATGAAAATGTATAAAACTGGAAAGGGGAGTTCACTCCCACCTCCGAACCTAAGTAAGACATTGGACAACTTAAACTAGAGTTTTAAAAAATCTCTATTAAATTTTGGTTAAAATTAACCAGAAAAAATACCTGAAAAAGACCCTTTTGTCTACACTGTGATGAAAATGTATAAAACTGGAAAGGGGAGTTCACTCCCACCTCCGAACCTAAGTAAGACATTGGCGCAATTTACGTCTATGACGTATTTATAAAAATCTACATCACCCACTCTGTAGCAAAACAGAGAAACATAACGCTAATACACACAAATGACTTTATAGTTGGAATTCGTAAAACTAAAATGTAGCACACCTTCTCAACACCCTCATGCATCTAGTGTGAATTACAAGCATATTACGTCGATTACTTCAATTATTAGATAGTAGTACAAGAGAAATAGATAGCCATTGTACACATCCCATGTCGCTAAGGTGCATTCAAGAAATCCACAGCGAACATATCCCATTTTGCTAAGGCAGGAATACACAGTAAATAAATAACCACAATGTGATCAATATACGTAGTCCGCAAAACAGATCAGAATCATGTTGCCTGCAAAGGAAACAACACATTTCATTAGAAATCAACTGCCAAAATTGTCTTTTCAAAATGAACTTAAACAGAGGTCAGTGAAGATATATACGCAATCAAATAGTAATTCGTGGTTTTTCTAAACGAAGCCACGAGCTAAAATGTATGAATAAAAAAATTGGTGAAATATCAATGTTTGTGGTCTTTAAATTGCTGCTTGTCATGAAATTCATTTTTTTTTAAAAGATTGCAAAATTGAAGTAGAAAAAGCTAGCCTGCTTGCCAGAAAAAACATTTGCCCATTTGCTAGAATGCTCTCTCAAATTGCCACAAAATTAGACTGAAACCTTTGGAGAGGCCTAAATTCACGGTTCACCATCACGAAGATGGGTGGGTGAAACAGACATTCCCTCGGAATAGGTATCTTGTTGATTTGCATGACCTCTGCATTTATAATAACCATGTCTCATTTGTGGAGTAGGTAGTACACGTTGAAAGTACTCTCATATCGGGAGGTAATAAGTATTAGAAGAATGGAGGAAAACATGCAAACACAAATAATGAAGGCATTTAAGAAATAATAAGAGGGGTTTCGACATCAAGCCAGAAAAGATATCTAATCTTGACCGATTCTAGCTATTAATATCTATTGAGATATTATGGTATCATAACAGGAGAATGAAAAATATAAAACTTCGTTCCATGCAGAAATTAAGGTAGCATAAATGGAATGATTTTTTTTAGAAAGAACTTAATAGGATAAAAGCAAACACATGTTAAGAAAACACTGACGCTAGGCAAAAATAAAACAAAACCAAGACAAGGTGTCATTACTCAGAGATGCGATATCAAGAATGCTCTATCAACCTGTACAACAATGGAGAATACTTATAGATAATGGCATTCATTAAAGAGGTAGTTCTTGTCAAATTTTACTTCAGAGAAATATACTTCAACATGAGAACAAGAAAGTCACTCACCTTAATCCAAATTTGACTAGATATTCATGCTTTCCAAGGATCCATGTCTAGGAGGAGACTTGCTAGATTAATGTCCCATTAAAGGAGTTTCAGGAGACCTGCTTCTATCAGGAGATGAGTCGTCAGACCTGCTTCCATAGTGAGATGAGTCACGAGACCTGCTCCTGGGACGAAGAGAATCACGGGACCTACTCGTAGACACAGGAGAATCATAGGATCGACTTCCTGATGGAGAGTCATGTAACCTGCTTCCGGATGGAGGAAAGTTGTGAGGCGTGCCCCTGGGTGGTGAATGTGAATCAGGAGACTTACTTCTGGAAAGAGGAGATTCATATGGCCTGCCCCTGGTGGAAAGTGGAGTATGTGACCTGCTTCTGAATGGAGGAGAGTCGTGTGCCCTGCCCCTAGGGGAAACTGAAGCCAGTGACCTGCCTCTGGATGGAGGAGAATCGTGAGGCCTGGCATTGGGTGGAAGTAAATCACGGGAAGCACCCCTGGGTGATGAATGTGTCACAGGAGACTTGCTTCGGGATGGAGGAGAGTCATATGGCCTGCCCCTGGTAGAAAGTGGAGTATGTGATCTGCTTCTGAATGGAGGAGAGTCACGTGACCTGCCCCTGGGGGAAGCTGAAGCCCGTAAGCTACCTCTGGATGGAGGAGAATCATGAGGCCTGCCATTGGATGGAAGTAAATCACGGGAAGCATCCCTGGGTGGTGAATGTGAATCAGGAGACTTGCTTCTGGATGGAGAGTCATGTGGCCTGCCCCTGCTAGAAAGTGGAGTATGTGACCTGCTTCTGAATGGAGGAGAGTCATGTGGCCTGCCCCAGGGGGAAACTGAAGCCTGTGACCTGTCTCTGGATCGAGGAGAATCTTGAGGCCTGCCCCTGGGTGGAAGTGAACCATGGGACCTGCTTCGGGATCTGTATGGAGGAGAATCACGAGATCTGGTTCTGTATGGAGGAGAATCACGAGTTCTGCGTCTAAAATAAGGTGATTGTGAACGTGATTGTGAACGTGAGTAGGCTGCCATGCCAAACAAAACAAGCACATTAGGACATGTAACATTGTAAACAAGAGACACATTCACAAATCTTTCTAATAGTAAATAAGGGGGCATGTAAAATTTACTATCACAAAATTTCTTTCATTGACCTGGACAAAATTTCTTTCATTGGCCTGGATATGGATGACATCCATTGATGTATTACGCTCACAATCATGACTAAACAATGCCCCCCCCTATATTATAAGCATACTTACAACGATACCGCCGCCTTCGAGAACGTGGAGGTGTACGCCTCCTGTAGCCACCTCCACCATATCTACTGCTGATAAACATATAACATAATCAGTATAGTTGGTGCTAAGATTCTAAACGAACGACAGAAGTAATTATATATGACAAGATTAAAATTACGTTTCAACTAGTTTAAATACTCACCCTTGAGCTTTTCTACGCATCTCTGAAGGGTTTTTCCTGTTCTCTTCAGCAAAGACAATCGATATCTCACGCCCATCAATTACTTGATGGTTCATCTGGTGTTTGGCTTCTGCAGCATCATCAGGATTTGCATACTTAACAAATCCGAAGCCTCTACGCTCTCTGCATCAACAAAAAACAGTTCACAACCTGATCAGACATCTTCAGATTCAGTTACTTTCAAGAATAAAGCTTCTATATCATAGTGCCATGAAAAATGTTAAGAAAAATGCAGTCTAAAGTACTTAGACTACGTCCATATTAGATTTCTGAATAAACGGGACACATCTGTCACTTGAAGCAGAGATTTACACAGTATGCAAAAGCGAAACTTGTAGACACCCATTCACCCAGGGAGCTGAAAATAATAGAAATGCCTATGATAGAAAAATGAAAAACCTACCTAGGGCATCTCCACTCATGACTTCCTCCATGGGAACAAAAAATCAAAGCTATTAATTGCATACCTCATCATCATTGCAAGTGCAAAAATTCCCCATGCCCTTGAGTTGGGAGCTTTTGCATTTGAATGCAAGTAGCTTTTCTCCAACACCAAGATGGCTTCCAACCTTTCGCCTCTTCTCAACAACTCCTAATTCTTTTCGTTCATAGAATTTAACCTCTTCTTAAGCTGCAAGAGTTCTCAAACATACTTCCAGATCACACCCCACTAACTTTGTATAATCAAAATAAGTACTCAAAGTAAAATAACCTTCACTCCTATTTCCGCAAGCACTTTCCTTTCTAACCTTATCCAATGAAACCAACAGAACGTTGAATCCTCATCAGAGATTAGTATATTTGCATGTCATGTGCTTGTCAAGGTTATTTATGCTTCTAAATGTAATAGATGAGACATTGCTATAGCACCAAAAAATTTAGGACAACAATAACTGCAATGCAGACTAAAGGCATTTTTGCATCCAGCACAGCTACAAAGAACACGATATGACATGCACAACATACCAAAAAATGTTCTCTGATTGCAAGGAATCAGTAATAGCTTTCTCTGATAAACATGATGGAATAACGCGAAATGGACAACAAAATTCTGTGACAGAGAAATGACTAGTCAAGCATCCTCAATATTTTTTATGATTACATTGGGAGAAAAAAACAAAATAGGTCAGTCAGAGTGAGAAAGCTAACAAGATTCAAGATACCTATGAAACGACTCATTCACAGCATATGAATGAATAGTAAGACATGCAAGTGGAAAGGTGGATGTCACTATGGAAGTTTAGATAACAAACAAATATGAGGGTTGGCATCTGTGCATGCTTTGGCATTGGATCCTGTGTTTGAACTCTGTTCTAGACTTTAATACTCCTTCAGAGAACCCTAGCCAGCAGCTTCCCACCTATGGAGAATGAGTCTCTATTGCTCACAGCCTTTTCCCCTTGGCAGTACATACTGCAGGTGGATGAGGGTTATGGAGTCGAAATGAGTTTGCAATTTGCACCAATAATTCTTAATGAGGTAATGATTCTGAGTATAACCCAATTTCCATTTATCTTGATGAATATAACGCTGTATGTGAAATCATGTCAAATTCTGAATCACCAATTTCATGGATGGACTCTCCCATTGCAAACATAAGAAAGCAAGTGTGTGTGGGAAGTTAGAAACCCTATTGCTGGATTGTTTATGCCATTTGAAACCTTAATAAAGATTTCTTATCATTCCAATTCCACGTTTGGGCAGTGTAAGAAGGTGATTAGGCGCAAGCTGTGGCTTGGGTTTCTCAGAATAGCCAATTTTTTTCTGCCAGTGGGCTGTTAAAGCAGCTAAGATGCGCTGTCCATTCTGGATTGAAATTCAGAGTCTTCCACTGCAATCTTGGCTACTTTAGGAACAGCGTGCCCAAGCCTACAATTGTGTTCGGTGTGCATTTCTGCTCACAAATACACCTTCAGCCCACACCAGCCACCTTCCCAGGGACTGAAGGTGTGTCATATGTGTTTAATCCCAAGTCAAAAGGGATATTTTGTGTTCAAACTTCAGGTTGACCTCCCTCAGAGCTTCAAAGAGTTTATTGAGATTATGCTAAAATATACAGTACATCAAATTCCAAAAAATACCTGTTTCCATTGTCAAAGCCCAGGCCCTACATTAAGGATTGTCTATTGTTTGCAAGAAAAGTCGAGCTTCAACATCCATCCCCTAGCTCCACAGCCCCTAACAGGAGAATGTAAACTAAACCATGGTGGTCGGGAAAAGTCACAAGCTGCAAAACCTGCACAGAACCAAAGGTATCAAAGTTGTGCCAGAAAGGGAAAAAGGGCGTTACAGAAAGGAAAGGAAACCTCGGTTTCCAAAGGCTAGCCCAAGATTCTCAAGATGGAGGCATGAAGGAGCCTCACTTCTAGCAGTGCCAGTATGATACTTCCATACTGGAATTCCCTGGGGAAATCCCTCCGAGGTCCTTATGATACTTCCATACTGGAATTCCCTGGGGGGAACCTTCTGAGCAGGAATGCCAATGACCAAAATAAAAATGGCATTGCATGAATTCTTGGCCATGCCTAGAAACCCAGAAAATCCCAATTAGTATGGAGTCATCAAGAATATACACGGGTATGAATATGAAGGCTATAAATCATGAAGAGGGCAATGACATGAAGGGACCCAGAACCATGACTCTCCACATGCAAAGGCTCTTTTTTCAAAATCGGTGCTTGTTGAAGGCGCAGCTTTTAGTAGATCTGCTTCACAATAAGGATCTGCCCTCCTTTGGGTTACCTCATGGTTTATTATTTCCAGATCTGGACAAAAGATTCAAGGGCCTTTGACTTTATCTCCTGTAGATCAAAAGGCCTTAGAATGAAAAACCGGAACCAGAGGTGGTTTTTCATACTTTTGTTAAAACCCTAAGTGGGAAATCGGTCCTCTTAGGGGTTTGGGGTTCAGATCTAGTGGAAAATCTGAAGCAGACCATACAAAACAACCTGGGTATACCAGTGCTTTTACAGAGTTTGATTTCTACAGGGAAATTGTTGCAAGACACCATTCAATTGAAAGATTATGGCATTGAAAGGAACTCCACCATAATATTAAATATGAGGCTGAGGGGTGCGGCTGCAGGTATCAGAAACCCCAATGGACCAGCAGTGAAAGGGAAGTCTGCCGTTCTTGCTGATCAAATCCAAAATATGCCAGGACCATACATAGTGGAACAAGCAAAAAAAACCAGTGTTGCGAAAATCACGATATTATCGTGGGAAAATCGCCGTTTTTTGAGTTTGGCGATATTATTGCCCAATTTTTACATTAATTTTTTTTCGCAAAAAATCGCGATAACTTGAAAAAATCGGGACACATCTGTCACTTGAAGCAGAGATTTACACAATTTGCAAAAGAGAAACATGTAGACACCCATTTGCCCAGGGAGCTGAAAATAATAGAAATGCCTATGATAGAAAAATGAAAAACCTACTTAGGGCATCTCCACTCATGACTTCCTCCATGGGAACAAAAAATCAAAGCTATTAATTGCATACCTCATCATCATTGCAAGTGCAAAAATTCCCCCATGCCCTTCAGTTGGGACCTTTTGCATTTGAATGCAAGTAGCTTTTCGCCTCCAACCTTTCGCCTCTTTTCAACAACTCCTAATTCTTTTGTTTCATAGAATTTAACCTCTTCTTAAGCTGCAACAGTTCTCAAACATACTTCCAGATCACACCCCACTAACTTTGTATAATCAAAATAAGTACTCAGAGTAAAATAACCTTCACTCCTATTTCCGCAAGCACTTTTCTTTCTAACCTTATCCAATGAAACCAACAGAACATTGAATCCTCAACGGAGATTAGTATATTTGCATGTCATGTGCTTGTCAAGGTTATTTATGCTTCTAATTGTAATAGATGACACATTGCTATAGCACGAAAATTTTTAGGACAACAATAACTGCAATGCAGACTAAAGGCATTTTTGCATCCAGCACAGCTACAAAGAACACGATATGACATGCACAACATATCAAAAAATGTTCTCTGATTGCAAGGAATCAGTAATAGCTTTCTCTGATAAACATGATGGAATAACGCGAAATGGACAACAAAATTTCTGTGACAGAGAAATGACTAGTCAAGCATCCTCAATATTTTTTATGATTACACAGGGAGAAAAAAACAAAATAGGTCAGTCAGAGTGAGAATGCTAACAAGATTCAAGATACCTATGAAACGACTCATTCACAGCATATGAATGAATAGTAAGACATATGCAAGTGGAAAAGTGGATGTCACGATGGAAGTTTAGATAACAAACAAAACAGACGTTATGAGGGTTGGGATCTGTGCCTGCTTTGGCATTGGATCATGTGTTTGAACTCTGTGCGTCTAGACTTTAATACTCTTCAGAGAACCCTACCCAGCCAGCTTCCCACCTATGGAGAATAAGTCTCTATTGCTCACAGCCTTTTCCCCTTGGCAGTATATACTGCAGGTGGATGAGGGTTATGGAGTCGAAATCAGTTTGCAATTTACCCCAATAATTCTTAATGAGGTAATTATTCTGAGTCTAACCCAATTTCCATTTATCTTGATGAATATAACACTGTATGTGAAATCATGTCAAATTCTGAATCACCAATTTCGTGGATGGACTCTCCCATTGCAAACATAAGAAAGCAAGTGTGTGTGGGAAGTTAGAAACACTATTGCTGGATTGCTTATGCCATTTGAAACCTTAATAAAGATTTCTTATCATTCAAATTCCAGGTTTGGGCAGTGTATGAAGGTGATTAGCCGCAAGCTGTGGCTTGGGTTTCTCAGAATAGCCAATTTTTTTCTGCCAGTGGGCTGTTAAAGCAGCTAAGATGCGCTGTCCATTCTGGATTGAAATTCAGAGTCTTCCACTGCAATCTTGGCTACTTTAGGAACAGCGTGCCCAAGCCTACAAGTGTGTTCGGTGTGCATTTCTGCTCACAAATACACCTTCAGCACACACCAGCCACCTTCCCAAGGACTGAAGGTGTGCGTTCGTGTGTCATATGTGTTTAATCCCAGGCCAAAAGGGATATTTTGTGTTCAAACTTCAGGTTGACCTCCCTCAGAGCTTCAAAGAGTTCATTGAAATTATGCTAACATATACAGTACATCAAATTCCAAAAAATACTTGTTTCCATTGTCAAAGCCCAGGCCCTACATTAAGGATTGTCTATTGTTTGCAAGAAAAGTCGAGCTTCAACATCAAACCCCTAGCTCCACAGCCCCTAACAGGAGAATGTAAACTAAACCATGGTGGTCGGGAAAAGTCACAAGCTGCAAGACCTGCACAGAACCAAAGGTATCAAAGTTGTGCCAGAAAGGGAAAAAGGACATTACAGAAAGGAAACCTCAGTTTCCAAAAGCTAGCCCAAGATTCTCAAGACAGAGGTATGAAGGAGCCTCACTTCTAGTAGTGCCAGTATGATACTTCCATACTGGAATTCCCTGGGGGGATCCTTCTGAGCAGGAATGCCAATGACCAAAATAAAAATGGCATTGCATGAATTCTTGGCCATGCCCAGAAACCCAGAAAATCCCAATTAGTATGGAGTCATCAAGAATATACACAGGGGTATGAATATGAAGGCTATAAATCATGAAGAGGGCAATGACATGAAGGGACCCAGAACCATGACTCTCCACATGCAGAGGCTCTTTTTTCAGAATCGGTGCTTGTTGAAGGCACAGCTTTTAGTAGATCTGCTTCACAATAAGGATCTGCCCTCCTTTGGGTTACCTCATGGTTTATTATTTCCAGCTCTGGACAAAAGATTCAAGGGCCTTTGACTTTATCTCCCCTAGATCAAAAGGCCTTAGAATGAAAAACCGGAACCGGAGAAGGTTTTTCATACTTTTGCTAAAACCCTAAGCGGGAAATCAGTCCTCTTATGGGTTTGGGGTTCAGATCTAGTGGAAAATCTGAAGCAGACCATACAAAACAAACTGGGTGTACCAGTGTTTTTACAGAGTTGATTTCTACAGGGAAATTGTTGCAAGATGCCATTCAATTAAAAGATTATGGCATTGAAAGGAACTCCACCATAATATTAAATATGAGGCTGAGGGGTGGGGCTACAGGTATCAGAAACCCCAATGGACCAGCAGTGAGAGGGAAGTCTGCCGCTCTTGCTGATCAAATCCAAAATATGCGAGGACCATACATAGTGGAACAAGCAAAAAAAACCAGTGTTGTGAAAATCGCGATATTATCACGATAATATCGGAAAATTGCGATTTTTTGAGTTTGGCGGTATTATTGCCTGATTTTTACGTTATTTTTTTTCGCAAAAAATCGTGATAACTTGAAAAAATCGGGACGGGACACATCTGTCACTTGAACCAGAGATTTACACAGTTTGAAAAAGAGAAACATGTAGACACCCATTCGCCCAGGGAGCTGAAAATAATAGAAATGCCTATGATGGAAAAATGAAAAACCTACCTAGGGCATCTCTACTCATGACTTCCTCCATGGGAACAAAAAATCAAAGCTATTGATTGCATACCTCATCATCATTGCAAGTGCAAAAATTCCCCATGCCCTTGAGTTGGGACCTTTTGCATTTGAATGCAAGTAGCTTGTCTCCAACACCAAGATGGCTTCCAACCTTTCGCCTCTTCTCAACAACTCCTAATTCTTTTCGTTCATAGAATTTAACCTCTTCTTAAGCTGCAAGAGTTCTCAAACATACTTCCAGATCACACCCCACTTACTTTGTATAATCAAAATAAGTACTCAAAGTAAAATAACCTTCACTCCTATTTCCGCAAGCACTTTCCTTTCTAACCTTATCCAATGAAACCAACAGAACGTTGAATCCTCATCAGAGGTTAGTATATTTGCATGTCATGTGCTTGTCAAGGTTATTTATGCTTCTAAATGTAATAGATGACACATTGCTATAGCACGAAAAAAATTTAGGACAACAATAACTGCAATGCAGACTAAAGGCATTTTTGCTTCCAGCACAGCTACAAAGAACACGATATGACATGCACAACATACCAGAAAATGTTCTCTGATTACAAGGAATCAGTAATAGCTTTCTCTGATAAACATGATGGAATAACACGAAATGGACAAAAAAAATTCTGTGACAGAGAAATGACTAGTCAATCATCCTCAATATTTTTTATGATTACATAGGGAGAAAAAAACAAAATAGGTCAGTCAGAGTGAGAATGCTAACAAGATTCAAGACACCTATGAAACGACTCATTCACAGCATATGAATGAATAGTAAGACATATGCAGGTGGAAAAATGGATGTCACGATGGAAGTTTAGATAACAAACAAAACAGACGTTATGAGGGTTGGCATCTGTGCATGCTTTGGCATTGGATCCTGTGTTTGCATCTAGACTTTAATACTCATTCAGAGAACCCTAGCCAGCCAGCTTCCCACCTATGGAGAATGAGTCTCTATTGCTCACAGCCTTTTCCCCTTGGCAGTACATACTGCAGGTGGATGAGGGTTATGGAGTCGAAATGAGTTTGCAATTTGCCCCAGTAATTCTTAATGAGGTAATGATTCTGAGTCTAACCCAATTTCCATTTATCTTGATGAATATAACACTGTATGTGAAATCATGTCAAATTCTGAATCACCAATTTCGTGGATGGACTCTCCCATTGCAAACATAAGAAAGCATGTGTGGGAAGTTAGAAACCCTATTGCTGGATTGTTTATGCCATTTGAAACCTTAATAAAGATTTCTTATCGTTCCAATTCCAGGTTTGGGCAGTGTAAGAAGGTGATTAGCCGCAAGCTGTGGCTTGGCTCTCTCAGAATAGCCAATTTTTTTCTGCCAGTGGGCTGTTAAAGCAGCTAAGATGCGCTGTCCATTCTGGGATTGAAATTCAGAGTCTTCCACTGCAATCTTGGCTACTTTGGGAACAGCGTGCCCAAGCCTACAAGTGTGTTCGATGTGCATTTCTGCTCACAAATACACCTTCAGCCCACACCAGCCACCTTCCCAGGGATTGAAGGTGTGCATTCGTGTGTCATATGTGTTTAATCCCAAGTCAAAAGGGATATTTTGTGTTCAAACTTCAGGTTGACATCCCTCAGAGCTTCAAAGAGTTTGTTGAGATTATGCTAACATATACAGTACATCAAATTCCAAAAAATACTTGTTTCCATTGTCAAAGCCCAGGCCCTACATTAAGGATTGTCTATTGTTTGCAAGAAAAGTCGAGCTTCAACATCCAACCCCTAGCTCCACAGCCCCTAACAGGAGAATGTAAACTAAACCATGGTGGTCGGGAAAAGTCACAAGCTGCAAGACCTGCACAGAAACAAAGGTATGAAAGTTGTGCCAGAAAGGGAAAAAGGACATTACAGAAAGGAAACCTCGGTTTCCAAAAACTAGCCCGAGATTCTCAAGACAGAGGTATGAAGGAGCCTCACTTCTAGTAGTGCCAGTATGATACTTCCATACTGGAATTCCCTGGGGAAATCCCTCCGAGGCCCTTATGATACTTCCATACTGGAATTCCCTGGGGGGATCCTTCTGAGCAGGAATGCCAATGACCAAAATAAAAATGGCATTGCATGAATTCTCGGCCATACCTAGAAACCCAGAAAATCCCAATTAGTATGGAGTCATCAAGAATATACACAAGGGTATGAATATGAAGGCTATAAATCATGAAGAGGGCAATGACATGAAGGGACCCAGAACCATGACTCTCCACATGCAAAGGCTCTTTTTTCAGAATCAGTGCTTGTTGAAGGCGCAGCTTTTAGTAGATCTGCTTCACAATAAGGATCTGCCCTCCTTTGGGTTACCTCATGGTTTATTATTTCCAGATCTGGACAAAAGATTCAAGGGCCTTTGACTTTATCTCCTGTAGATCAAAAGGCCTTAGAATGAAAAACCGGAACCAGAGGAGGTTTTTCATACTTTTGTTAAAACCCTAAGCGGGAAATCGGTCCTGTTAGGGGGTTGGGGTTCAGATCTAGTGGAAAATCTGAAGCAAACCATACAAAACAACCTGGGTATACCAGTGTTTTTACAGAGTTTGATTTCTACAGGGAAATTGTTGCAAGACGCCATACAATTGAAAGATTATGACAATGAAAGGAACTCCACCATAATATTAAATATGAGGCTAAGGGGTGGGGCTGCAGGTATTAGAAACCCCAATGGACTAGCAGCGAAAGGGAAGTCTGCCGCTCTTGCTGATCAAATCCAAAATATTCCAGGACCATACATAGTGGAACAAGCCGCTCTTGCTGATCAAATCCAAAATATTCCAGGACCATACATAGTGGAACAAGAAAAAAAAAATTGTTAAACTGTGAGAGGTAAAATCACTTTTTGCTGATCTTCAATCTAAGGCGTTAATATGCAAATTTAATGGCTTCTGGCAAAGATCTGAAGATTTACGTCAATGGGTTTTTTCTTCTTGGACACCCAACTGTGACCTGGTGTCCACTTCAATGGGTTTTTTCTTCATAGTTCAATTTGACACATAGAAATATACAGAGAAAGAAGTCCAAACGGACCATGGTTTTGGGGTAGAGCTAGGCTTTTCATTACCCCATGGTTCCCAGAATTTGATGCTACAAGCATGGTAGTTACTACAATGTTAGTTTGCGTCAGATTACCAAATCTCCCTCTCAGTTTCTAGCACCATCAGGTATTGGAAGACATTGGAAATATTCTACGAAAATTCAAAAAAAATAGACTTTAAAAGTTATATTTTGATTTGCCAAAATTTGTGTGGAGATAGACCTTAGCAAAGGTCTATTTGATCATATCTATCTAAAACATGAAAACTTACAGTGGACCCAGGTTCTAGATTATGAGAATACAACATTTAGATGCTGTTAAAATTGGAAACTAGGGCCAAACTCCATGTGGGTCTTCTTATTTATGGCAGCTGATATTTTTCTTGGATTCCTCTCATCAAGAGGTGTAGGATTGATCTAAAGATCATCTGAATTGGACATGTATTCATGGAGATATGAATTTATTTGTGTTATGCGACAATTCGTCAAGGTCGGCTAGTAACCAAATTGCCCCCATCTATCTTCAACGTTTTACTATAAAAAGAGGTGGCTTCCAAGTCATTTGGACACACCTCTTGTGATCTCTTCCTCTCCACTTGTCTTTGGGTTTTGGTGGAAGGAGAAGTCACCAAGAGTATACGCTGCCCTAGAGGGAGTGCCCTATGCTCTACGCTGCCCTAATGTAAAAGTCCTAACGCAGTCAATGAAGTAATCTTAACACAGTCATGGAGGAGTCTAAGAAAAGACGCATCTATACACTGCCAAAGGATGCTCCAAAAGAGCCCTAGCTGCACACACATCTATGTCAAGGAGGGCAGTGAAGTGGAAGCCCTCATAAAAGAGGCTTACACTCAGCTGAAGGATAAGCCTAAATGGCCCTAGCCACTGGTCACAATTTGCTGTTACAAGAGACCCTCAAATCGCAGTAAAAGAGAGCCTTAATCTGATGTCTGAACAGCTCCTAATGTCTGCTGTCATAATGGAGATTCTATCCACTGTATTGAGATCTATAGGCTGGCCTAATGATAGGGAATACACGGTCACCCTAACGCTGTCCTTGAGTGCCCTAAACACTATGGCCACAGTCAAGGAGGATGCATATACTGCCTTCTATATGCTACTTATATGCTGCCCTAACCTGCAGGAAGGAGGCCTAGAAGAGGCCCTAATCTCAGGCCTGAAGAAGCCTTAATTCGCTGTCACAAATACAGCTAACGTTGCAAAGGAAGCCTAGCAGCAGCAGTGTTAATTACAACTGTTCTAAGGCATAGGTACATTGGGGGTAGCTGTCTCTATATTAGAAGTCTGAGGGTATCGCTGCCATTTAGGAACTTGGTAGCTAGCTGCTTTGCTAGGCTGCAAGCCATAGCAAGCAGCTAAGGCTGTTCCATAACTTCCATGACAGTGGTGCAGCATAATGATGATGAATGGTGCAGCATAGTGCAGCATGACAGTGGTGCAGCATAGTGATGATGAATGGTGCAGCATAGTGCAGCATGACAGTGGTGCAGCATAGTGATGATGAATGGTGCAGCATAGTGCAACATGACAGTGGTGCAGCATAGTGCAGCATGACAGTGGTGCAGCATAGTGCAGCATGATGGGTGCAGCACAGTGATGATTGAATGCAGTATGATGAGTGCAACATAGTGTAATGAAGTGCAACACAGTGATGGGTGCAGCACAGTGATGGGTACAGCATGGTGATGGAATCATCTGTGTTCAGATCTGCTACCTCATGTGTCATCTTCCTAGAGAAGATCTCTGCTCTTATTTTGACAAGTCAAAATGTTGACTTCTGATGTATATGTACTATCTCTCTCTCTGTTGAACTATTGAAGAACATAAGAAGAATTGATCAAGGGTTTCCCCACATTGGGGTTTGTCCATGGCTGGCGCCACATATTGTGTCCTCTTGTCTTGGCTTGTTTTCTGCAATTTATTTTTATGTTCTATCTACATTTTACTATCATGCTAAATGTAATTGCTAATCTGGAATTTGATATTGAGCTAATATGGAAAATTGAAGTGAATTTGCTCTAAGCATAGAACATACTTAAAATTAACATGGTATCAGAGGTGAGGTGAAGACAAAGCCCAAGCAAGAGTGAAAGAGCAATCACCGAAGACAGTGGGACAAGGTCAAAAGACTCAATGGGTTTCTCATCCCACTTCAAATTCACAAAGGGTGAAGTCGAATAAAATAAAAAAGATTATCAGTGGCGCAGCGGAAGCATCTGGTGGCCTACCTATAGGTCACTTCAATGGGAAGTCCGGATCTGAGAATGGAAGAAAAGGTAGATGCCTTTCTTGCAATAAGTTTGGTCATTATGCGAAGGAGTGTCCGAATAGAAGGGACATATCACTTGATGATGATAACAATCATTCTAGGGGCATCTTCAATGATCGGAGGAATGACAGGTACAATGCCAAAGGAAAAAGAATGCATGTCATCAAGGAAATGGTCAACTCTTTAAGAAAGCAAGGATCTCCAAGTATGAAGAATCTAATGTTGTTTTAGATAAGCAAAAGGAGCATTAACTTATATTGGCCCCCCCACTACTTCTCCTCCGGACTCTTTGGGATTTTGGCTTATTGATAGTAGTGCTTCAAGGCACTTCATCAGACTCAAGGAAGCTCTCTCTAATTTTATAGAGAAGGAAACAATCATGGAGACAATGCCACCTATCCCAGAAAGCATGTAGGGAATGTTACCCCTCAATTGAATGAGGGTAACACGATTCATTTACAAAAAGTTCTTTATGTACCTGATCTCAAGAAGAACCTGGTGTCCATTTCGGCAATGGAAGTCAAAGATTTCAAGGTGGCATTCATCGATGAAAAGGTACGTGTTTGAAAAAAAAAGGATTTTCAAGATGCTTTTACTCATAGGTTCAGGGTTGGCAATTTGCATCAAGTTGCAAGAAGTCCATTGGGGACCTTGTCATGTGACACATCTCTTCTATGGCATTGGAGGCCTGCCCATCTTCATTATGGGGCCCTACCCGATGTGAGACAGATGGTGACAAGGATGCCTGAAATCAAGGAAGAGCATGAAGGTACATGTCCGAGATGTACCGAAGGAAACATTACAATGGGACCATTCCCCTCATGTAATAGCAAGACCTTAGATGTGGAACAACCCGAGGGGTTTGCGATTCATGATCAGGAATCTCATGTATGCAAGTGAAGGAAATCTCTCTATGATTTAAAGCAAGTACCCTGAGCTTGGTATGAGATGATTGACATCTATTTGATGAACCTGAGTTTCACTAGGAGAGAAAACGATCCAAACCATTGCTTTAAGGTTGTGGAGGATAGACCTCTTATACTGGTACCTTATGTGGACAATCTCTTTCTGGCAGGTACAGACCTTCTCATTTACAAAAGTAAGAGGCAGTTCGATTTCCGGATTTGGAATGGTGAAGTGCAAGCCCGTGATTACCTGATGAAGCCTAACTTTAAGAAGTTATGCGGTAGTGATGCCGGACCTGATTTGGGAAATGCATCTGAATTTCATAAACTCATACTAGCATTGATGTTCTTGGTGAACTCCTGTTTAGATATATGTTTTGCAGTTAGCATGTTGAGCTCATATATGGTTGAGCCTCACTGGATTGGTGCCAAGAATCATTTGAGATATCTTTAGGGCACAATCTCTCATGGATTGAGATACACTGCCAGAAATGTGAAGCTGCATGATTATTCTGATGCTGATTAGGCAAG
Source organism: Pinus tabuliformis (assembly GCA_031772625.1). Taxonomy (NCBI): domain Eukaryota; kingdom Viridiplantae; phylum Streptophyta; class Pinopsida; order Pinales; family Pinaceae; genus Pinus; species Pinus tabuliformis. The sequence goes on from CM062816.1 coordinate 272,957,666, forward strand.
TAGTGTGGAGGATCACAAGAGCACTTCTAGGTGCTGGTTCTCTTTGGGTTCTGCTTTGATATCCTGGATGAGCAGGAAGCAAAAGTCGGTTGCTTTGAGCACCGTTGAGGCCGAATTCATAGTTACGAGTATGACCTCATATGAAGTTGTCTAGTTGAGGAAGCTCTTCAGTGAGTTGTTTGGACACGTGCTGGATACCATTGTGATCCTGTGACAACCAGAGGGGGATTCGATTGTTGAGGAATCTCGTGTTCTATGATTGCTCCAAGCATATAGACATCAGGTACCACATTATCTGGGATATGGTACAATGAGGAGCAAGAAGGCTCCATCACTTTGGGACTGATGTGCAGGTCACTGATATTCTGTCGAAGCCCCTAGGAAAGGTCAAATTCTTGACTCTTTGAGAACGACTAGGAGTCGTGGAGAGACTCTCTCCTGAGGGTCCTCTATGATATGGACATTGAGCTCTGGGAACTCCGGGGGGCTTGGGGATACATCTTGGAGTGATGAGCAACCATAGGGTGAGTGGTTTAGCCTTCCCCTAGTGGTCTGCTATGTAGGCAAGATGAGTGGTTCATCCTTCTCCTGTCGAGATACAATAATAGGGTGAGAGATTCAGCCTTCCACTAGTGATTTGTTGTGTACAGGGTGAGTGGTTCAGCCTTCCCCTAGTGATTTGTTGTGTACAGGGTGAGTGGTTCAGCCTTCCCTTGGGATACCTATGGCGACATGTAGGCAAGATGAGTGGTTCATCCTTCTCCTGCTGAGACATCCTACCCATGCAGTCTGGGACTCATGGGAAGTATCTCTAATCTAACCAATGAGTAGGGAAATGAGGATAGGGACTGTTGACCACTACCGGTCAACTACCCATGCAGTACACCCCCTTTTCTTTGCAAAAAGGGGTAGCACTTGATCGACATGTCCATGCCATCCTGCAGTCATCAACAGCTTGATCATTTTAATTGTAAACCCAGTCTGCATGTATGAATTGTAAATAATCTTAGCAGATATGAGTCGTGTATGTAAATTGCCTGGGTGGACCTAACTTTCTAGTGATAATCTACATCCCGGAAGGTTTTTCGTCTCACCGATCCATGATCGGCAGAGTTTTCCTTCAGCTTGACCCCAAAGCCGGGATGGATTTTGTCATTAGAATTTTAGGAGAATCCTAGCGTGTTAATCTGCTAGATTATAGTTGTGTCGCAGAATTGGGTGGTTTATGAGGATCTATGTCAAATGGGTTTTCCCCCTTAAGATGTAAAATTGTAAAAGTCATGATGTAGAGTGCCTTGAGGGTTAGAAAATGTTTTAAATCCCCTCATAAGTCTTAAGTCCTAGGTCCTCGGTGATTTTTCCAAAGGCTAAGTTCGAGGATCCATTTAAATAAATAAATAAATTAAAAAAATAAATAACTCAAAAAAAAAAAAAATAAAAAAAAAAAAAAATTAATAATAAAAAAAAATTAATAAAAAAAAAATAATAAAAAATTATAAAATAAAGCAAAAACCCTAAAAATAATAAAATAATAATATTTTGAGTGAATGCATGCAAAATTTCATTTTTTAAATGAATTATCAAATTCGACGGATGAGATTAAGAGATGTCTTGATCCTCATCGACGGTCGAGATCATTTCGGCATGGATCACTCGAACTAGCCGTTGGGATCATTTCCTTTAAGTAGGGTGCTAAGGGTCATTGGAGATCATTCGATCTGTGAGTCTTGTGCTGAAGAAGCTCTCTTGTAAACTTTTTCTGGTTAATAAAAGAAGACTTTGGGGTTCAAATCTTGCTGGTGTTACTCTCTGGAAGTGCTGTGAGCTATTTTATTTTCTGCATATTTTAATTTTCAACCATTAATAACAGCTTATTATAGAGCATTGTTGAGCACAGGTATCTTGTTCACTTGCTAGGGTTTGAATGGTATTAGGGTTTCTGGAGTAATGGCAGGTATCTCCATTGCTCTTTGAGAGCTAGTATTATTTTCTCTCTCTTTACTGATGGTTGAAGTGAGCTGTGCAGGAAACCCTTATTAAAAAGATTAGCGGGTGTTTGGAGAAGTTCTCGGCTGAACCAGCCAACTCCCGCAAGCAATTTTCTTGCTGAGCCCAGCTGGTTTTGATCCTAGGTCTATCATTCAGTTTATTTTTTTCTAATTTGCATGAGAGATTTTCTGAAGTTCTTCACAGTAAAATCTGAAATTTTCGATAATATTACTGTTGTTATTGTTAAATCTGGCTTTTCAAGAGTCAAAACGCTGTAATTCTATCTAGATCATCTAGGGTTTATTTCATGCGCATATTATTAGGTTTTTCCTTTTTCTTTCCTTTGCAGGTTACAGGTGCATGTGATTGAGAAGTTTTTTGGGATTTCATCAGGCAAATTTCGAACCGGAAATTTCTTATATAAATTTTGTGGAGAGCTGCAGTTTTCTTTTGTTTCTGAGGGTAGCGTTGTTAAGATTTGTACTTTGAAATGGGTATGGGCATCAGCAAAGGGTGTTCACCGAGCTGTTCTATTCACACCATCACGAAAGCGGCTATTCTTTATTTTTTCAACGTGATCAGTCTATAAAGAGCTGAGCATTCCTCCATCTGCACAGTCCCTATTAGAAGCTTGCACTCCCACATTATTACCTGCGTAAGATTACTTGCTGGCCGGTGAAGAAGAAGGTTTCAGGTTCGTTAAGCGTTGGTTATCAGCCTGTATATACCCACACGCAGAGAGCAGGGTTTGGAATGATACAGCGTGAGGTGAAAACACGCATTTTGGATACGACGTTCATCCACGCCGCCGCAGCATGTCCCTTTGAAAACGACGGTGCGTTTCTACGTTGGGCATCAGGTGAAAGCTTCTGTGAACCAGTTTCTTTGATTCAGCAAATGCTAGGTAGCAAATCCTAATCCTATCTCAGTCGAAAATTGATGCTCATGTGAGCTTTGAATCAATTCAAAAAAAAATTGCCGCCGTCAACTGTGCTCTGGTCGAAATTTCCTGATTACGCGTTCATTCTTCTTGTTTTGTGCTTGAATCAGCATCGCAATTTCTTCCTTAGTTAAGTCAGATGTTAGGGTCAGCATTCGATGAGTTTCATTTTTGATTGCTTAGGTTTTAATGATATACGTTTGCGCAGTTACGTTTTAGGTTTTATTTGATTTAAGTTAGCATGGTCTTGTTATTTTTTTTTAGGATTTAAGCTGAAGTTTAAATTTAAGTTTTCTTTCAGATTAACACTTAGTTTTACTTTCGTTTAGATTTTTATTTGGTTTTGATTTTTTTTAATAAGTTTTATTTTAAATAAAATTTCTATTTTAGCTTAGTTCAATTTTAATTAAATTTTATTTTAAATAGATTTGAGCTTTTAAGATTAAAAAAAAATAATAAATAAATAAATAAAAAGAGAGAGAGCATAAAAAAGGGGAAATGAATTTTGCAATTTCAGTTTTAGCCCGGGAAATTTTTAGGTTTCATCTTTTGTGCTGAGGCTAATATTTTGGCGTGGGAGTTAATTTTTATCATGTTTAAATGTTCATTTAAAGATTGACTGCATATATGTGATCTCTGGTGGTTGTTTAAAGCATTTACTCTTTTAAGTTGCTGAGCTATTGAGCCTTTATGGTTATCTTGTATCTGGCAAAAGTTAAGTTTTTCATGATAAATGGTTGCTCTTCATGGTTTAAACTTTATATTGCTGCAGTATCTGATACTTAATCGATTAAACATTAACTCCACAAGGCACTGGTCCACTAAATTAATAAATTCATTTTAGTGCTTCGTGTCTCCCAAACCAACTGGTCGACAGTTGGTCTCCTTCACCTCGTAGGGTCTACCCCCCTTAGCCGCAGGAGATAGGCTTAAACGGAGGGATCAGGGATCAGAGTGACAGCCCCTGGTCTGAGCGTTGTCGTGTCAATCTGTGCGACAACATTTTTTGGCGCCGTTGCCGGGGATACTTTATTCTCGGTGTTTCAACGACTTTTCATCATTCATCGTTCATCTTTCTATCATTCGTTTGAGCCGGCAACACCAGCATTTTTTGGCGCCGTTGCCGGGGACAGAGTTTTTCGGGCCCTGGCGTTTCAACGACATTTATCATTCATCTTCTCATCTTTCTCATCTCTCATTTGAGCTGGCAGATTCAACCTTTGGGGTTATCATTTGGATCTTTTATTGCCTTATTTTTCGTCATATCAGCAGCATCTCTTCGGTTTGTTTCTTGTTTGGGTGGCGACTCCATTTTTCATTTTTCCCAGACAAGAAGCCTTCCTCATATCTGCTTGTGTTTCCTTTTTGGATCCTAGAATTAAACTCATTGTTCAAGTGGCGACTCCATTTCTTTCATCTATTGATTTTCTTGAGCAGAGATCTCGTTCTATCATCCATTTGATCCCTTATTATTCATCATGGATTATTCATTTAAACCATGTCATTTTACTGACCGTCTCCATGATTTTCCGGAGGAGGCCATTTCCAAATTACCTGTGTTCTTTGGTGGTGATTCAATCGTTGTTAAAAGGCATCTAGGCTTTACTCGTATAGTGATCATATATTGTAGACCCCCTCAGTTTAATCATGAAGATATCAAAATGCGTCTTTTTGTCTTTTCTTTAGAGGGTGATGCTTTGAATTGGTTTAACAATTTTCCTAAGGATTCTTTCACTTCTTTACAAGACATTGTCAATGCTTTTAAAGATAGATATGGTAATCCAAACAGCTTGCCTTCTGCCCCTAAAATTGTGCAACAGAATGAAAGTAATTTGATAAAAGGTCCATCTGTCGGTGAAAGATTCCAAGACGATTCTTCATATCAGAATGTGTCGTCCACCTGTACTATTTCAGATCAAGTCCATGATAGTGGAAAATCAGGGACAAATGACAACGAAAAGGAAGATCAAAAGCAAATTATACAAGAACTAATGCTGGTAAAAAATATGGAGATTAATCAAACTAATTACGTCAATGATGTGAGAACTTTATGCACCCACCTGGAAAAACGTAATAGGGAGATGGAGATTATGCAAAATCAGCATGCTAAAGAAATTGAGGCCATGAAGACTAATCATGACACAGAAATTAGATTTATGCAAAGCAAGTTATCAGGCTTAGAGGAAAATATGATGACCATGAAAGCTGATCATGATAGGAAAATTAATTCTATGCAAAACAAGTTATTAACTATGGACGAAGAAATGACTATCATGACGTTCGATCATAATAATCAGTTGGCCACCATGCAAGCAAATCATAAAGAAGAAATAAACTCCATGCAGTATTGCTTGATGAACATAAAGGAAAAGAACGATAAAGTAATAAAAGATATGGAAGAAGACCATGCCAGGCAAATCAGTGCTATAAAGGTTGAACACTCTAGTCAGATGGATGCCATTAAAATACAGGTTCAAAAGTTTCAACAATGGTCAAAGGATGAGAGAAACCAGGGGACATCAATAGATCAGGAGCCTTCTCATTTGTTACAACAAGTTCCATCTTATTATGAGGAGGTCATTGGTTCGATTGAAAGATGGTTAATTGAAGGTGATCTAGATAGACTTAAAAATGATAAAGATCAGATGCAGGATAAAGAAAGACATGTCACGCATATCTTACATACTTCATCTGATAGCTTTGAAACAGAAAGTTCCATGTCATCAGTGATACAAACTGCCACAAAGAAAAAGCGCAAGAGAAAGAAAATGAGAAGAAGATTTGATGCATCAAACGGCCGCGAGCAGCTTGATTTTCGGATAGGAAAAAGTCCTACCATATGCAGAATTGGACATGGCACATCCGACAAGCAGCCGACAGATTTGCCTGAAAGCAGACAAATGCTCAGTATACACTATATTGAACACATCTGATGCCATGGGGCATCCTTTGCACTGTATTTCTAACCCTACTCCTTGTTTTTCCGCATTTTCATTTCTGTTTTAGGATTAGATTTACTTTTCTAGATAGTTAATAAATGAAGAGCTTATATTTTTCCTGTGCTTAACGTTATATGATGATTTTTGGATGGACGCTACTTATTTTTATTTGTGTGTTGCATGGATGCAGATTCTGGATTCTCACATTCCTACAGTGCAGCAACGTGTCCCCAAGTAGAGCCAGATGTTGACCACTACCGGTCAACTACCCATGCAGTACACCCCCTTTTCTTTGCAAAAAGGGGTAGCACTTGATCGACATGTCCATGCCATCTTGTAGTCATCAACAGCTTGATCATTTTAATTGTAAACCCAGTCTGCATGTATGAATTGTAAATAATCTTAGCAGATATGAGTCGTGTATGTAAATTGCCTGGGTGGACCTAACTTTCTAGTGATAATCTACATCCCGGAAGGTTTTTCGTCTCACCGATCCATGATCGGCAGAGTTTTCCTTCAGCCTGACCCCAAAGTCGGGATGGATTTTGTCATTAGAATTTTAGGAGAATCCTAGTGTGTTAATCTGCTAGATTATAGTTGTGTCGCAGAACTAGGTGGTTTATGAGGGTCTATGTCAAATGGGTTTTCCCCCTTAAGATGTAAAATTGTAAAAGTCATGATGTAGAGTGTCTTGGGTTAGAAAATGTTTTAAATCCCCTCATAAGTCTTAAGTCCTAGGTCCTAGGTGATTTTTCCAAAGGCTAAGTTGGAGGATCCATTTAAAAAAATAAATTAAAAAAATAAATAACTCAAAAATAATAAATAAAAAATAATAATAATAATAATAAATTAATAAAATAATAATAATAATAAATTATAAAATAAAGCAAAAACCCTAAAAATAATAAAATAATAATATTTTGAGTGAATGCATGCAAAATTTCATTTTTTAAATGAATTATCAAATACGACGGATGAGATTAAGAGATGTCTTGATCCTCATCGACGGTCGAGATCATTTCGGCATGGATCACTCGAACTAGTCGTTGGGATCATTTCCTTTAAGTAGGGTGCTAGGGGTCATTGGAGATCATTCGATCTGTGAGTCTTGTGCTGAAGAAGCTCTCTTGTAAACTTTTTCTGGTTAATAAAAGAAGACTTTGGGGTTCAAATCTTGCTGGTGTTACTCTCTGGAAGTGCTGTGAGCTATTTTATTTTCTGCATATTTTAATTTTCAGCCATTAATAATAGCTTATTATAGAGCATTGTTGAGCACAGGTATCTTGTTCACTTGCTAGGGTTTGAATGGTATTAGGGTTTCTGGATTAATGGCAGGTATCTCCATTGCTCTTTGAGAGCTAGTATTATTTTCTCTCTCTTTACTGATGGTTGAAGTGAGCTGTGCAAGAAACCCTTATTAAAAAGATTAGCGGGTGTTTGGGGAAGTTCTCGGCTGAACCAGCCAACTCCCGCAAACAATTTTCTTGCTGAGCCCAGCTGGTTTTGATCCTGGGTCTATCATTCAGTTTATTTTTTTCTAATTTGCATGAGAGATTTTTTGAAGTTCTTCACAGTAAATTCTGAAATTTTCGATAATATTATTGTTATTATTGTTAAATCTGGGTTTTCAAGAGTCAAAACGCTGTAATTCTATCTAGATCATCTAGGGTTTATTTCATGCGCATATTATTAGGTTTTTCCTTTTTCTTTCCTTTGCAGGTTACAGGTGCATGTGATTGAGAAGTTTTTTGGGATTTCATCAGGCAAATTTCGAACCGGAAATTTCATATATAAATTTTGTGGAGAGCTGCAGTTTTCATTTGTTTCTGAGAGTAGCGTTGTTAAGATTTGTACTTTGAAATGGGTATGGGCATCAGCAAAGGGTGTTCACCGAGCTGTTCTATTCACACCATCACGAAAGTGGCTATTCTTTATTTTTTCAACGTGATCAGTCTATAAAGAGCTGAGCATTCCTCCATCTGCATAGTCCCTATTAGAAGCTTGCACTCCCACATTATTACCTACGTAAGATTACTTGCTGGCCGGTGAAGAAGAAGGTTTCAGGTTCGTTAAGCATTGGTTATCAGCCTGTATATACCCACACGCAGAGAGCAGGGTTTGGAACGATACAGCGTGAGATGAAAACACACATTTTGGATACGACGTTCATCCACGCCGCCGCAGCATGTCCCTTTGAAAACGACGGTGCGTTTCTACGTTGGGCATCAGGTGAAAGCTTCTGTGAACCAGTTTCTTTGATTCAGCAAATGCCAGGTAGCAAATCCTAATCCGATCTCAGTCGAAAATTGATGCTCAGGTGAGCTTTGAATCGATTCAAATTTTTTTTGCCGCCATCAACTGTGCTCTGGTCGAAATTTCCTGATTACGTGTTCATTCTTCTTGTTTTGTGCTTGAATCAACGTCGCAATTTCTTCCTTAGTTAAGTCAGATGTTAGGGTCAGCATTCGATGAGTTTCATTTTTGATTGCTTAGGTTTTAATGATATACGTTTGCGTAGTTACGTTTTAGGTTTTATTTGATTTAAGTTAGCATGGTCTCGTTATTTTTTTTTAGGATTTAAGCTGAAGTTTAAATTTAAGTTTTCTTTCAGTTTAACACTTAGTTTTACTTTCGTTTAGATTTTTGTTTGGTTTTGATTTTTTTTAATAAGTTTTATTTTAAATAAAGTTTCTATTTTAGCTTAGTTCAATTTTAATTAAATTTTATTTTAAATAGATTTGAGCTTTTAAGATTAAAAAAAATAAATAAAAATAAATAAATAAATAAAAAGAGAGAGCATAAAAAAGGGGAATTGATTTCTGCAATTTCAGTTTTAGCCCGGGAAATTTTTAGGTTTCATCTTTTGTGCTGAGGCTAATATTTTGGCGTGGGAGTTAATTTTTATCGTGTTTAAATGTTCATTTAAAGATTGACTGCATATATGTGATCTCTGGTGGCTGTTTAAAGCATTTACTCTTTTAAGTTGCTGAGCTATTGAGCCTTTATGGTTATCTTGTATTTGGCAAAAGTTAAGCTTTTCATGATAAATGGTTGCTCTTCATGGTTTATATTGCTGCAGTATCTGATACTTAATCGATTAAACATTAACTCCACAAGGCACTGGTCCGCTAAATTAATAAATTCATTTTAGTGCTTCGTGTCTCCCAAACCAACTGGTCGACAGTTGGTCTCCTTCACCTTGTAGGGTCTACCCCCCTTAGCCGCGGGAGACAAGCTTAAACGGAGGGATCAGGGATCAGAGTGACAGCCCCTGGTCTGAGCGTTTTCGTGTCAATCTGTGCGACAATAGGGACCATAGTAGTACCAATGGATGCATTGTGTTACGACCGTACTCCCTATGCTACGATAATATTGATCTGGGATCAACTGGAACTGACTTCAGGTCAGTAAGAGTGATATAACTCACTCTCTTTTGGAACTGATTTTGGATCAGTAAGAGTGGTATGATACACTCTCTTTATTTGGAACTGATTTCGGATCAGTAAGAGTGGTATGACACACTCCCTTTATTGGAACTAACTTCAGGTCAGTAAGAGTGGTATGAGACACTCTTTTATATGGAACTGACTTCGGGTCAGTAGAGGATGGTATGATACATTCTCAATCACTTTGAGATAGTACAATCTGGCAGATGGATTAGCAGATGGAGTTTTCCCTAGTTGAGAGGGAGTGTTAAAATTGACAACTAGGGCCAAAATCCATGTGGGTCTTCTTATTTATGGCAGATGATATTTTTCTTGGATTCCTCTCATCGAGAGGTGTAGGATTGATCTAAAGATCATCCGATTCTGACATGTATTCATGGAGATATGAATTTATTTGTGTTATGTGACAATTCGTCAAGGTCGGCTAGCAACCAAATTGCCTCCATCTATCCTCAACGTTTTACTATAAAGTATAAAAGGAGGTGGCTTACAAGTCATTTGGACACACCTCTTGTGATCTCTTCCTCTCCATTCGTCTTTGGGTTTTGGTGGAAGGAGAAGTCACTAAGAGTATATGCTGCCCTAGAGGGAGTGCCCTAGGCTCTACATTGCCCTAATGGAAAAGTCCTAATGCAGTCAATGAAGCAATCTTAACACGGTCATGGAGGAGTCTAAGAAAGGAAGCCTCTATACGGTGCCAAAGGATGCTCCAAAAGAGCCCTAGCTGCACACACAACTAAGTCAAGGAGGGCAGTGAATTGTAAGCCCTCATAAAAGAGGCTTACACTCAGCTGAAGGATAAGACTAAATGCCCTAGCCGCTAGTCATAATTTGTTGTTACTAGAGAGTCAAGACCCTCAAATCGCAGTAAAAGAGAGCCTTAATCTGATGTCTGAACAGCTCCTAATGTTCGCTGTCATAATGGAGATTCTATCCACTGTATTGAGATCTATAGGCTGGCCTAATGATAGGGAATACACAGTCACCCTAACGCTGCCCTTGAGTGCCCTAAACACTGTGCCCACAGTCAAGGAGGATGCATATACTGCCTTCTATATGCTACTTATATGCTGCCCTAACCTGCGGGAAGGAAGCGTAGAAGAGGCCCTAATCTCAGGCCTGAAGAAGCCTTAATTCGTTGTCACAAATACAACTAACGTCGCAAAGGAAGCCTAGCAACAGAAGTGTTAATTACAACTGTTCTAAGGCATAGGTACGTTGGGGGCAGCTATATCTATATTATAAGTCTGAGGGTATCGCTGCCATTTAGGAACTTGGTCATGACAATGGTGCAGCATAATGATGATGAATGGTGCAGCATAGTGCAACATGATAGTGGTGCAGCATAGTGATGACGAATAGTGCAGCATGACAGTAGTGCAGCATGACAGTGGTGCAGCATAGTGATGATGAATGGTGCAGCATAGTGCAGCATGATGGGTGCAACACAGTGATGAGTGCAGCATAGTATGATGAGTGTAGCATAGTGTAATGAAGTTTGATTCATTTAGCACAGTGATGGGTACAGCATGGTGATGGAATCATCTGTGTTCAAATCTGCTACCTCATGTGTCATCTTCCTAGAGAAGATCTCTGCTCTATTTTGACAAGTAAAAATGCTGACTTCTGATGTATATGTACTATCTCTCTCTACTGAACTTGAAGAACATAAGAAGAATTGATCAAGAGTTTCCCCACATTGGGGTTTGTCCCTGGCTGGCGCCACATCTTGTGTCCTCTTGTCTTGGCTTGTTTTCTGCGATTTATGTTTATGTTCTATCTGCATTTTACTATCATGCTAAATGTGATTGCTAATCTGGAATTGATATTGAGCTAATATGGAAAATTGAAGTAAATTTGCTCTCAACATAGAACATACCTAAAATTAACAGATGCCAAATCTATTTTCAAACAAGAAACCTACAGAACACATGCCCATTGGCAAAAACGATCCCAAAAAAGAAAGAGGCAAGCCCATAAGTCAAAGGGATGGCTGATACTTGACAATTTTGAAGAAGAAGAAGAAACAGAGACTATGGTGTGATTGCTAATCTGGAATTGATATTGAGCTAATATGGAAAATTGAAGTAAATTTGCTCTCATCATTGAACATACCTAAAATTAACCAAATCTATTTTCAAATAGGACACCTGCATAACACATGCACACTGGCAAAAACGATCCCAAAAAAGAAAGAGGCAAGCCCATAAGCCAAAAGGATGGCTGGTACCTGACAATTTTGAAGAAGAAGAAAAAGAGACTATGGAGAAACTCCAAATATGGATGCTCAGGCACAACATGGCAGCCAAGTAGACAAAGAAGTTGGGGGTCTGTTAGGAGCTGTGACTCATATCCAGAAGGGTACAAAATTAGCAGAGATCAAAGCAACAAAGCAACAGAAAGAGGCAACACTCAATGAAAAGGGATCAAGGGGTATAAAGAGGAATCATGTATCTAAGAGTTAGGATTCAGACAAAGAAATCCCTTTGCAGGAAGCTGGAAATCAATTGGAAATAGTAACCACTGATCCCATCCATGGGGTTTGGAAAAAAGTTCAGAAAGAGAGGGAAAAAGGGGAAACTAAGTGATTATTATCACACTTGGTCCCAAAAAAACATGTAATTTTTACAGAGTTTTCTTTTATTGTGCATCAACCGAAAGGTTGACATGAACGAATGCCTAGTGACATCTACAAAATGTAATTGTATTCCTTGTTTTTAGGTTGAATAAAACTACAACTTTTTCTTCAAAAAAAAAATGAAGACTATAAATCTTGTCATTAAAAATTCCCTCCTGGAATATTCAGGTACCAACAGGCCCCTACAGGAAAAGCATTGGTTAGAAGGGTTTGAAATTCAAATAGTTGTAAAGATGTTCTTTTGTCAAACAAAGTAAAGTTGTTGGGTTTATTTTACAGACTGTCGTTTTGTTCATTTGATCAACAAAATTCTTATGTTCTTCTCAACCGACCTTGCTGATTCGGCCACAAACTGGGGTGTAGAGCCCACTCAAAACTGGGGTGAATTATGCCAACAATGTTTTGAGACTACCTAATCCAACTTAAAAATAGGTAATTATAAAAGTTATTAAGAAGCTTGAGAGATAAATACCAATAGGCCAAAACATATTTGACTTCAACTGCACTATGCTTAGGAATAGTGCAAGTAGTGAGCCAAGCATTGCTATTAAATAATCAACTAATAGTTGTCTCAATCTCATGGGATGCACAAAAGCCACACATCACAAGGACACTATCAGATTATTGACCGACAATTATCTTATAGTGTCCATACGTCGTGTTTTTGTGTCTATATGGCACCTGTGGGGTGGTACAACATGCTTAATCCATCTTAAAAAAAGGTAATGACAAAAGTTATTAAGAAGCTTGAGAGATCAATACCAATAGGCCAAAACATATTTTCCTTCAACTGCACTGTGCTCGAGAATAGTGCAAGTAGTGGGCCAAGCATCGCTATTAAATAATCAACTAATAGTTGTCTCAATCTCATGGGATGCACAAAAGCCACACATCACATGGACACTATCAGATTATTGACCGACAATTATCTTATAGCATCCATACGTCGTGTTTTAGTGTTTATATGGCACCTGTGGGGTGGTACAACATGCATGTGTGGCACATGTGGACCAAATGCAAATTTGAAAAAAAGTACAATAATTTATGAATGGGCAGCCTAATATTCAACCCTAGGGCCCTATTAATGCTAAGTAATTAGTGGTAATGTTAAGAATATGCTATGTGATTAATGGTAATGTTAACATCCTTTCACTTAATTTTTTAACATTACAATTAATTGTTTCAAGATGCTTGATAGTGGTTCCAACCTCATTGGATTTCACATGGAAAAAGTACAATTTTAGATCTCACTCAAAATCCAACAAACTTAACAGTTTCTAGGATTCCAAGATTGGGGGGATTGCAACATTTCCATTGGATTCTATCATGTGCGAGGTTATGTAACTAGCATTTAATCAAGAGCACCAAGCCCTCTATGTACATTGATGTTATAGTGACATTGATTGTTGAACTCCTCTATCATGACCCTAGTAAAAGTGCCATAACTCAAACAAAATCCGGATTTTACATGTTAAGCTTTTTCTCTTATTTTAATGCTTAGAGGGTGATATTGATGATGAGGATCCCAATATAGGCAATGATTTCAACTATAGGTATTTGTTGTAGCATGATTTTCTTAGGCCTTGGCACTTGCTCATTTATTCATGAATCCATATTTGTATTCTAAGTTATAATGTTAAAACCTAAAATTTAAATGTTTTCTTTCAAAGTTTCAGGATAATTTTCTAATATAACATATACATATATATATATATATATATATATATATATAAAGTTTCCATGTTTTCTGATTTTTGGGGTGTCACATTTCCAGTGCGTTCCCATTTCAGATACATGTTTCCATTTCCCTGTACCATGCAACTTAGTCATAGGATACATAGAAACCACACATCACAAAGTCACATTATCTGCTCAATGTCTCATATTCAGACATCATCTACTATTTCCAAAACATTCAAAGAATTTGGATTCTCGTCCCAAAGTTTAGGTAGGGCTTAGGTTGGATCATTAGTGCAAAAAATGCAACCATAGAGAAGGCCACATTTCTCTAGGGCTAACTATGGTAAATGACTAACGACGATCAAATGATGTGCAGAGAAAAAGTAGTGACCAGACAATTGAGAAGGTTAATAAACCTCTTCAAATATGAGACCTGACCCTATGATGAAAGGCTACAAGACAAGGCCATCAACCATTCCCATTAATGCTAGAGGATGGCCAAAATGGTCGGTAGCTGAACTGGCATTTTGGCCTGGTCAAGAAGCCCTTCCTCATCATTGCAAAGTTATGTAACTGGCATTTAATCAAGAGCACCAAGCCCTCTATGTACCTTGATGTTAGAGTGGCATTGATTGTTGAACTCCTCAAATTTTTTTGGTTTTTTTTCTTAATGCCTCTACCCCTCTCCCAAGCCTATAAAAGTTACCCAACCCCATAAAAGTGACCCAACCCTCTCATATTTACTCACCACTATCTCATTGCATTTGTGTGAGCATTTGTGAGGATACTGTGAAGGGTTGGAGTTGGTTTTTGGAGCAGTAGTGAGGAGAAGCATGGGTTTCCTCGTCTGACTCTGATTCAAAGTCTGAGCCAAATGATCTTGCCTTGTTTAACAGTAGTGACTAGTGATGTTTTGTTGTATAGACCATTTAGAGCCTCCTTGGTTACGTTTTTGGAGCAGTAATGAGGAGAAGCCATGGGTTTCCCCGTCTGACTCTGATTCAAAGTCTGAGCCAGATGATCTTGCGTTGTTTAACAGTAGTGACTAGTGATGTTTTGTTGTAGAGGCCATTTAGAGGCTCCTTGGTTGTGTTTTTGTTCTGATCTCTATATATTACACGTATTGGATAGTGCACTGGGTGCCATTTTGATATAATAGATATATTCATGAGCATACTTTGATCATATGTTGTATTCTCTCTATATTCTAATGCTTTGAGTTTGGAAACATGAATGAAAATCTTTAAAAATATGTTTTTTCATAAATAAAAACGAAACAAAACAAAAAAAATAATGTATTTTTTACAACGACCGAGTCATTGAAATCAACTAGGCCGAGTCAATACCGAGTTCCGAATCGACCCTCAGCCAGTTCCAAATCTGATTCAAGGTTTTAAAACTATGGTTTGGATATATGCTTATCTTGGATATGGATGACAGTCTAAGGCCCCCAAAGGATTAGGTTATGGATGATAGTCTAAGCGCCCCAAAGAGTTAATTGAAGATGTTAAGAGGTAGATGTTTCATGATGTTGTTGATATTTCCAATGACTTGGTGTGTTGATGTATGATGTTGGTATCACTAAGATGGGGTGTTCTACATGGTCCATATGTGTTGGATGTGTGATAAGGGACCCACTTGATGATTGGATGGATTAGCACATTGTTATGTCCCCTTCTCTTATAATCTTGCTATGGCGGAATGATTTTTTTTTTTAGGTGAAATTAACTTCCCGACATAACATTTGCTAGACATCACCTAGGGGGAAAATGTGTTTGATGATGTTTGTACCCTCATTGATGTGTTATTTCCTAAGTTTGAGTTAGAGGAGAGGAAATACCTACATATGATTAGATGGTGATCTAACTTATTTTCCTAAAGTTTGCCAGTAACTATTGAATCCCTTAGTGGTGTGCACCTTAGGTTGGGCTTTATGTTTTACTATTATCACGGTCCAGTTTTGTTAGGAAGAAAATCTTTATTTACATGGTAGAACACTTTATTTGAGTGTAGCCTCATTGGCATTTATATTCATGGTGATTTAATCAGTATTGAAGGGGCCCTAGAGATTGGATCTCCTTTTTTCGATTAAGCACATCGATTATGTGGTCCGCGTTCCCTCCCTGTGAATGCCTCAAAAGCTGTCACACAATCAAGTAGTTTCGTTCCATCACACCACATCCTTATCAAACTTGCCTTTCTTTTTATTCCGACGTGAAGAATGCATTTATTGTTATTCCGCCATGCAGAATAGTTTGGAAGTTCCAATAAATGATTTTAATTTTCCTACTAATGAGTGGAAGAAGGGGGTCTATGGTCTTAGTTCAACATTAGCCTTTGTGCACACATGTTGAGGTTGATTTAACTATTCAATGGTTAAATTAATCTAATTTATCTAAATCAAAGGGCGGATGAAGGGGGGCTACGATCTTAGTTCAGCGTTAGCCTTTGTGCACACATGTTGAGGTTGATTTAACTATTCAATGGTTAAATTTATCTAATTTATCTAAATTAAAGTTAATAGCTTGCACACCCTACTTCATTGGCTTGTTTTCATACTTGTGGAGTAGTTACTTAGAGTCGGTTGAGGCTTTCTAGTGGTGCGCCGTGCTTCTTTGGTACAGTTTTCAAAGGCATGAATTATTTTATTATTTCATTAGTATGTTGGCACACTTCTCTAGGGCCCACTCTCTTTGGATTGCTTGGACATCATTATAACATGGCATATGAAAAAATATGTTATTGGTTTATTGATGAGGCATATTCTCCTAGGGAACACTCCATTGGAGAATATTGTATTATCTACGGGTGGTTGAGATAGTTTGTATGGTATCAATGGCTTGAACCTTATAATTTTCTCTTAAATATGATGTGATGGACAGTGGATGATATCCATAAAGTGCCATAAATGGGGTCATTTTTGTTGTAGTATGGAAGGAAGTGTTATACCACCATTCAGCCAGAGGCAACCATTTGACCCATTGTGTCTATTTATCAAATACAAAGCAACGAAGATATCCTTCCAAACATTTGTTCACTATCTCAATTTGCCCATCAGATTGAGGATGATAAGATGAGCTATGAGCTAACCTAGTACCGAGATAAGAAAATAATTATGTCCAAAAATTTCCAGTGAAAATAGGATCTCTGTCACTTACAATAATCTTTGGGTTTCCATGTAGCTTTTGAATTGTTTCCATAAATGCAACAGCAACTGTATTGGCTTTAAATGGATGAGATAATGCACAAAAGTGTGCATACTTAGTAAGTCTATCAACTACAACCATGATGACACTCTTTCCTTCAAACTTGGGTAAACTAGTGATAAAATCAATTGAAACCTCCTCCCAACGTTGACTTGGAATGGATAAAGGTTGTAATAGACCTGGGGTCTTAATTGTATCAACTTTATTTTGTTGCCAAACAAACTTTTGAATATCAAATTAAGGCCATCCAAAAAAAATTCCTTCTTAACCCTGTGATAAGTCTTTAAAAATCCTGAATTCCCTCCTAAGGGACAGGTGTGCAATTCCAGAAGAATATTTTGTTTGAGTTGGGAATTCCTATAGATGTATAAGCAATCTTTGTACCATAACGAATCATTTTTCTAGCTAAATGTATCAGATGTACTGGGATCTTGCTGTAACTTTTGAATGAGTTCCCACACTTCTCCATCATTCTTCCATTCATCGCTTGCTTCATTTATCCAATCTGGTTGGATAATAGAAATGGCACAAAGCAATGCTTCCGAGAGTGCATCTGCAACAACATTTTGCTTCCCTTTTTGTAGATGATTTCAAAGTCATAACCCAACATTTTTGTGACCCATTTTTGTTGCTCTTCAGAGGATAATCTTTGTTCTAAAAAGTATTTAAGACTATCATGACCCGTTTTTACCTTGAAGTGTCTTCCCATTAGGTAAGGTCTTCATTTCTTAAGTGCATGCAGCATTGCCAATATTTCCTTCTCATAAATAGCTGTGTAAATACTTTCCTTTGATTAGACGACTTTCAAAAGCAATGGGTTTTTCTTCTTGCATTAAAACAACACCAATTCCGTTTCTTGAGGCATCACATTCCACAATAAAGGTTTTTGTGAAGTCTGGCGTAGCTAAGACTGGTGCTTGGCACATTGCCTCTTTAAGATGTTCAAAGGCTTTTGTTGCTTCTGGAGTCCAAGAAAATGTATCTTTCTTCAGTAATGTTGTTAGAGGTGCTGTATTCTCCCATAATTCTTAACAAACTTGCGATAATATCCTGTCAACCCAAGAAATCCTCGCAGATGCTTTATGGATGTAGGGATTTTCCATTCCTTAATGGATTAATTTTGCTAGTGTCTACCTTAACACCTTCATGAGATACAATATGACCCAAATATTCCACCTCTTGTACCCAAAAAATACTAACACAAATTTTCTAAAGAAGGGTTTGAAAACGGAATTCATCAAACCTTCAAATGTAGAAGGTGCATTAGTAAGGCCAAAAGGCATGACCAAAAATTCATAATGACCATATTAAGTTCTAAATGTTGTTTTCGGAATGTCTTTAGTCTTCATTCTGATTTGATGATATCCTAAACGAAGGTCCAACTTGAAGTAAATTGCTCCATGCAATTCATCCAATAATTCATCAATGACAGGAATGGGAAATTTATCTTTAATAGTGAGCTTGTTGAGCTCCCTATAATCTGGACAAATGCGCCATGATCCATCATCAATGACAGGAATGGGAAATTTATCTTTAATAGTGAGCTTGTTGAGCTCCCTATAATCTGGACAAATGCGCCATGATCCATCCTTCTTGTGCACCAATACTACTGGAGCAGAGAAAGAACTTTGACTAGGTTGAATTATACCAGCCTCTAGCATTTCTACAACCATACGTTCAATTTCACTCTTTTGGGTATAGGGATATTTGTAAGGCCTAATGTTTGGAGGAACACTTCTTGGAATCAAATGAATAGCATGATCATGATCACGAATAGGTGGCTGGCCTTTAGGAGTCTCAAATACCTTGGAATGATTGTCTAAGGCTTTTTGGAGATCTACAGAAATAGATGATTTCGATGTGGGAACCTCTAGCGAACATAATTGTGCAATTACGCCAAGTTGTTCTTTCTTTAGAAGATTTTTCATGCCATTAGAGCTGATTATCTTTCCTGGTTTCCCAACAATACCACTTAATTCAACTTGCTTTCCTTCTGAAAAAAATTCAAGAAAAGTTCTTGAAAATTAAAAGTTGTCATACCCAAATTTTGTAGCCATTGAACTCCTGACTAGGTTGAATTATACCAACCTCTAGCATTTCTGCAACCATACGTTCAATTTCACTCTTTTGGGCATAGGGATATCTATAAGGCCTAATGTTTGAAGGAACACTTCCTGGAATCAAATGAATAGCATGATCATGATCACGAATAGGTGGGAGGCCTTTGGGAGTCTCAAATACCTTGGAATGATTGTCCAAGACTTTTTGGAGATCTGGAGAAATAGATGATTTCGATGTGGGAACCTCTAGCAAACATAATTGTGCAATTACACCACGTTGTTCTTTCTTTAGAAGCTTTGTCATGCCATTAGAGCTAGTTATCTTTCCCAGTTTCCCTGCAATACCCCTTAATTCAACTTCCTTTCCTTCTGAAAAAAAATCAAGAAAAGTTCTTGAAAATTAAAAAACTATCATACCCAAATTTTGTAGCCATTGAACTCCTAGTACAACATCAGCGCCACCCATTGGAATGGAAAGCATTGAACTATTCAACACATATTCTCCTATGGATAGCTCGATATTATGGCACTTTCCAGAGCAATTTATGGTTCCTCCATTTGCAACCATCACTTGAAACTTGTGCTGGATATAGGAAGTAATTCAATTCTTTCGCTATCTTACAATGAATAAAATTATGGGTACTACCTAAATCAATCAACACTATTACCTTTTTCTTCTTGATATGTCCTTCTATCTTGATAGTTTGGGAAGTGGTAATTCTGGCCAATGCATTACAAGATATGGTCGGATTCATTTCTTCTTTTTCTAGGGTTTGTTCCTGGTGTGTATCCTCTTCTTTTGATGTTTCTTTTTCCTTTTCTTCTTCCTCTTCACAATCTATGTAAAATAATTTCTTCTCAGCACACATATGACCTTTAGTGTATTTTTTATCAAAACTGTAACAGAGCCCTTTTGCTTTTTTTCTTCCAATTGTTGTGGTGTCAACCTTGTAGGTTGTGGAAGGCTATGGGCAACAACACTTCCATCTTTATAGTTGTGATTGGTAGGCTTCCTTGTTGCCATAGTTTTGCTTTCATTTTTTCTTGCCAACCTAAATGCCTTCTCCAATGAATTAGATTACCAAAGGCAAACCTCATGTTGGATGTTATCATTTAAAGTCCCTATCAATCCTATGCTCCTCTGGAATATCTTTTACCCTTATATTCAATTTTTGGAAGTCCTCAATGTGCTCCACCATTGAACCCTTTTGTTTGAGATTTATCAATTGGCTAAAAAAGGTGTTGCTTTTTGTATCCTCATAATGTGCTATCATTTCTTCCGTAGAAATTGCTAGTGACAATTTGTTTACGAGAGCAAAGCTATCGACTCAATACAAACTGATTGGGTTCCAAATATAAAATCGCAATGCGTACCTTTTGTGTGTTTTGTATATTATGGAGATCAAAATATTACCCCATCTATAGTATCCATGTTATGGGATCCTTGCCATCAAACTTCCTCATATCGATCTTTGGAACATGGTGAGTTTTCAATCCAACGTTAGAGTATATGAAATCAGGACTAACATTTCTTGTGTTCTCATTATGAGTTTCCTCTACTACCTTTTCACCATTATGAAGCATTTCTTGTAGTAACTTTGCCAAACCTCCTTTCAAACCTTCCATGTCTTTCTTCAAATCTTCAATGTTTACTTTTAAACCATCCATCTTAGCTTCCACGCCATCCATCTTAGCTTCCATGTCATTCTTTAAACCATCCATCTTAGCTTCCACGTCATTCTTTAAACCATCCATCTTAGCTTCCACACCTTTCTTTAAACCATCATTCTTAACTTATGTTACTTTTTGTGAGAGTGAAATTTGTTGCACTTGGTCTCTTAATTTTGATATATCATGTTGCATTTCTTCCTCTTCTTCATGAGTCATGCTAGAGATTTCACGCTGCTTACTAGGTGTTTCCATTTCTTTCTTTGGAGCATCAATTAATGATAATTATGCTTCACTATGCCCTTTGAATTCCTTCAAACTAATTTTTCAAACCAAACTTATGCAATATTTTAAAAAGACTACAAATTTTTTTTTGCTTTGTAGGAGCTCAATATTGAATCTATTGTATCTCTGTAATTTCGGATCTCCAAGGTCTGAAATTTCGTCCTGCTGTAGCCCTCTGAGTCCTCTTTCCAACTCCTCAAGTCTGATCAAGATTGGATTCTCCATGAAAGAGTTATTCCAAAACTCCTACAATGACCTGATTATAGACTGGTTCAGTAGAGCGAACTTGTATGAAGTGCCACGTGTCACATTTTCGACCTTTGGACCTGGAAACAATACACAAAAAGCTACAGTCTGTCTTCTTTTTATACCTTTTCACGAAATTTCAATCTAACGCTCAGAGAAAAAGTTATGATGATTTTCCCCAGGTCACCTGTTTGAGATATAATTTGGGAGCCTGCAAAAACCCTAACTTCCTTGGATCATATCTCCAAAAATATAGCGAGACAAGATCTGAAATTCATACCTGAGTCATCAAGATTTTGTCTCCCTAACTTCCTTGGATCATATCTCCAAAAATATAGCGAGACAAGATCTGAAATTCATACCTGAGTCATCAAGATTTTGTCTCAAATGGGTTTTAATTTCAACTTCTGAAACTGCGTAGAAAAAAGTTATAGCAAACATGCCATGATGACCTGTTTGAAGCAGCAAAACCCTAGAATCCAAAGCTATGATACAACCTAGGATTTTATTGGTTCAAATAAGCCATATTGGTATCAGAGCTCTGATATAAGGTCCTAGGATTTTATTGGTTCAAATAAGCCATAAAAATGTAATCTTTGAGTGATCCCATCAACAAATGCCTCAAGTTCACCTCCTAGAGTGGTGGACCCCAAAGAACATCAAACTAGAGCAGAATGGCTTATTTAGTATGGGGGCTACATACTTTACAAAAGTATTGCAATTTAGGAAGGTATGGAATGGACCAAATGTATAGGCAAAGGCATATTACTTATCAAGATTGATTTTGAACAAAGGCATATTATTTATCAAGATTGATTTTGAAAAGGCATGCAAATTGGATTAAATGGCTTCTTATCCTTTCAAGGTTACAAGTTGTGGCCCTTGGACCCTTCCTCACTAAGGAAATTGAAATCTTCTTTGCAAATTCTTCAACCTTTCATACAATCAATGAAGTTAATAAAATAAAGACATCCAACTTTCAAATCAGTAAGACAAGGTTGCCCACTTTCCGTAATACATATGTCAAAGCAACCAAAGCCTTCGGTAACATGATGGCACAAAAAATTGACAGGAGAAAAATCAAAGACTTACCTCAACACAGGCAACTTACCAAACAACTTTGTCAATCAACACATCACATAAGTCTTTCTCACAATAAGAGATGATGATGAATCCTTCAAAATTATTCAAAGACTTACCTCAACATATGCAACTTACCAAACAAATTTGTCAATCAACACATCACATAAGTCTTTCTCACAACAAGAGATGATGATGAATCCTTCAAAAATATTTATGTTTAGAACTTATCTGCAAAGGTATCAACTCTAGCATTCAATGGGCTAAATTCCACTGTTATAGGGAGATCCCATTTGAGTTATTGGAATTGTTGGAGAGCATGGGATTGCACTGGATATAGTCAAGCAATTTTTATGTTTAGACAAAATCTATAAAGCTTTCAGCTCTAACATTCAATGGATAAATTTCATTGTTATAGGGAGAGCCCATGTTAGTGATCAAATTATTTGAAAACATGGGATGTCCCGGGATATAGATAGGAAATTTTCAAATTTCCAAGAATGGTTCTCCCATTGACCATTGGCATTGATCCATGCAAAGAGTACAAAAAAATGTATCCAAATGGTTGAACAAGCTAATTTCACTAGTGGTCAGATTTTAAATTTGCACCAAGGCACTGGCGACTTCCTTGTCATACTCTTTTTATTGACCTTTGGCGCCAGGCAATGCAAAGAGTACAAAAATATAGTGGCCACGCATAAATACTACTCTTCATGATGAACGCTCTCGATAAAAACTTGTCTCAAGTAGCACTTCCCTCCTCCTTATGGACAAAGCTTTCTTGGAAGAAGGGCTCAAAATATTAGCGACCTCGAAAATAAGGACAAGCTAAGAATTAGGACAAAAGAGCTTGAAAGATACCCCTACACAATCAATCTTATCATTACATTGGACTCTCCTGTAACAACTTATCAAGTTCAAGTAGTATTGCACAAGTAGCACTTCCCTCCTCCTTATGGACAAAGATTTCTTGGAAGAAGGGCTCAAAAATATTAGCAACCTTGAAAATAAGGACAAATTAAGAATTAGGGCAAAAGAGTTTGAAAGATACCCCTACACAATCAATCTTATCATGATATTGGGCTCTCCTGATAACAAATTATCAAGTTGAAGTAGTACTGCACTCCTTGCACTGAACAAAGCATGTTGGGAAGAAGGGGCTTGGAATATTCAGTAACCCCCAAGATACAACGACAACTTAACTCAAAGTTGGAAATATCCTCCTCATTAGCATTGGTAGCTTTATTAGCTAGGCATTTAGTAGTTTATTGTGAGCTTAGTTTTTATGACTTAGAACTGAGGAGCTACATTTGCAATTTTGAACCCATGCATTGTAACTATATGTCACCAATCGTGCCTTCTAGTCCCATAGCCATACATTTTTGGCCATTTGTCAAACATTAATAAAATCTTACTATATCTTATGCAATTATGTGATCATAGGAGCATCATGCAACAAAAGGCTTCAAAGAGGCCTCCACTTCTAAGACATGATCGTTATCATAGGAGCATCATGCAACAAAAGGCTTCAAAGAGGCCTCCACTTCTAAGACATGATCCTCACACTAATGACAATCAAAATTCAAAGATTATTTGTACCATAGAGCATTAAAAAAGGCTACTAAACTATCAAACTCAAGCACCACCTAAGATGGCAAGGCAGTCAATTTAGAAAAGGGATCTTTAAATCATCGATCACTCTAATAACCAAAAACAAGCTATGATTATTAACATTAATACCCTCAGTCAAGCTCTTTGTGCTAAAAGGATCATTAGAGCTATAGAGGGAAAAAAAGCTTGAAGGACCCTCCTCATTAGCATTGTTACCTTTATTAGGTAATAGTTGATCATAAGCTTCGATTTTCTCGTGTTGGGTTCGAGGAAGAGGGAGCAAGGAGATCGAGATCAACCAAAGAGATTTGATTAGCTAGATTAGATCTAGTGTTGTATATAATTCCTAAGTTGGGCCACTTTTTTAGGAAGGGAGCCCAAGTAAGATTAGACATAATGAAGAACTCGGATTGGGCAAAACCTGTGTCGTTTTTGTGATTGAGATCAGTAAATTTGCTCTCAATTAAGTTTAGAACTTAATGAAGAACTCAAATTGCGCAAAATTTGTGTGTCATTTTTGCGATTGAGATAGATAAATCTGCTTTCACTGAATTTTTGTGTTAGGAAACTAGTTATGCATTTAAATCAGTAGATCAATTTTTTCTGCTAGGAATTTAAGTGTCGAGTGCAAAGTTTGTAGAAATCTAACATAGTATTAGAACCAAAACCCTAAAGAAACCCAAACTCTAAATCACAAGTGCCAAGTTCATACTGGACCACTAGGGCTGGGATTCAATGTGAATTTTTTGGGGGGCTAAACTAGATCAAGCGTACAATGCCCTAAAGTCAAATTTTTTTAAGGACCTATTGCCTCAAAATTTAGCAGATCTTGTGAGGGGAACTCACAAGGCAAGAACGAGACCAAGTGACAACACTATAGTCTATGAGGTGTGGCCCATTGTCGCCATAGCCACTACCTCCTCTTTAGTAGATTTTCACCTCAAGGGAGGCTTCCCTATGTAGGTCACCTAATAGATACATCAAATTTGAGGCTTGGAGGTGACAACTATATGCCTAGGATAGGTACTTAACTTAAGAACATGGCTCAAGGTAGCTTAGACAAGGCAAAGCATACCCTCTAAAAGGCCTATCTAGGGCACAAGTGACCTAGAGTTTGAGATAGGCAAGGTCAATAGGCTTACCTAGGTGCACAAAGCTATGAAAAGGCTTGAATATATGAATATGACCAATTTCAGAAGCAACAAGCCTTCAACAAGCCCCAAGTTGAAGCCTAGAGATAGATTAGGGTTTAGCTAGGGTAAAAATTATCTAGGGCATATGACATCAACCCTAAGATGGAAGAATTAGCCATGAGAAAAGGATGATTTCAAGGAAATGTCTTACCAACCACGTGTTGAAACCTTCCACAAGCCAACTCATGAACCCTAGTTGAATTTTAACACTAACCCTAGTCTAGTGGCTTTTCTTAAGAAGCAAAAAATCAAAAATAGGAGAGAGTGAATTTATGGTGTGATCAACAATGTGGAAAAGCTAGAGCTTGACCTTGGTGATGAGTTTAGAGGGAGATCTACTTCAGAGAAAACTAAACCCTAGGATGGAGTAAGGGACTATGAAAACCTCCCTCGTTGAATTCTAACACTAACCCTAGTCTAGTGGCTTTCCTTAAGAAGCCAAAAATCAAAAATAGGAGAGAGTGTGATCAACAATGTGGAAAAGCTAGAGCTTGACCTTGGTGATGAGTTTAGAGGGAGATCTATTTCAAAGAAAACTAAACCCTAGGATGGAGTAAGGGAATATGAAAACCTAAAACTAAACCCTAAGATGGAGTAAGGGAATATGAAAACCTCCCTGATTGAATTTTAACACTAACCCTAGTCTAGTGGCTTTCCTTAAGAAGCCAAAAATCAAAAATAGGAGAGAGAGAAAGTGAATTTATGGTGTGATCAACAATGTGGAAAAGCTAGAGTTTGACCTTGGTGATGAGTTTAGAGGGAGATCTACTTCAAAGAAAACTAAACCCTAGGATGGAGTAAGGGAATATGAAAACCTTAGTTTCATACCCTAGCTATCATTTTATGAGGGAACAAAGTCATTGAGGAGAGCTTAACATGAATAATCACTCAAGGGATTGTCATACAAGATCTTAAAAGGGTAATGCACACAATATCATGGCCATGATTTCATAGAAAAAATTTCAATAAAAACTAGCACATAAAAACCCCAAAAATATCCATTCCATGCAAGAACCATAAAGACATTTAAATACAAATAATACTTACAAGAAAAATGCATGAACCAATCCTCTATTATTCCAAAATGACATCTCCAAAGCAAGAAAATAGCTCCATAAGCAAAAACTCCACAAACGATCACATCTCCACAACATACAAGACAAATTTCAGCTAGGCTGAAATCTGTAAGAAGGCTGAATTGATCCACAAGTGATGATGAAAATGAAAATGAAGTTACCTTTACTGCAATTGACTGCAAAATTAACAACGTTGTTTTGACTATGATTTGGAAGTCAATTTTACTTTTGTACTCTCCCTTTGATGAACATTTGATATGATAATAAGAAGATTTGATCTAAGGGTTTTCCCCACATTGGGGTTTTTCCTTGGCATCCGCTAAATTTGGTGTCCTCTTGTCTTGGCTTGTCTTCTGCATTTTGTTTCATGTTCTATCTACTTTTACTGTCAATGTAACTAATGGTTAATGTGATTTCTATTGGAAAACTAAATTGAAATTTTGTTATTAGAAAACTAAATTGAAATTATCATTGGGCTGCCAAAGGAACATTGAAGTGATTGTGCTAAGCATAGAACATACCATTGTTAACTAAAATTGACATGGTATCAGAGCCAGGTGAAGACAAAGCCCAAGCAAGAGAGGAAAAGCAATCAATAAGAGATATTTGTTGGAAAAGACTATTTGTCTAATGGCTACTACATCTTACTTCAAATGAGGATAAGGACAAATATGACTATCATGCATGGAAAATGACCATGGACTATGTGAAGGGAAGAGTGGTGGAGCCTCCTTCAAATGCACCTACTGTTGCGAAGACTAAAGACAAGAAAGGTGAGCTCAAAGCTAAGAAAATTATCATAGACTCCATTTAAAAGCATTTGGTTGCCTATATTTCTGATTTGGAAACATCTAAGGAGATATATGATATGTTGGTTGGGATGTTCAAAGTAAACAATGCAAATCAAATCCTCCTCAAGAACAAGTTGAAAGACACCAGGATGGTTAAAGGGTAGTCTATCCAATCCTACTTCATGAGGATCACACAAATCAAGAATAACCTTCTATCTATTGGAGAAGTTATTGCTAACAAGGAGCTCACTCTCATTGCACTTGGAGGTCTTCCAAGATCATGGGATGTGTTTAACATAACCATTCTCAACAATGAGAAAATTCATAGTTTCGATGAATTATTGGCTAGATGCACTCAAGAAGAGACAAGGATGATGGAGAGAGACAAGCCCTCAAATGGAAATGAACCCAATGCCTTCTCCGCTCATGCTAAGAGGAAGAATAATGTTGGTCCAAGAAGACAAGGTCAAGGATTCAAAGAGGGATTCAAAGAAGGAAGAAAAGGAAGCTGCTATAATTGCAACAGGTTTGGCCATTATGGTAGAGAGTGTCCTCACAAGAAGGATACTCCAAGGGATGATGACAACAACAACTACAAAAGCAATGGAAATCCAAGGAACAATAGGTTCAACAATAAAGGAAAGAGAAATGCTCCCACTGCTCGATATGGAAATGGTCGACCTCCCAAAAGGACGAGAAATTCCAGGTATGAAGAAATTAATATTGTAGAAAAACAAAAGGAATTTTATCTTATTTCCACTCTATCTACTTCCTCTCCAGACACTTTGGATCATTGATTGATTGATAGTGGAGCCTCAAGGCACTTCATTGGGTACAAGGAGGCCCTCTCAAATTTGGTTGAAAAGAAGACTAATTTGGACATCATACTTGGAGACAATGCCACCTACCCCATGAAAGGGATAGGTATTGTCACTCTTCACTTAAATCAAGGTCAAACCACTCATCTACAAGAAGTATTGTATGTGCCCAATTTGAAGAACCTGGTGTCTATTTCTGCGATGGAAGATAAAGGCTTCAAGGTAGAATTCATTGATGGAAAGGTACGTATTTAGCAAAGAAACCCTAAAGATGCATTTACAGTTGAATTTAGGGTTGAAGGTCTCTATCAAGTTGGAGGAAGTCCTTTGGGAGCCTTAACTTGCGATACTTCTCTTCAATCTGAATTATGGCATCGGAGATTTGCTCACCTTCATTACAAAGGCTTAGCTAGGGTAAGAAAGATGGTTACAGGTATGCTCGAGTTCAACATGAATTATGAAGGAGTTTGTCAGGATTATGCAATTGGGAAACTTACAAGGGGGCCATTCCCTTGAAGTGAAAGCCAACCTACTAATATTCTTCAATTGGCCTATTCTGACCTATCTTGTATGTTGCCCGTAACATCATTGGGAGGATAATTATACTATGCAATTTGTTTGGATGACTTCTCTCGCAAAACGTGGATCTATTTCTTGAAGAATAAGGATGAAGTGTTAAAATGGTTTCGTTCTTTCAAAGCCTTCATGGAACATCAAACAGGGAAGAAGATCAAAATATTAAGGACCGACAATGGAACCGAATATGAATCAAATGAATTCAATGAATTTTGCAGAGACGCTGGCATTAAGAGGGAGACAACCGTTTTATACACTCCTGAGCAAAATGGAGTTACTAAAAGGAAAAATCAAACGATCATGGAAACCATCCATGCCATGCTACATGATCAAGGTCTACTGAAGTTCTTATGGGGAGAAGCTGCAAACAATGTCGTATATGTTCAAAATAGGAGCCCGCATCAAGCAATGGATTTTAAGAGGGAGACAATTGTTCTATATACTCCTGAGCAAAATGGAGTTACTAAAAGAAAAAATCGAATGATCATGGAAACCACCCATGCCATGCTACATGATCAAGGTCTACTGAAGTTCTTATGGGGAGAAGTTGCAAACAATGTCGTATATGTTCAAAATAGGAGCCCGTGTCAAGCAATGGATTTCAAGACACCCAAAGAAGTTTTCACTGATAAGAAACTTGATGTCTCATTTTAGAATATTTGGTGTCCCATGTATTTTCATGAGCCTAAAGAGAAAAGAAACAAGTTAGAAGCATCTGGAAAGAAAGGTATATTTTGTGGGCTATAGTGAAAATTCAAAGGCGTATAGAAACTATGTGCCTAGACAAAGAGATGTGGAAGTAAGCCATGATGTCACCTTCAATGAAGACACTGACATTGGGAAGGCTAGAGATCTCCCCGTTCCAAGGAAGGATAAAGATGATGCTGCAAAAAAGCAGGATGAACCTCTGAGAGATGAGCCTATGCCCGACGTTGAAGGCCCAATGGATCCCATTGATCCACCTTCTGGTGATCCCTCTACCTTAAGAAAAATACCTTTATGGCTCAAAGATACTCTCGAAGATGCTGAAAGACATATTGCTCCAAGAGGGACATTCCGTGAAAGAAAGAAGTCAAACAAGTATCAAGGGTAGTTAGTTGCTATGAGTGCTGCTGCTCAATCTGAGCCATGTACATTCGAAGAAGTTGTAAAGCACCAAGTCTGGAAGGATACGATGAATGAGGAATATGAATCTATCTTGAAAAATGATGTCTGGGATGTGGTTCCTAGACCGAAGGACAAGTCCGCAGTCACCTCAAAATGGGTATACAAAATTAAACATGGAGCTAATGGTAGTGCTGAAAAATATAAGGCTAGGTTCGTTGCACGAGGCTTCTCTCAAAAGGAAGGAGTGGACTATGACGAGATATTTGTACCAATTGCTCGATATAACACTATCCGATTGATTATTACTCTCGCTGCCTCGCAAAGATGGAGCCTGCATCAAATGGACGGTAAGACTGCTTTCTTGCACGGTTTGCTTAAGTAGGAAGCCTACGTGGAACAACCTCAAAGGTTCGAAGTACAAGATCAAAGGACACGTGTATACAAGTTAAAGAAAGCCTTCTATGGGTTGAAGCAAGCCCCTAGTGCTTGGTATGAAAGGATTGATAGCTATCATGTGAAGTTGTTATTTACAAGGAGTGATGTTGATCCTAACCTATACTTCAAGGTTGAAAAGGACATGCCTCTCATTTTGGTCCTTTATGTAGATGATCTCTTTCTAACAAGTGCAGACCCTCTCATTTATCAATGCAAGAGAGAGTTGGCTTCTGAGTTTGAGATGAAGGACCTAGGTCCGATGCACTGCTTCCTAGGCCTGGAAATCTGGCAAAAGCCAAGTAAGATTTCCCTTTCCCAAGGAAATACATTGTGACGCTACTCAAGATATGTGGGATGGTGGATTGCAAGTCTGTGTCTACTCCGATGGAACTCAACTTCAAGAAACTATGTGGAAGTGGTTCTCGGCCCGAATTGGTAAACATTTCGAGTCGACAACTTATGGGGGCCCTGAGGTTCTTGGTAAACTCACGACTGGATATATGCTTCACTGTGAATATGTTGAGTCAATTTATGGTCGAGCCTCATCACATACAGTGGATTGCTGCTAAGAATCTCTTGAGATATCTTCGTGGCACAATCAACTATGTTACTAAGATACACCACCAGGAATTTGAGGCTGCATGGATATACTGATGATGACTAGGCTGGCAGTGTGGTAGATCATAAGAGCACGTCTAGATGTTTCTTCTCATTGGGGTATGTTTCAATTTCTTGGATGAGCAGGAAGCAAAAATCAGTGGCTCTAAGCACCGTCGAGGCCGAATACATTGCTGCCTAAGAAACAAGATTTGTGCCTAGGCCCCCTCATGTCCCGAATCAGGCGAATCAGACACGATCCGATAGGACACGTGTCCTCTGAATTGTGTCTAATCGTGTCTCAATTCTGGGACATGTGTCCCAAGTTTTGCACTGTCGCACGGCCATAAAAGGCGGATTTGGGCTATTCTAACATCACATTTCTCATTTTCTCTTGTTGTGGAGGCCCTGATGTTCTTGGTAAACTCACAACTGGATATATGCTTCACTGTGAATATGTTGAGTCAATTTATGGTCGAGCCTCATCACATACACTGGATTGCTGCTAAGAATCTCTTGAGATATCTTCATGGCACAATCAACTATTTTACTGAGATACATTGCCAGGAATTTGAGGCTACATGGATATACTGATGATGACTAGGCTGGCAGTGTGGTAGGTCATAAGAGCACGTCTAGATGTTGCTTCTCATTGGAGTATGTTTCAATTTCTTGGATGAGCAGGAAGCAGAAATCGGTGGCTCTAAGCACCGCCGAAGCCAAATACATTGCTGCCTAAGAAACCAAATTTGTGCCTAGGCCCCCTCATGTCCCGAATCAGGCGAATCAGACACGATCCGATAGGGCACGTGTCCTCTGAATTGTGTCTAATCGTGTTTCAATTCTAGGACATGTGTCCCAAGTTTTTCACTGTCGCACGGCCATAAAAGGCGGATTTGGGCTATTCTAACATCACATTTCTCATTTTCTCTTGTTGTGGGTTTGTTGTGGGTGTGTGAGAGCGAAGAGAAAAGGGAGTGGGAGTGGAAGCATTTTGGAGGCGATTCAAGCAACATGTATGTGCATTTTGTCTCTATTTTTTTTGCATTTTTATTACAGTAATTTGCATGTGCATTTTTTTTTTTTTACAAATTTGTGCATTTTTACTACATTTTTTTTACAGCATTCATGGCTCAATCAAGGGCAAGGGAAGGGGAAAAGAAAGGGGAAGAATGTCCCCATCGAAGATGCCCTCCTGTTCCAATTTCATCAGGGTCTGCAAGTGTTCCCTCTATTGGAAGTGGGGCTACAACAACAACTTCAAATGTTGAAGGAAGACAACAAACTCAAGATAACAAATATCCCTTGTGGAAATATGTCACAAGAGAGCAAGGACCAAGCAACAAGATGAATGGAGGATGCAATGTTGCTTGGAAATGCAACTATTGCAACAATCATTTCATGAGAACATATTACCGTGTGAAAGCTCTTTTGTTAGCTTTACCAAGTTGTGGAATTGCAACATGTACATAAATGTCTTTAGCTAAGAGGAAAGAAATGGAAAAATAGGCCAATGTTGGTATGGCAAAGGTGGCTGCAACATCTAAAGAAAACAAGAATGATGATCCCCTTCCATTCTTGAGGAAAAGCATCAACAAATTTCCATTTGAGAGTTCTTGTGGGGGACAAGCAGCAAAAAGAAAAACAATGACACTTGGTCCAATGGACAAGATTTTTCAGAAAGAGAAACGAAAAGAGCTTGATCTCACTTGCGTTTTTTTCTATCAGAAATTCATATCCTTTAATGTCGCACGCTCACCTTTATTTATTGAGATGTGTCAAGCTCTAACTCAAGGGGCTCCATCATGATATGTGCCTCCTGGGTCAAAGAAGCGTAGAACCACATTGTTGACGAAGACAAAGAAAGAGGTGGACAAAATGCTTGAGCCTGTTAAATCAGCATAGCCAACATTTGGGGTTAGCATTGTTTCTGATGGATGGACAGATCCAACACGACACCCACTCATCAACTTCATGGTGTCTTCCTTGAATGGTCCAGTTTTCTTGAAATCAGTGGATGCACTTGAACAATACAAGGATGCACAATATATGGGTGAGTTGTTTATTAAAGTTATTGAAGATATACGTGTTGATTCTTGTGTGCAAATCATTACAGATAATGCACCTATTTACAACATTGCTAGCATGATTGTGGAAAATAAATATCCACAAGTATTTGGACACCTTCCATTGCCCATTCTTTGAATTTAGCACTTAAATCTATTGCTTCTGAAGTGCTTTGGATTGGAAGCATTATTGAGGATGCACGGCATATCTGCAACTTTGTACAAAATCATACAAATGCCTTCACTATCTACAAGGAGTACACCAATCTATCATTGTTGAAGATTGTGGATGCACAGTTTGTCTCTTCATTCATCATGTTGAAGAGGTTGAGGGAGGTCAAGACCGCTCTTGGGGCCATGGTTATTTCATAATTTTGGTCTTTTTGGAGAAAGACAGAACAAGCAGTCTAAAAAAGAGTGAAGGACACAGTGTTAGATGATGCTTGGTGGGAGAGGGTAGATCTACTTATTTAGATCATGGACCCTATCATTTCTTTGCTTCGATTTGCAGATACAGACCAACCCATCCTAGGAGATGTTTATGAGGGATGGGATTCCATGATTGAGTCTAAGGAGCGTTTTTTTACAGAGTGAGTGCCCAGAGTATGAGACATCATTAAAGGCCTTCTTCACCACCATACAAGATATTCTTATCAACAGATGGGGCAAGAATTGCATACCTTTACATTGTTTGGCTCACTCATTGAACCCAAAATACTACAGCTATGAGTGGCTCAATGGTGGACCTTCCTGTAGATTCCCTCCTCACGTGGATGGTGAAATTTCACAAGGGAGGAAAGAAGCATTGATGCGGATTTTTCAGTATAGAGCATCCCTTGATGAGATGGAGCATGCCTTTGCAGAGTTTTCCATTGGCACTATTCTTGCAACATATGATGTGATTAGAGTATTGATTTTTAATGTACCTTGGACAAGTGGTTTCCCATGGGTTAGTCTCTACCTAGGGAAAAGTGTCCAAAATAATTATTTTCCTAAGTGTGACTTTATAAAGTGAAAGTGACTTTATAAGTGGTAAAGTCAATGTTAAATTATAAAGTGAAAAGTGACTTTAGACATAAAGTACAATGTGGGTACTTTATTTAATGGATGAGTTAAAAAATAGAAAGTGAGAATTAAATGCACATTTATTCTCATCCCTTGATCTAAATGAATCTGAGCCATTAGATCTTAGGGTTGCCCAAAAGTCATTTAGGGAAACAAAAGGGGGAAAAGAAAAGAGAGACTACATTCATTCTTCATGAGCAGATTGGAGAAAGGAGGTTGAGAGTTGGAGAAAAGTTATGAAAGAGAAATTTGTTGCAGCAAGCTAAAGGAGTGATTTCTGGGCAAAGTTGGGCATGGAAATCAAAGCATAGAAGACAACAAAAGGTACAATACGAACAACATTTAATGTTGTGAGATGCAAGCCGTTCGAGAGAAGTTCTTGAAAGGAACTGAAAAATATGTCCAGTCTATACAGTGGTACGAAAATCCATACAATCCGTATGGAATCCGTACAGTACAGTCTGTATACGTATAGTACATATTTTCAGCTTCAAGTGGGCATGGAAATTGAGGCAATGTGGGCACAATTTCTGCAAATGTATTTTTCTTGAACTTGAAAGATAAATAAATTTGAAGAGCTCTCTAATAGGTTTTCCCCGAGAAGATTGAGGGGGTTTTCCCTGGGTCTAAGTTGACCAAGAATCTGTGTATTTTAATGTGTTGCTAGTCTGTTTATGTGCATATTTATTTGTCCATATTTATTTTCAACATGTGTTGACAGTCCCATGTGTTTTAATCTGAAAATTTCATTTCTAGAATTCTATATGTTGAATGTATGTTTATGGGAAAGGGCATTTGACTGAATGGGAGTGAAAAGGTGAAATTAAAAGCGGGTTGGAATTGCAAGAAACTTTTTAGTCATCAAATTTCAACATGGTATCAAAGCTACAGGCTGAAAATTGCAGTTTGAACAACAAACAGTAGGTTGGGACAACAAATAGTAGTTTGGACAACAATTATTGGACAGCAAACTCAGTTTGGACAACAAATTGATATTTTGGGACAGCAAGGTGAAATTTCACACAAACTGAACTTTTGGAACAGCAAGGTGTGCTAGAAAGTTCATTTCTCCATTTTCTTGGTTTTGTAAATTCTAGACAGCAGTCATGGCCATGTTCTTAAGGATAGAGGACAGACTGGATGGGATATCCAACTATGCCATTTGGAAGACAGAATTCAAGCAGTGTTTCAGGAGGCAGTAGATTGGGACATAGTGCGGCAAGTGGTTGTACCTCCTACTGCTGCAGATGAACTTGCTGAATTCATAAAAAATAATGCAAAGGAAAAAAGGATTTTGATGGACAGTCTGTAAGATCATGTGGTTCCTTAGGTGAGAGGAAACACATATGCATATCAGATGTGAACAACTCTAACCACTCTCTATCGGAGTACCAATGAGAGAAGGAAGATGGTACTCAAAGAACAATTGAAGAACATCAAGATGACAAAGGCTGAAAGTGTATCTTTATGGGTTACAGTGAGACTTCAAAGGCCTATCAGATCTTCATTACTTCTAAACAGAGAGTGGTGATTAGGAGGGATGTGAAGTTTGAGGAGGAGAGGGCCTATCAGAGATCATGAGAGTATGATGAGAGAGAGTCACAGACTTCTCCTCAGCAGGGAGGTCAAGTACGGGGAGCAGCACCTCAGGGTTTTGGATCGACTAATACGGGAGGTACTTCAGTGTCAATGACATTTGGGGCACCAATGGCGAGTTCACTGTGCACTTCTTTAAAGAGTCCATTGGTACAGAGTTCACATGGCACTTCAGCTGACACAGGCACAGGTGTCTGTACAATTTCTTCGAGGACAAGTGTTGGTACAAGCACACCAAGGTCAGTTGGCAGACCTTCAAGTTCACCTGGAGGGCAAAGGATGAGATTCCCTATGGAGAAGCTTCTTCAGGGAAGAGGAGGCCCAAGTGGCTTTAAGACACCTTGAAGGAAGCGGAGTTTGTTGGTCCTTCAAAGAGGGTGAACACGAAGAGTGTGCCACCTGAGCAGTTTTGCAGTTATGTAGCCAAGGCTACTAGCACTGTTGACTCTAAGCCTACTAGCTATGAAGAGGCTACTAGCTAGGAGGTATGGAGAGAGGCTATGGTGGAGTATGCCTCTATCATTAAGAACCATGTCTAGGAAGTGGTGCCTAGGCCTGAGGGAAAGTCAGTTGTGACTTCCAGGTGGCTCTACAAAATCAATCATGTTTGGATAGCAGCGTTGAAAAATTCAAGGCGAGGTTTGTGCCTAGATAGTTGTCACAGATAGAGGAAGTTGACTATGATGAGACCTTCGCTCCCATAGCTTGGTACACTTCTATCCGGTCCCTTATTTCTACTGCTGCAGAAATGGGTTGGCAGATCCATCAGATGGATGTGAAGACCGCATTTTTGAACGGAGTTATAGAGGAGGAGGTGTATGTTGAGAAGCCACAGGGCTTTGAGGTATTTGGGAGGGAGACCCGTGTATGTCGATTGAGGCGAGCACACTATGAACTTAAGCAAGCTCCGAGAGCTTGGTATTCAAGGATTGATACATACTTGCAGCAGATGGGTTTCATGAAGAGTGATGCAGATCTGAACCTATACTACAATGTCGTAGGGGATGATCTGCTCGTTCTTGTGTTGTATGTTGATTACTTGTTCATTATTGGGGCAGGGAGACTGATTAGTGGTTGTAAGGAGGATCTTGCTATGGAGTTCGAGATGAAGGACATGGGGCTGATGCATTACTTTTTGGGGTTTGAGGTGTGGCAGGAGGAGGGGCATATCTTTCTGGGGTAAAGGCAGTTTGTTGTTGATGTGTTGAGTAGATTTCACATGGCAGACTGTAGACCCATGTCTACACCTATAATCACCAACTGGAAGAAGCTTCATGCTTCAGATTCTAATTTGGTGGATCCCACATTGTATAGGCAACTTATTGGGTCCTTGATGTATCTGATCAACACTAGGCCAAATATATGCTTTGCTTTGAACACACTTAGCCAGTTCATGGTTGAGCCGAGGAACGTGCACTGGGTAGCTGCAAAGCACATTCTTCGCTACATGCAGGGGACTGTTGATTATGGTATGGACTATAGGCGGGGAGATGGAGTGAGGTTGGCAGGTTACACAGATTCAAATTGGGCAGGGTGTGCTTCTGACAAGAAAAGCACTTCAGAGTGTTGCTTCAGATTAGGTTCGACAGTTGTCTCGTGGTTCAGTCGAAAGCAAAATTCAGTTGCTTTGAGTTGTTCTGAAGCTGAGTATATGGCTGCTAGCCAAGCTAGTTGTGAGGCCATTTGGCTTCGCAAGTTGTTGTATGGCATATCTAATTAGGAGTTGAGACCAACGATTATTCACTGTGATAATCAAAGTTGCATTAAACTCACGGAGAATTCAGTGTTTCATGACAGGTCAAAACACATTGACATCAGATATCATTTCATCAGGGACTATATTTAGAAGGGGGCAGTGAAGCTGAAGTATATATTGACAAATGAGCAGGTGGCTGATGTTCTCACAAAGTCCTTGCCAAGAGGCAAGCATGTCCATTTTAGGGACAAGATGGGTGTGGTGAGAAACACTTTCCTCGGTAAGAGGGAGTGTTGATTTTTAATGTAGCTTGGACAAGTGTTTTCCCATGGGTCGGTCTCTACCTAGGGAAAAGTGTCCAAAATAATTCTTTTCCTAAGTGTGACTTTATAAAGTGAAAGTGACTTTATAAGTGGTAAAGTCAATGTTAAATTATAAAGTGAAAAGTGACTTTAGACATAAAGTACAATGTGGGTACTTTATTTAATGGGTGAGTTAAAAAATAGAAAGTGAGAATCAAATGCACATTTATTCTCATCTCTTGATCTAAATGAATCTGAGCCATTGGATCTTAGGGTTGCCCAAAAGTCATTTAGGGAAACAAAAGGGGGAAAAGAAAAGAGAGATTGCATTCAATCTTTTCCTAAGTGTGACTTTATAAAGTGAAAGTGACTTTATAGGTGGTAAAGTCAATGTTAAATTATAAAGTGAAAAGTGACTTCAGACATAAAGTACAATGTGGGTACTTTATTTAATGGGTGAATTAAAAAATAGAAAGTGAGAATGAAATGCACATTTATTCTCATCTTTTGATCTAAATGAATCT
This sequence comes from Pinus tabuliformis, assembly GCA_031772625.1. Classification (NCBI taxonomy): domain Eukaryota; kingdom Viridiplantae; phylum Streptophyta; class Pinopsida; order Pinales; family Pinaceae; genus Pinus; species Pinus tabuliformis. Next base: position 272,995,296 of record CM062816.1, read on the forward strand.
GAGCCATCGGATCTTAGGGTTGCCCAAAAGTCATTTAAGGAAACAAAAGGGGGAAAAGAAAAGAGAGATTGCATTCACATTGGATCTTAGGGTTGCCCAAAAGTCATTTAGGGAAACAAAAGGGGGAAAAATGAGAAATTGCATCCATTCTTCATGAGCAGATTGGAGAAAGGAGGTTGAGAGCTGGAGAAAAGTTTTGAAGGAGAAATTTGTTGCAACAAGCTGAAGGAGTGATTTCTAGGCAAAGCTGGGCACGGAAATCAAGGCATAGAAGACAACAAAAGGTACAGTAGGAACAAAATTTAATGTTGTGAGTTGCACGCCGTTCGAGAGAAGATTTTGAAAAAGAAAAATTGAAAAATTCGTACAATCCATACGAAATCCTACAGTACAATGCGTATTTTCAGCTTCAAGTGGGCATGGAGGCAAAGTGGGCACGGTTTTCAAGGAGTTCAGGGCTAAAGAGATAACTTGTATTTTGCTGTTTTGTTTTGTCTGCAAATGTATTTTTCCTGAACTTGAAAGATAAATAAATTTGAAGAGCTCTCTAATAGGTTTTCCCTAGAGAAGATTGAAGGGGTTTTGCCTGGATCTAAGTTGACCAAAAATATATGTGTATTTTTATGTGTGTTGTTGGTCTGTTTATGTCCATATTTATTTTCTTCATGTGTTGATGTTAAGTTACAATATGTTCTATTCTTAGAGCAATTTGCTTCAATTTCTTCTTATTAGCCCAATGTCAATTCACAGTTTAGCAATTACATTAACATAAAGTAAAATGTTGATAGAACATAAATAAATCAATAGAAGACAAACCAAGACAAGAGACACCAGATGTGGCGGCTAGCCAGGAACAAAACCCAATGTGGGGAAACCCTTTGATCAATTCTTCTATATTCTTCAATAATTCAGCAAAGAGAGAGAGATAGTACAATATCACAAATTTGTGACTTTATATCAGCAATAATATATCAAATACCAGCAAAGTCAAAGCTAGTCAAACAGCTCCAATTTGACCTCAAGTCAACCTTGAAGAACTCGGTCATCAACAACAAACATCAGCAGCCCAAAACAACCCTCGGACAATGGTCAAAACAACAGTCAACAAATCAGCAACCTGTGGTCAGCCCTAACTGACTGGTGAACGCTTTGGTCAATGCTGGTCAACACAACACCCAAACAACAATGCACAAGGAAACGTTTGGTCAACGCATCCTCCAGCAACCCTGCACCTTGGTCAACACAGCCCAGAGAGAAAGAGATAGTACAATATCACAAATTTGTGACTTTATATCAGCAATAATATATCAACTACCAGCAAAGTCAAAGCTAGTCAAACAGCTCCTATTTGACCTCAAGTCAACCTTGAAGAACTCGGTCATCAACAACAAACATCAGCAGCCCAAAACAACCCTCGAACAACGATCAAAACAACAGTCAACAAATCAGCAACCTGTGGTCAACCCTAACTGACTGGTGAACGCTTTGGTCAATGCTGGTCAACACAGCACCCAAACAGCAATGCACAAGGAAACGCTTGGTCAACGCATCCTCCAGCAACCCTGCACCTTGGTCAACGCAGCCCAGAAAAGTCAATGTCGCCTAGAAAGTCAAAGTTTCTCTAGAAAGAGTCAACGCTGCCCTAAACAAAAATTTTGTCCTTCTTCTTGCACGTGTGAGAGAGACTGCTCCTATGCTGGCCCAATAAGATTAGGAGAGAGAAGATGTGTGTGTTGAGATGATGTTGAAATGAGGCATAATGTCTCTTTCCTTTATATGCAACATTGAGGTTAAGCTGGGGGTGTGCCACACACTTTATCTTGTTGGCCGACCTTGACAAATTGTCAAGAAATACAAATACTCCATAAATACATGTCGGAATCGGATGATCGTTAGATCAATCCTACACCTCTCGACGAGAGGAACCCAAGAAAAATATCAGCTGCCACAAATAAGATGACCCACATGGATTTTGGCCTAGTTGCAAACTTTAACGCTCCCTCTCAACTAGGGAGAACTCCATCTGCCAATCCATTTGACTGTCGGTACTATCTCTACCATCAAATGCACTGCTCTGCTCTGCGGAACTATGAAGAAGAAGAAATGATCGAGGATGTATCATACCATCCTCTACTGACCCAAAGTCAGTCTCAGATAAAAGAGAGTGCTCAATAGCGCTCTTACTGAACCAAGTCAGTCCCAGAGAGTGTGATATACCACTATTACTGATCCCAGATCAGTTCCAAAAGAGAGTGAGCTATATCACCACTCTTACTGACCCGAAGTCAATTCCAATTAATCCCAGATCAATTTCAGTCATCCTAGCATAGGGAGTACGATAGATACATGATGTGTCCATCGGTACTACTATGGTCCCTATCCTCATTTCCCTACTCATTGGCCAAATGCGAGGTACTTCCCGTAAGTCCCAAACTGCATGGGTAGGATGCCTCGACAAGAGAAGGATGAACCACTCATCCTGCCTACAAGTCGCCACTGGGGTATCACAGGGGAAGGCTGAACCATTCACCTTGTACACAGTGTACCACTAGGGGAGGGTGAGTCGCCACATGGTCGCTCGTCGCTCCAAGAAGTACCCCAAGCCCCTTGAAGCTCCCAGAGCTCAATGCATGCATCATACAAGACCCTGATAAGACGGTCTCTCAACGACTCCTAGTCATTCTCAGAAAGTCAAGAATTTGACCTTTCCCAGGGGCTTCATCAGAATGTCGACGACCTGCTCATTTGTACTGATATGATGGAGACTTATTGCTCCTCGTTGTACCATAACTCGGATAAAGTGGTACCTGATATCGATATGCTTGGAGCGATCATGAAATACGGGATTCTCGAATAAACAAATCCCACTCTAGTTGTCGCAAAGGATCACGATAGTATCCAACATATGTCCAAACCGCTCACTGAAGAGCTTCCTCAACTAGACAGCCTCACAGGGGGCCCTACTCGCAGCAATGTACTCTGCCTCAGCGGTGCTCAAAGCCACCAACTTCTGCTTCCTGCTCATCCAAGATATTGAGGTAGAACCCAAAGAGAAACAACACCTAGAAGTGCTCTTGCGATCCTCCACACTGCCTACCTAGTCAACATTGGTATATCCATGTAGCCTCACATCTCCGGCAGTGTATCTCAATCCATGAGTGATTGTGCCCCGAAGATATCTCAGAAGATTCTTGGCACCAATCCAAAGTGAGTGATGAGGCTCAACCATATATTGGCTCAACGTGTTGACTGCAAAACATATATCTGGACAGGAGTTCACCAAGAACATCAATGCTCCTATGAGTTGACGATACTCAGTAGCATTTCCCAAAACAAGTCCAACAGCACTACCGCATAACTTCTTGAATTTAAGCTCCATCGGGGTAGTCACGGACTTGCAATCCACCATACCGAATCTCTCCAATATCTTCATCACGTATTCCTTGATATAGGAAAATCTCTCATGGTTTCTTCCAGACCTCCTGCCCTAGGAAATAGTGCATCAGTCCTAGGTCCTTCATCTCAAATTTGGAAGCCAACTCCCTTTTACATTTGTGAATGAGAGGGTTTGCACCTGTCAGAAAGATGTCATCAACATATAGCACCAGTATGAGAGGCTTATCATCCTCAACCTTAAAGTAAAGGTTTGGATCAGCTTCACTCCTAGTGAATCCCAGCTTCATCAAGTAGCTATTGATCCTCTCATACCAAGCTCGGGGTGCTTGCTTCAGCCCATAGAGGGCTTTCTTCAACCTGCACACGTGAGATTCTCGATTATGAATCTCAAACCCCTCGGGTTGTTCCACATAGACTTCCTCTTTGATTGAACCATGCAAGAACGCAGGTCTTGACATCCATCTGATGTAGGTTCCATCCTTGCGAAGCAGCAAGGGCTATGATCGAGCAGATGGTGGTGTATCGGGCAACAGGTGCAAATATCTCGTCATAGTCTACGCCTTCCTTTTGAGAGAAGCCACGAGCAACAAAGCGAGCCTTATACTTTTCAACACTCCCATCAACTCCATGCTTTATTTTCTAAAGCCACTTCAAGGTGACAATTGTTTTGTCCTGGGGTCTAGGGACCACATCCCAGACATCGTTCTTCATGATGGACTCGTATTCCTCATTCATAGCATCCTTCCACACTTGATGCTTCATGGCTTCTTCGAACGATGAAGGCTCATTTTGAATAATGGTGCTCATAATGGTCAAGTATCCCTGATACCTGGTTGGCTTCTTACTTTCACGGGAAGTCCCTCTGGGTGCAATGTGTCCTTTGGCATCATCAAGTGTCCCCCCTAAGCCATGAGGGCCTCTTCCTAGAAGAGAAGGGCTCTTATGGAGGGGGATCAATAGGATCCATAGGTTCTTCCACATCGGGTATTGTCTCATCTTCCTTCTCATCCGGCTTCCTGGTGTCAGCTTCTTTAGTTTTCCTGATATAGGAAGATTGTCAACCTTGCTAAGAGCCATATCTTCGTCAAAGGTGACATCATGAATAATCTCGACTTCCCTTTGACCAGCCACATAGATTCTATAGCCCTTAGAATTTTTTCTATAGCCCACGAAAGATTCCCTTCTTTCTAGATGCACCCAATTTATTCCTTTTCTCTTTCGGCACATGAAAATATACAGGACTTCCAAAAATTCTAAAATGAGAGACATCAATTTTCTTACCAGTGAACATCTCTTCGGGAGCCTTGGAATCCAATGCTTGATGAGGGCATCAATTTTGAACATATATGACGGTATTTGTAGCTTCGGCCCATAGAAACTTCGGAAGCCTTTGATTATGGAGCATGGAACGAACAACTTCCAAAATTGTACGATTCTTCCTTTCTACCAAACCATTCTGCTCAAGAGTGTATGGTGTTGTGGTCTCCCTCTTAAGGCCAACTTCCTTGCAAAAGTCATGGAACTCATTGGATTCATACTCAGTCCCATTATCAATCCTTAAGATCTTGATCCTCTTCTTTGTTTGATTCTAGATCAAGGCTTTGAAGTGACGAAACCAGAACACTTCATCCTTCTTTTTCAAGAAGTATATCCAAGTCTTGCGAGAATAATCATCTGTAAAAGTGAGATATAAATATCCTCCCAAAGAGTTCACAGGCATCATACCAAATATGTCGGAGTGAACCAACTGCAAAATGTCAGAGGTCTTGCTATGGCTTGAGGGGAATGGTCCTCTTTTGAGTTTTCCTTCGACACACCCCGGACATACACCTTCTTGCTCTACTTTAAACTCGGGCATCCCAGTCGCCATTTGTCTCACATCGGGTAGAGCCTTACTGAAGAGTTGTGTTGCAAGACATGACTCCCGATGGACTTCCTCCAACTTGATATAAAGAGTCAACTCGAAACCCAAGAGTGAAAGCATCTTTAAAATTCTTTTTCCACACACATACCTTGCCATCGATGAAGGCCACCTTGTAGCCTTTGTCTTCCTGATCCGTTAATGAAAAAGGTATTATAGACTATGTGTGAATTCGCTTATGTTACTTAGTGCAACGGATCGAAAAGATTGCGAATAACATAAACACATAAACAATTTGAAAACACATCAACACAGCCAAATTTAATAAAGGAGTTCACCAAACTTTCTGGCTATGTCTCCTGGTCCTTTCGCTTCCAGTGCTCACCTCTTTATTTTGTCTTCAAAATGTTGTTACAAGTATGAGCTCAAAAATAGTCTCAAATAAGAAAATCCACATCACCACTGCGTTCAACTCGAAATTTAGAGTCAAATGAGTATAAACTCGACCATATTTGGCCACTGTGACCTCCAGACCCCCTGGAATGGTCCAAAACCACCTCTCTCCCTGCAAAATCACCCTTTGTTTGGCAAAAACCGCCTCGGTCTACGCAAAACCACCTCGGATTGCGTGCTGGTGGTAGGGCGGGTTCAGCACCTGCAATGGTTTATCAAAAAATTTGGTGGGTTGGTTAACCAAGTCCCACCCTTCGGCATGTTGGTTAGCGGAGTTATGCAAAGTCATTTGTATATAAGGTTTTGGAAGGTCGAGTGTTCAAAACCCCTGCCAATCGTTCTGCCATTATATATTGGATATGCGATATGATATATGTTAACTCCGCTGATCTATTGGTTTATACCATAGTTGTAATATACCATATGTTTGTTGATATTTCGGTGAATGTGGGATATATGCGATACATAAAATCAAAGGACCAGCGGTCGTGGGGTTGACCCTGACCGTCCGGCTTTTTTCCGACGGAACCTTCGATACCCAATAAATACAAGTTCATCACAAATCTAAACAAGCCCCAAAGTAGCCCATCTGGTGCGGTCCTCCGGCGAAAACATTGCCACTCCGGAGTTCGATCCTCCCTGGCCCCAAAATTTTGGGACTTCATGCCAACATTGGGCAAATCCGGGCTGCAACATGTCAGCATTGGATTGGCCCATATAAACCAATCAAAAACTACCACATCACCTCCTCTGCTGACATCATCCAGGACCCATGGCTCATTCCTGGGTTGCCACGTGTCCCTGTTGATGTAGGCATTGACTGTTGACCGTTGACCATTAACCTGGATGACGGTTGACCTTTGACTTTTTGACTTTTTTTACCCTAGTTTTCCACAAACTGACTGGCTCTAACTTCTCCATCCGAACTCGTATTTACGTGTCGTTCGCACTGTGGGAATTGTATCGATGATCACTTCAACTTGATCCCATTTTCATCTGCATTTGAAGGCTTGGATCCCAAGGCAAAACTAAATCCATTTTGGATCACTCCTCCCCACTGGAAGCTTTTGGTCCACCAAAATTTTGTTTTAGCTGTCGAGTAAGTGATGATAAAGTTCCCTCACTTTTCCAATCTCTATCCATCGTGCTTTACTTGGATTTGTACCTTTGAGTCCAACTCGAAGATACTCAACATTTCCCCGTCGCGAAGTATTTATCCTCCTATCAAGAACTGTGTCCTCCTATAGCTCATTAAGATACTCGAGCAAACGATCTTCAATGGAAGGTAGATGACCTTGCCCTTCAGGATCTTCAATCAATGAAGGCTCATATAATTGCAAGTTTTCAACATTTACGACAGAATAGATCTGCATATAAGCTGGTAGATCTAGGCAGAAAGCATTTTCACCAATTTTGTCAAGTATTTTGAAAGGACCATATCTAATTGGTTTCAACTTTTTACCTTCCCCTTGTAGTCTTTCTTTGCTGATGTATAACCAGACTTGATCACCAACTTGAAAACTATGCTCAACTCAATGCTTGTCATGTCACGCCTTATACTTTGCTTGGCTTCTTTCCAGCTATTCCTGTACTACCTGGTGAATTTCTTGGATTTGTTCAATGAACTTGGTTTCTTTGCCCACATCACTGTGTCCATCAACTGCTATGTCTTTACCAAAGACAAAATCCAAGGGAGACTTTGGTACAAAACCAAAACAAGTCTCAAAAGGAGATCTCTAAGTAGAAGAATGTTTTGCATGGTTGTAAGCATGTTGCACATAACACAAATGCTCATCCCAAAGTTTGGGATGCTTGCTGCAATATCCTCGAAGCAACTGTATCACTGTCATGTTGACCACTTCTGTCTGACCATATGTTTGTGGATGAAATGTCGTGCTCTTCTTTAAATTTGTGTCCATTAACTCCCATAGATTTGACCAAAATTTCCCGACAAATCGAGAATCTCAATCGGATACAATAGAAGTGGGTAACCCAAAATGAACCCATACATTTTGAAAGAACAACTTTGAAATTTGTTCGGCTGTGACCTGTTTGTTACATGGTGTCAAAATACACATTTTACTGAACCTATCCACAACTACATACAAATAATCATGACTCTTTCTAGACTTTGGCAATCCCCCAACAAAATCCATGGAAACACTTTCCCAAGGACAAGAAGGAATTGGAAGTGGAGTATACAAGCCTAATTTTCTATTACTTGGCTTGCTTATAGCACATAGTACATCCTTTAATATATCTAGAAACGGTCTCATTCATTCGTGGCCAATAGTAGAATCTTTGTAATTGTGCAACTGTTTTACTTACACCAAAATGACCTGATATGAGAGAATTATGTGCTTCTCGAATTATATTAACTCTTTCAATTTGTGGAATGCATAACTTTCCCAAATGATATAAGAGTTTGTCCTTTATGTAATAATCCAATTCTTCTACCTGCTTGCCATGACTTAAAGTTGCATATACATCTTTAAAATCTGTGTCTTGAGCATATTGTCCAATGTAAATTTCATGAATTACTGAATTATGCTTAAGTATTGTGGATGAATTTATAATTCGTCTTGATAACATGTCTGCAACCTTATTATGTATGCCCTTCTTATATTTGATAACAAGATGAAATTGTTGTAGAAAACCCATCCACCTATAATGTCGTCATTGTTGCAATTTAGTTTGTGAGTGTAAGTATTGTAGTGGTTGATGATATGTATGTATGATTGTTTCTTTACCCATTATGTAATGTTTCCACTTTTTAACACTCTGAACTAATGCATACAATTCTTTATCATATGTAGGATAGTTAACTACTGCTGATGTGAATGTCTCAGAATGAAAGCATATAGGCTTTCTATGCTGCATCAACACTAGCCCCATGGCATATTCACTTGCATCTATCTCGATCTCAAATAGATGCTGAAGATTTGGAAGTGCTAGTACTGGCATTGTACTGATCCTTTCTTTCAATGTGTCGAAGGCTTTCTGCTATTTGCCTCCCCACTGAAACACCTATTTCACACTTGTCAAAGCATGTAAAGGAGCTGCAATCAAAGAAAAGTTAGCAATAAACTTTCTCCAATATTGCGTTGCCCCTAAGAAACTTCTAACTTCTGTAGCAGTATTGGGCTTAGGCCAATTTACAATGACTTCAACCTTAGAGGGATCTATCTTCAATTCACCACCCCCTACAATATAACCCAAATAATTCAAAGATGTTCTGCCAAATTCACATTTTGACAGTTTTACATAGAGATTTTATCTTTTCAAAACATCTAAAATTTGCTTTACATGCCTTACATGTTCATCCCATGTTCTACTGAAAACAAGAATATCATCTAAATAGACTATTACAAAATCATCAATGAATGGCCTAAATACATCATTCATGACTCGCATGAATGTAGTTGGAGCGTTAGTTAAGCCAAAAGGCATAACCATCCATTCATAGAGTCCTTGCTTCGTTTTGAAAGAAGTCTTCCATACATCCTATTCTGCAACTCTGATCTGATGGTAGCTGCTTCGCAAGTCCAATTTAGAGAAGTAAACTGCATCTTTTAACTGATCTAACAAATCATCAATACGAGGAAGAGGATAACGATTCTTTATTGTGATTTTATTTAATGCTCTAAAATCAATGCACATTCTCCACAAACCGTATTTCTTTTGCACTAACACAATAGGTGATCCGCGTAGTGATGTGCTTGGTCGAATAAACCCTTGATCGAGCAACTCCTGTACCTGCTTCTTTATCTCTGCATTCTCTAAAGCTGATAACCTGTACATTCCAATGTTAGGTAGTGGAGCATCTTTCTACAAATAAATCTCATGTTCTATCTCTCGCTTGGGTGGAAGCCCTTTAGGCTCTTGAAACAGAATATCATAATTGGAAACAACTTTAACTAGATCTGCCTTCTGTTTAGGATGAAAACCTTGGAAAGCATCGGATTTATCAATATCCTTTGCTTTTACAATCATAAGTAAAAATTGTTTACTTGAATGTACAATTCTTTTCATCTGTCTTGAATTTATGAGAGAGAAATTATCTTTGAGTTTATGAGCCCTTACAACATATTCAATTCCATCCTTAGTGAGTTGATACCTATTTTCAGTTCAATAGAAGATAGCATTTCTATCGTACAAATATGGACTTCCTAATACAATTACACATATGTCCAATGGGACTATGTCTAACTCAACCTCATCTACAAACTTTGACCCAATAACAAAACGAAGTTTACATTGTTTCAAAACTTGTAGCTTAGTTTTATCACACACCCAACCTAATGGATATGGCTTTTTATGAGGTTTTGTTTCTAGACCCAACTTCTTTACAATTGCTTCAAAAATCAAATTAACTTGTGACTGACTATCAAATAAAGTATCAATTTTAGTATGCTTGGAAATGACTAATGTGAAATAACTCAATTCTTTTCCTCTTATCATTATCATTATCAACAGAATACGAAAAAATACTTGTAGATGCTTTAGAATCTTTACCTTTCATACTTGTAGTTGTAACCGTTGTCTTTTCACCTGAATCTGATCCCAAGTCCTTTTGATTGGATGCTTTAGAATCTTTACCTTTTATACCTGTAGTTGTAACCGTTGTCTTTTCACCTGAATCTGATCCCAAGTCCTTTTGATTTCTTCACAGTGTTTGTTTTCTTCTCCTTCCATTTAAATTTCTTCTTGCCTTTATTCTTGCTTTCAATAGGTTTGGATGATTGCCCAACATCTTGGATTACATTTTTACCTCTAGCTTCTAGATGAGTTGCTTGAATCGATACATCATCTAAGCTAGTTGGATTAAACATAAGTATGGCATGCCTCAAATAACTATGAAGACCACCTATGTATTTCAACAGTGTCTCTGGTGAGTCCAATGATATGCCTAATGTTAAAGCTCTATTACAAAATTCTTGAGTATAACTTTGAACACTTTGACCTTTTAATTGACGTAGTGTTTGCCAACTCATCATTGCTTGTTGCATATAATCCAAAGGATAAAATTGCTTTTTAATAGCAGAAACAAATTCATTCCAAGTTGAAATGATTTTACCATGCTTTTGGAGATCTGCTTGTGTCTTGCCTTCCCACCATACAAGTGCGGTTCCTCCAAGTCGAAGGCTAGCAAGCTAGATCTTCTTCCTTTCTAAAACAACTTTTTGCACCCTGCAATACACTTCAATTTGTCTTATCCAATTATCAAGCTTTTCAGCGTTAAGTTCTCCATCATAAATTGGCAAATCAAATTTTACATCTAATTTGATCAAAGAGGATTTCTTCTTTTTCTTCTTAGAAGGACTAGATTTATGAGAAGAAGAGGATGATGATGACGATGATGGTGATGATGGAGGAGATGGTGGAGGAAGCATTCCTCCCTTTCCCTTATCTTCTTGATCTTTAGGTGATGAAGTGCCTTCATCTTTGTTCTTCTTAAACTCGCGATACATCTCTTCCACCATTGCACGTATCATCATGAAACTATCCAAGAATTGAGATTCTAATCCAAGTGGAGTTTCTTCTGCCATCCTTCTTTGTGAAAAGACCCTTCCAATCTCTGGATTCACCTCAACAAGTTCACCTTCACCTCGTCCGAGCCTCAACCTAGTAAGCATTCAAATCTTCACACAAACTTGTCAAACCTTAAAAACCTTGCTGCTCTGATACCACTTGATCCGTTAATGAAAAAGGTATTATAGACTATGTGTGAATTCACTTATGTTACTTAGTGCAACAGATCGAAAAGATTGCGAATAACATAAACACATAAACAATTTGAAAACACATTCAAACACATCAACACAGCCAAATTTAATAAAGGAGTTCATTAGGCTTTCTGTCTACATCTCCCGGTCCTTTCGCTTCCAATGCTCACCTCTTTATTTTGTCTTCAAAATGTTGTTACAAGTATGAGCTCGAAAAAAAAGTCTCAAATAAGAAAATGGACATCACCACTACGTTCAGCTCGAACTTTCGAGTCAAACGAGTATAAACTCAACCATATTTGACCACTGTGACCTCCAGACCCCCTGGAATGGTCCAAAACCACCTTTGTCCCTGCAAAACTACCCTCTTTGTTTGGAAAAAACTACCTCAGCCTATGCAAAACCACCTCGGACTGCGCGCTAGTGGTAGGGCGGGTTCAACACCTGCAATGGTTTATCAAAAAATTTGGTGGGTTGGTTAACCAAGTCCCACCCTTCGGCATGTTGGTTAGCAGAGTTACGCGAAGTCGTTTGTATATAAGGTTTTGGAAGGTCGAGAGTTCGAAACCCCCGCCAACCATTTCGCCATTATAGATTGGATATTCTATATGATATATGTTAACTCCGTTGATCTGTTGGTTTATACCATAGTTGTATGGTATAATATACCATATGTTTGTTGATATTGCGGTGAATGTGGGATATATGCGATACATAAAATCAAAGGACTGACGATCGTGGGTTGACTCTGACTGTCTGACCTTTTTCTGGAGGAACCTTCGATACCCAATAAATACAAGTTCATCGCAAATCTAAACAAGCCCCAAAGTAGCCCGTCCGGTGCGGTCCTCTGGCGAAAACGTTGCCACCCCCGGAGGTCAGGGGTTTGATCCTCCCTAACCCCAAAATTTTGGGATTTCATGCCAACATTGGGCAAATCCAAGCTGCCACGTGTTAGCACCGGATTGGCCCATATAAACCAATCAAAAACTGCCACATCACCTCCTCTGCTGACATCATCCAGGACCCATAGCTCATTCCTGGGTTGCCACGTGTCCCTGCTGATGTAGGCATTGACTGTTGACCGTTAACCTGATTAACTGTTGACCTTTGACTTTTTTACTTTTTTTGCACTAGTTTTCCACAAACTTTGACTAGCTCTAACTTCTCCATCCGAACTCGGATTTACGCGCCATTCGCACCATTGAAATTGTATCGACGATCACTTCAACTTGATCCCATTTTCATCTGCATTTGAAGACTTTGATCCTGAGGCAAAATTGAATCCATTTTGGATCACTTCCATTGTTGAAATGGACACCAAGTTCTTCTTGAGATCAGATACATATAGGACTTCTTGCAAATGAATTGTGTTACCCTTATTTAATTGAAGAGTAACATTCCCTACACCCTTTACAGGATAGGTGGAGTTATCTCCAAGAATAATCTCCAAGTTGGTCTCCTTCTCTATCAGATTAGAGAGAGCTTCCTTGTAACCAGTGAAGTGCCTTGAGGCACCACTATCAATAAGCCAATTGCCCAACGAGTCCAGAGGAGAGGTAGTGGAGAGGGCCGATACCAGATAATATTCATCTTGCTTATTGTTAACAACGTTAGATTCATACCTAGAATTACTTGCTTTCTTGGATGGTTGACCACTTCCTTGATTTTCAGCATTTCTCTTTCCTTTGCCATTGAACCTGCCATTCCTTTGATTGCAGTTGGAATTGCCCTGGGAGTGATTTTGATCATCGTCATGAGATGTGTCCTTCCTATTTGGACACTCCCTCGCATAGTGGCCAAATTTATTGCAAGCAAAACATCTTCCCTTCCTTCCACCTTTCGATCTAGCCTTTCCTTCGGATTTAGACCCAGAATTATTTCTCCTTTTAGCATGAGAGGAGAAAGCAATGGGGTTGCCTTTAAATGAAGGCATTTCCTGCTCTTCCATCCTTGTCTCTTCTTGAATGCATCTCGCCATCAATTCCTCAAATCCAGGAATTCGATTATTGTTGAGAAGAGTGGTTCTAAATACATACCATTCGGATGGGAGCTCTCCAAGAGTCATGATAGTCAGTTCCCTGTCAAGAATGACTTCTCCAATTGATAGGAGGTCATTCTTGATCTCGGTGATCCTTAAGAAGTAAGATTGCATATCCTCATCTTTGCCCTTCTTAATTTCCTTCAGCTTATTTTTAAGGAACAAAACTTGATTTGCATCACTAACTTTAAACAAGCTTACCAGTCTATTGTAGATCTCCTTGGAGGTGTTCAGCTCAGAAACGTAGTCCACCAAGCGTTTGTCAATAGAGTCCCGGATGATCTTCTTTGCTTTGACTTCACCCTTAGTGTACTTGTTCCTTGTAGCAGCCGATGCATTTGATGGAGGCTCTGTAATTTTGCCTCACACATAGTCCAACACTTCTTTCTCTTGCAATGTCAAATCGATAGACATCTTCCATCCGTGATAATCTTCAGTGATTGCTCTTGCTCTTGCTTGGGCTTTGTCTTCACCTCAGCGCTGATACCATGTTAAGTTATGGTATGTTCTATGCTTAGAGAAATTTACTTCAATTTCTTCTTATTAGCCCAATGCCAATTCACAATTTAGCAATCACATTCACATAAAGTAAAATGCTGATAGAACATAAATAAATCGACAGAAGACAAGCCAAGACAAGAGACACTAGATGTGGCAGCTAGCCAAGGACAAACCCCTATGTGGGGAAACCCTTTGATCAATTTTTCTATATTCTTCAATAATTCAGCAAAGAGAGAGAGAGAGATAGTACAATATCACAACTCTGTGATTTTATATCAATAATAATCTATGAAACCGGATTCGTCCAAAACAGGCCATGTGTTCAAATCCCACGAATCCAACACGATTCGATGGGAATTCGAATCCAAAAATGGGACACCACGTGTCCTGACGGGACACCATCGAATCTCGGTCGTGTCCTGATTTTGGGATTCGAAACCAAAAAAGTGAGGGTTTATGAGGCTTATGAGGGAGGGTTTATGAGGTTTATGGGGGAGGGTTTATGAGATTTATGAGGTTTGTGAGGGTTTATGAGGTTTGTGAGGGTTTATGCAGATATTTGAATTTTGTATGTACTATGCATAATATAATGTTACTAACTTACTTTGTAAACAGTAAAACTAACATCTAGATGAAGATCTGTGTTTGAAATCAATGAATTTGTATCATTAATGAGAATTTGTGTAAGAAATATCTAATTTTTAATATATATATCTATATATTTTTAATAAAATAATATATAATGAATCCTATGTGTCCTATTCCGGGGGGTCAACGTGTCCAAATCTGACACTCGAATCCCCGTATCCTACGAATCCCGAATCCCCGTGTTAAGTGACTTAGGTAATAATATATCAGCAACCAGCAAAGTCAAAGCTAGTCAAACAACTCCTATTTGACCTCAAGTCAACCTTGAAGAACTCGCTCTTCAACAGCAAACATCAGCAATGCAAAACAACCCTCGATTAATGGTCAAAACAGCAGTCAACAAATCAGCAGCCTGTGGTCAACCCTAACCAGTCAACGCTTTGGTCAATGTTGGTCAACGCAGCACCCAAACAACAATTTGCAGGTCAACTCATCCTCCAGTAGCCCTGCACCTTGGTCAACACAGCCTAAAAAAGTCAATGCTGCCCAAAAAGTCAACATTGCCCTAGAAGCAGTCAACGCTTCCCTAAACAGAAATTTCGTCCTTCTTCTTGCACGTGTGAGAGAGACTGCTCCTACATTGGCCCAATAAGAATAGGAGAGAGAAGATGTGTGTGTTGAGATGATGGTGAAATGACGCGCAACGTCTCCTTCCTTTATATGCAACATTGAGGTTACGCTGGGGATGTGCCATACACTTTATCTTGCTGGCTGACCTTGACAAATTTTCAAGAAATACAAATAAATTCATATCTCCATAAATACATGTCAGAGTCGAATGATCATTAGATCAATCCTACACCTCTCGACGAGAGGAACCCAAGAAAAATATCAGCTGCCACAAATAAGATGATGCACATGGAGTTTGGCCCTAGTTGCCAATTTTAACAGTTGACAGTCCCATGTGTTTTAATTTGAATCCACACACTTTATCTTGATGGCCGACCTTGACAAATTGTCAAGAAATACAAATAAATTCACATCTCCATAAATACATGTCGGAATCAGATAATCATTAGATCAATCATACACCTCTCGATGAGAGGTACCCAAGAAAAATATCAGCTGTCACAAATAAGATGACCCACATGGAGTTTGGCCCTAGCTGCCAATTTTAACAGTTGACAGACCCATGTGTTTTAATCTAAAAATTTCATTTCCAGAATTCTAATGTTGAATGTATGTTTATGGGAAAGGGCATTTAACTGAATGGGAGTGATAAGGTGAAATTAAAACCGGGTTGAGATTGCAAGAAACTTTTTAGTCATCAAATTTCAACATAGAGACAGGGGGGCTAGGAAGCCTTATTCTTGGTGGGCAACTCATGGGGCAACAAGCCCTCCTCTACAGTAGCATGAGGCTCCTCTCTCAGGTGACTTCATCCTCTTGTTGCCAGAGGAATTGGAGCATATATGGGAATTTGTATAGTGTAAAGAAGAACAGGCTTGAACAGTCCAAGGCAGAGACAATGGTGTATGTGCACACCAACCTTCGTCTTATTTACAGGCAGCGGGATGAGTGGTTGAAGGGAAAGAAAAATGTGATATGTCTTTCCTAATGATATGGGTTTAGACAACAGTGTTGAGTTGGCATTGGCCAACTTGCATCTTAATGAGCCAGTGCTAGAGCCTATCACTTTTGATGATGGTGACACTGTAGAGGGGTCATCCTCCACACTAGTGGATGCGGAGATGACATTGGATACAGAGGAGGATGCAGTGTTTGCTATTTCTATTTGCCATTGGCATTGCTACTACCTATGTATCTTGTCTTTCTCCTATTGGATCATTGATGAATATGTATTATGTCACAATTGCATTTGTATGCATAATGTTACTTTGTAATTTTGTAAAACTTACATCTAGATGAAGATCTATGTTTGAATCAATGAATTTGTATCATGAATGAGAATTTGTGTAAGAAATATCTCATTTTTAATATATATATATATATATATATATATTTAAAATAATATAACGTGTCATGTTCCGGGGGGTCAACGTGTCTGTGTCCGACACTCGAATCCTCGTGTCCTTCGTATCACGTGTCCCCGTGTCATGTGACTTAGATTGCTACTAGTATGGCCTGTTGTGAAATTGTTTGGTTGAGGAAGCTCTTTAGTGAGCTATTTGAGCATGTGTTAGATACCATTGTGATATATTGCGACAACCAGAGTGGGATTTGCCTTTCAAAGAATCCCATGTTCCACAACCGCTCCAAGCACATTGATATTAGGTACCACTTTATCCGAGATATGGTACAACGGGGAGCAATAAGACTCCAACACATTAGGACTAATGAGTAGGTCGCAGACATCCTCACTAAGCCCTTAGGGAAGGTCAAATTCTTAGCCTTCCGAGAGAGATTTGGAGCCGTGGAAAGACCCTCCCATGAGGGTCCCACTTGAGTTGGACATTGAGCTATGGGAAATCCTCGAGGCTTGGGGTACTTCTTGGAGCTATGAGCAACCATAGGGTGAGTTGTTCACCTTCCCCTATTGGTGCACCGTGTACAGGGTGAGTGGTTCACCTCCCCTGTGACACCCCATGATAACGTGTGTAAGGTGAGTAGTTCAACTTCCCCTATAATTGACAGATGCATAGGATGAGTGGTTCACCTTCTCCTATGGCATATAAGAAGGATGAGTGGTTCACCTTCTCCTATGGCATATGAGAAGGATGAGTGGTTCACCTTCTCCTACTGATGCCCCAACATACATCCTACCCATGTAGTTAGAGACTCATGGGAAGTACCTCTCATCTGGCCAATGAGTTGGGAAAAGTGGATAGGGACCATAGCGCTATCGATGGACACATCATGTACTGTTGTACTCCTTATGTCTAGGATGCATGGTGTCCCAGAACTACTTGATCTAGGATCAAGACTAACTTTTGTCAATGGAGAGTGATAAGGTCTTGTGACTCACTCTCGATTGATTCTTCTTCACTATTCATATCAATGTTCAACAAAGCAAGATGAGATGGGATACAAAAATGGTTCATGACAACAGGATGGCATGATGATCGATGATGATGGATGGATTGGCAAGTGGAATTCTCCCTAGTTGAGAGGGAGTGTTAAAATTGGCAACTAGAGCCAAATTCCACATTAGGACAACTCATTTGATGGAGATGATGATTGCATTAAATTCCTCTTTTCGAGAGGACCAAAATTGATATAAAGATCATCTAATTTGGACAAGTGGAATTCTCCCTAGTTGAGAGGGAGTGTTAAAATTGGCAAGTGGAATTCTCCCTAGTTGAGAGGGAGTGTTAAAATTGGCAACTAGAGCCAAATTCCACATTAGGACAACTCATTTGATGGAGATGATGATTGCATTAAATTCCTCTTTTCGAGAGGACCAAAATTGATATAAAGATCATCTAATTTGGACAAGCAGAAGAGTGATTTTGAATTTACGCCCACACATGTGCAAATTGTTCAAGTCAGCCATATCATCATCTACGCTCAATAAGCCCAATGGACATGACTCTTCATCCTCAACGACTTGGATAAATACAAGTGACTTCTCACCTCATTTGGCATCATCACCACTATCACATTCTTCTCTCTCCTTCTCTCATTGGTTCGTACAACTACTGGACAACTTCTCTCTCGGGCAAGAAGGACAAGTTTTTGGACTGAATTACAAGGCCAAAAATTTCAAGAGCTGACCAAGTTTGATCATCGTTGACTAAGGACTCTTTGACCCATTTTGACTGCGATTTTTGGAGAGTTATTTTTGTTTCTCTAGGCTGCATTTTTGGGCACAAAAATCAAGAAGATCTAGGCAATTTGACCATCATTGACTTCAGGGTTCACTGCAAAAAATTACAACAAATTCTCTCTCCTTTGACTGAATTTGACTAGACTATTTTGGGCTAATTTTGATCGACAAGGAAGGCCGAATTTGAATAAGGTTGACCAAGCTCAAGGAGACAAGTTTGACTGCTACGTTGACCATCTTTGACTTTCTAGTTAGGGCTGAGTTTGACTGTAGAATTGATAGGGTTGTTTTGACTATGATTTGGAAGTCAAATTTACTTTTGTACTCTCTCTACTAAACATTTGATATAATAATAAGAAGATTTGATCAAAGGGTTTTCCTCACATTGGGGTTTTTCCCTGACATTCGCCAAATCTGGTTTCCTCTTGTCTTGGCTTGTCTTCTACATTTTGTTTCATGTTCTATCTACTTTTACAGTCAATGTGATTAATGGTTAATGTGATTGATATTGGAAAACTAAATTGAAATTGTCATTGGGCTACCAAAGGAACATTGAAGTAATTGTGCTAAGCATAGAACATACCATTGTTAACTAAAATTAACAACCTTTTACTTCTTGATAACACTTTATAATACTACATATAGTTCAAGAGTTAGAGTTTGCTCTTTATGATGTAGCATTTGTATTACCTCTCAAGATGAGACAGTTCATCACTCATCAAGGTTAAGACATGCAAAGGTTCCTCTTGATATAATGGAGCAATGTGCTCAGGGATTGGGTGATGGTCAATGCGGAGGGTAGAGATCATGCTAGGCTTTTAGCCACATGCTAATCTTATTCCCGACCATCTTTTGCATTTTGATTTTATTCTTTTTCTTTCATTATGGCAATGATATGCGTTTTCATTCTTTTAGTTGCATCAACCTCCAGGGCAATAGTTTTCCATCCCTACTCAAGGAATGTGAACATATGGATGCCAAATCTCAGTGAAACAATGACAAGTTAGACGCGAAGAATGGAGATGGTATATGAAACTTGTAATGTATGATGGAAAGTGTTAGCATAGCATAGGGGATAATGAACACACTATCTCAATCATGGTTTTTCAAGTAGTGCCTCCTGCAATAACCCTAAGGCCTCAAGGGAGGTCCCATTGGACTAGGGCTAAAGATTAACATCAAGATTGTTTAATCTTCCAGATAATCCATTTATCCATACTAAATGCCAAAATAAATAAGTATAAGTACCCGACTGCAAAATGATCAAAGTACATTTTGAATAGCAACCCACCTTCATCCAAGTGTTAATGCCAAATGGTGAGAAGCACATCACTGATGCAAATGGTGAAGGCACATGGATATCATCATCAAATCATGTTGTTAGGGCCTTTTGGCTATCCGACTAGCTATCAAATGTGAGAGAAAAGTTCTCTCCTATGGGGTTACACATTTTGGTGGCTATAGGACCAAAAATTGTTTTGGTGGAATTAAAATAATAACAATAATAATAGTTGTGGGGCCCTGTTGGGAAATTGGGAGGCATACTTATTAAATTAGATTTCTCTTTCTTCGATAAAAGCTTGTGAAATTTGTTGGCTTCTCATTAATTTAATTATGTTCTTCTTCATCAAACAATTATCAAATGTAAAAACATGAAGATCACAGTACCCAAGAAACACAAGATATCGGCTCCAAGCCAAGGCAAAACCCCTCCAAGGGGAAAACCCAAAAAAATTATATTCCTATAAAATCAGATCAAAGTGAGATGTCCAAAACCCATGACCACAAAAAAGTTCAACCCTTAGATGCCAAGTCAAACCCTCCTTTTTGCACAGCAAATCCATCGGCAAGAGACCAACAACAAGCCTTCAACAAGAGACATGATAAGGCAGAACTTCCACAAATCAGACTTCAAGAGAAACTCTTCTTCAATCTTAGACTTCGGCCCTCCTCCTGCGAAATTTCAAAACCAATCAAACGAATTGCGGGTGTCCAAATGAGCTCAAATCATCCTCTATTTATACTATCCCGAGGGGTGTGAATAGACATGTTTTATGGGGCAGTGTCGACTTGACACGTAGGCCAACTTGGCATCTAAAGGGGTTTTTGACCCAAATTACATGTTTAAAAATTCTTTTTCCTTTTTCTTTACAATAGGTCCAAATAGGACTTTGATTCTTTGACTCAAAAAATCTTAGAAGCATGAAGAACATGCTTATCTAATAAAATAACAATAATAAAAAATATTTTTCTTTTTCTTCTTTTTCTTTTACATAAAATATACCATAACATAAATACAAAGATTATTATGAAGACCGAACCTAGTTACATTTTCTAACACTCCCACTTAACTAGGGAGGGATTCATAATTCCACAACCAATACAAGGATAATTCTCAAATTGAAATATTCTCATAAGAAGATTCAAACTAATAAGCCATCTTTAAGCATCAACATCATAACCAACATTTGTCAAACAGAAACACAGTAAGTCCTTTTGACTAACAATCTCTAACTCTCCACAAGATTAGAGCACAATGCTTAGAGGCATGCATATGGACACCTCAACCTCTCAAGGCACATAACCCATCCGAATTTTCACTAGATATGTCCTTCCAAGACTAGTCTTATCTTGGATTTCCAATCCTCAAAGAATATCAGTCCTCTTTGACCACTCTTATCTCAAATACCGTGTTGGATCCTCAAAGAGTGTTGGTCCACAGGGCTACTTTCTATCTTGGATTCCCAATCCTAAAGGAGTACCAATCCTAGATGCTTATCAATCCTCCATTCTCCCTCCCAGTATGATACACTAGGCATGTGGTGATTAGTCCTCGCCTAGTGCATGACACATATGGAGAATATGGTGTCCACCATCACTCCCTCTCAACGAGGGAGGAGATCCTTACTCCTCAAATATGGAGGAGATTTATTAATCCCTCTCAATCAGGGAGACATCATCACAATCTTTAGCAAGTTTCATACTTCATCAAGACATCAACTACTTGTTCTTCCGTGGAGATCTTAGTGGTAGCTGCAAAGGCTCCTATCTCGCAATGCATCATATCTGAGCTTTGGCCTTCTTTCACTTTTCATCTTCATGACAGGGTTTCTTGGCTCCTAATAGGATCACATCATATCAAACTTTGGTTTCCTGGATCTTGTCAATCAAACATCATTTTCATCAAATGGTTCATTTGTCAACTTCAAGGAGCCGAGCTCACTAGCACATCAAAGAGTCATATTATTTTTCCAATATCAATTATGTTTTAAGCTTTTCCAAGTCATCGAAAGTGTTCTTCTCTCAATCCATGAGATTTCAAATCAAGCAATTGTTGGTACAACATCATTTAACATGCTCTCCTTCCAGCCTCTTCACATGTCTTTGCAATATGTTCTACCAAGGAGCCAAGTCATATCCAAGGAGATCAATATCAAAGTTGTTAAATTGTCATATCCTCTAGTTAGAGTGTCATGTCAAATTCCACTATTTGCTCCCTCTGAAGTCAACATTCCTTTGCATGTTTTATCTTCATATTGCAACAAGGTTCTACTTCATCTTTCAATCATCAATGTGTTTCTGGAATGAACTCATCCACTGGAAGCTACAATATCATATCCATCAGGGTCCTTACAACTCCCTCTTTCCATCATGCTCATCATTATCAAGGAGTCACGAGTCTTGTTTTTACTTTGTTCTTCCATCCTTCTCATCTCTCTTCCACAATTTTGACAATATTCATTATGTGCCTACAATTCCCACTAGCAAGTACAACCAAACAAAATATACAAAAACAAGAGCATGATGTCAATCTTGTCAATCTAGGGTTTCCATGATTTCTTAAAAGTGTACTTCTAGGGTTCCAATTACAAACCCTAGATATTATTTGATATAACCCATACTAGGGTTTTCATTTATAGCATAGACACCCAATCCTAGGGTTTAACACATACCCTAGGGATTTATTTTTCAAAAACTAGGGTTTTAATATTAAAGAACCCTAGATACCATTTCCCAAGAGCTAGGGTTTCCTTAAGAGGGTACAATTAATTAGGGTTAGGGATTTTTCTCTTAGAGTTATAATTAAAATTGAACTCGCGTTCAAAACCTCTAAATATCAAGAGTATTCAAGACTTTACAAGATTGCAAGGCCTACAAACCCTAGATTCTCAAGATGCAAAGGAACAACTATAAAACGCTAGAAAATCTTGACCCTTAAAATGCACATAAAAATTGTACATACCTTTGCGACCTTACCACTCCTTTGTCAGGTTCAATCATCCTTCAACAAATGCATATCTTTTAATATAGGTACCTCTGCTCATCTTCCTTCAAGCTGGGGTATGATCTACAAATTTTATTTGCAAAGTCTTGTCATAGTTCAAGAACTTGTCATCCCTTGTGTTTTTCAAATTATTCTTTTCAGGTTGAACTCATTAATGAAGTATGTCCTTCCATGTGTATGACTGCTACTAATATTATAATGTGGATATGAGCCTCAATAAGATCTTGGTTCAATTGTGCTTCAGGTACTTCAAATTCTTGGTTTCTTCTAAATATGTCTACTTCATTATAGAAACAATCCATTTCCGTTGTACTAGGGTTACTTCAAGCTTCATTATATTTTTGCTCTTGCAAGATGATCACTGTTATAGTTCATTGTCCAAACTATTTGCCTTACAACCACGAGTCACCATGCCATAGAGTGAGGTGTTAGCCAACGATGCAAACCACAACCAATTCAATGTCATAGATTTTGTTGGGCCACTGATGCGATGATATTATGCCACTGTGTCAAATTTGGACCGTATAGAAAAGCAATGTGATCCATAGGCCACGAAGAAATATATAGTGCGAATCACAAATAGATCAAGCATGCCATAGAGATGAGTATGACTAATTATTGCAATTCGAAAATGAACCTCAGAGCATCTTCTGTATAGAATGTGGGCCACTGGATTACTACCATATGTGAGTTGTTTAGAATACTTCAGGCCATGGTTTTATATGTATGATAACCATAGAAGGCAATGTCATAGAAGAGTTACTGATGATATTAAACATGTGCAAGCCCAAGAATGTGGAATACAAACTTCCATAACAAATGCAAATGCCATACAAAATATCTTACAAACCTTTCATGTGATTTGATCAATGCAAGCACAGAAATGCCATATGATCAACCACTACAGAGATAATTCAACGAACGAGATCATGTTACAAAGTGTATGTGCAATCCATAAAAGTGCGAGATGTTGTAGATATATATCACAAAGCAAGCCCATACTATGAACCATTGTATTTAATGCGAGCTACGGGGGCAAGCTAATAAAATAAACCACAGGTGCGAGTCACTAAGATGTATATACAAGTCCTAGCGAATTTCCTTTTAATTTCAGCGAGCCACAGACTATGTACATCGAGCATCTATACATCAAATGCAAGACATTGCGATCCACTGTAAACTACAGGGAGGTATGAGATATGATATTTATATTATATGTGCCACTGAGATTTCATGCCACAAGAGTTTGAGCAATGCCACCATAAATAAATGCAAGAGCCACAAAGATGTATAGTTGAGACAAATCTTACCATATGCCAATGATGTTGACCACAAAAGAGAGCAAGCCAAAGGATCGAGCCATCAATACAAGTTGTTATATTCGAACTATATTGTATATTGTGATTATGATCAAACCATATAGTCACAATCTTCTTACAAAACTATTCTTAACAATTCAATTGTCAATCACAGATGGTTCTTCTAATTAGGGTTTCACAAAGATATGATCACAGGGACGTGTGTGAGCTTGAGCCATATACGAATTATTGCATATTAAAAAAAGATCCGAGTCATAGAACAGAATCAATGTCATAGAATATATTGTGCCACAGTAATATGTGCGAGCCTTCAATATGAAACAGAGAATGCAAGCCCATAATTGCGATCCACATATGTGCAAGTCTCATACTTTCATGCGAGCTATACCACACAATAATACATGCCATTGACCACTGTATTGCAAACCTAGGAATATAAACGAACCACAAATTTGAGTCAAGCCGTAGAGAATAGACGAGTTTTCTTATTTAAATTCCAGAGTGATCTTCAGGCCTCCTCCTTCAAAGCACTTTAGCTCTAATACCATGTTGAGAAATCGGGAAGCTTACTTATTAAATTAGATTTCTCTTTCTTTGATAACTGCTTGAGAAATTTTTGGCTTCTTATTAATTTATTTATGTTCTTCTTCACCAAACAATTATCAAATATAAAAACATGAAGATCATAGTACACAAGAAACACAAGATATAGGCTCCAAGCTAAGGAAAACCCCCTCCAAGGGGAAACCCAAAAAAATTATTTTCTTAAAGAATCAGATCAAATTGAGATGTCCAAGACCCATGACAACAAAAAACTTTAACCCCTAGATGCCAAGTCAAACCCTCCTTCTGACATAGCAAATCCATCAACAAGAGACCAACAACAAATATTCAACAAGAGATGTGATAAGGCAGAACTTCCACAAATCAGACTTGAAGAGAAACTCTTCTTCAATCTCAGACTTCAAGCCTCCTTCTGCGAGATTTCAAAACCAATCAAGCGAAATGTGTGTCCAAATGAGTTCAAAACCTCCTCTATTTATATTATCCAGAGGGGTGAAATAGACATGTCTTTTGGGGCAGGGCCGACTTGACAAGTAGGCCAACTTGGCATCTAAAGGGGTTTTTGAACCAAATTACATATTTAAAATTCTTTTTCCTTTTTGTTAAGTTATGGTATGTTCTATGCTTAGAGCAGTTTACTTCTTTTTATTATTATTATCCACAGATTAGCAATCACATGTACATTAAGTAAAGTGCAAATAGAACATTAAACGATCGACAAAAAACAAGCCAAGACAAGAGACACAAGATGTGGCGACTAGCCAGGGACAAACCCCAATATGGGGAAACCATTTGATCAAATCTTCTTTTATCTTCAATAATTCAGCAGAGAGAAATAGTACAAAAATCTGATTTGCATTAGCAGCAGCAAACCCTAGATCAGCCCTAAACTAGGGCAGACAATATCTTGCAAACTGACCGTTGGATTGCCCTGATTCCTTCACCAAAATGTACGGCCTTCTGAGGAGAGTCAATTCCACCTACAGCGCAGTTCTCAGAGAGAGTCTGATGGTCAACACTGGTCAAACTTCCGATCTACAGTTGCAGCCCTAAATTTTGCGTCCTTCCTTCCACACATGTGAGAGAAGAGTCCTTTTCTGCGCAGTAGGAGAAGAGCCTCTTTTCTGCACAGGAGAAAGAGAGAGATGTGATGAGAGTGAGTGTCAAATGAGGAAAAGACCTCTTGTATTTATATACAAATGTTGATGATGAATAGATGCGTCTGTTGGGCTTTTGAGCCTACATGAGTGGCTGGTCGGCTTGATAATTATTCCATAATCAAAATAAATTCATATCTCCATAAATAATTATCGGAATCGGATGATCTTTAGATCAATCCTACACCTCTCGACAAGAGGAATCTAGGAAAAATATTATCAACCATGAATAAGGTGACCCACATGGAGTTTGGCCCTAGTTGCTAATTTTAACACTCCGTCTCAACTAGGGAGAACTTCATCAACAATTCGTCTGTCTGTCGCTACTATTCATCCATCAAATGCACTACCCTGTACAGCTTGACCCCTACTCTGCTCTGCTCTATTCTGCCTTGTGTTGATCTGCTCTGCTCTGCTCTATTCTGCTCTGCTTGAATTATGAAGAAGAAGAAGTGATCGAGGATGTATCATACCATCCTCCACTGACTCAAAGTCAGTCTCAGAGTGTGTACCACTGGTCCCAGACCAGTCCTCAACCGACCCGAAGTCAGTGTCATAGTGGGTACAACTCCTACCACTGGTCCCAGACCAATATCATTGATCCCAGATCAATGAAGGTCATCCTAGCATAGGGAGTACGGTAGATACAGCGATGTGTCCATCAGTACTACTATGGTCCCTATCCTCATTTCCCTGCTCATTGATCAGATGATAGGTACTTCCCATGAGTCCCAGACTGCATGGGTAGGATGCCTCGACAGGAGAACTAATCATCTTGTCCACAGGAGAGTGAATCATCCTGTCCAGTGGATGCCACAAAGAACTAATCATCCTGGCCCATAGGAGAGCGAATCATCCTGTTCCACAATCGCCATGGAGAACACATCATCCAGGCCTCACAGGAGAACTAATCATCCTGCTACACAATCGTCATGGAGAACACATCATCCAGACCTCACAAGAGAACTAATCATCCTGCTACATAATTGCCACGGGGTGTCACAGGGAAAGTTTTGATTCTTTTACCCTGTACACGTACACCACCAGGGGATGGTGAGTCACCCTGTGGTCATATGTCGCTCCAAGAAGTACCCCACACCCCCCTGGAGCTCCAAGAGCTCCATACATCATACAGGACCCTCATCAGAGGGTTTCTGAATGACACCAAGTCGTTCTCGGAAAGTAAAAAATTTGACCTTTCTTAGGGGCTTTGTCAGAATGTCGGCGACCTGTTCATCTGTACCGATATGTTGGAGCCTTATAGCTCCCCACTGCACCATATCTCGAATATAGTGGTACTTGATATCGATATGCTTGGAGCGATCATGAAATACGGGATTCTTTGATAAACGAATCCCACTCTGGTTATCACACATGATCACGGTGGTATCCAATGTAAATCCAAACAGCTCACTGAAGAGCTTTCGTAACCAGACTGCCTCACAGGAGGCCATGCTAGCAGCAATATACTCTGCCTCGACGGTGCTCAAAGCCACCGACTTCTGCTTCTTGCTCATCTAGGGTATCGAAGTAGATCCCAAGGAGAAACAACACCCGGAAGTGCTC
This sequence comes from Pinus tabuliformis, assembly GCA_031772625.1. Lineage (NCBI taxonomy): Eukaryota > Viridiplantae > Streptophyta > Pinopsida > Pinales > Pinaceae > Pinus > Pinus tabuliformis. The sequence goes on from CM062816.1 coordinate 273,022,540, forward strand.
TTATGATCCACCACATTGCCTGCCCAATCAACATCAGTATATCCAAGTAGTCTCACATCTCTAATAGTGTATCTTAACCCATAAGTAATTGTGCCACGAAGATATCTCAACAGATTCTTGGCACCAATCCAATGCATGTGGTGAGGTTCAACCATATGTTGACTCAATGTGTTGACTGCGAAGCATATATCTGGACGGGAGTTCACTAAGAACATTAATGCTCTAACGAGTTGACGATACTCGGTGGCACTTCGTAAAACAGGTCCAGCAGCGCTACTGCTTAATTTCTTAAATTCAAGCTCCATCGGGGTAGTAACAGGCTTGTAGTCCACCATACCGAATATTTCCAATATCTTCACCACATATTTTCTTTGAGATAGGAAAATTTCCCTTGGCTTCTGGCAGACTTCAAGTCCTAGGAAATAATGCATCAGTCCTAGGTCCTTCATTTCAAATTCAGAAGCCAACTCCCTCTTACATTTGTTAATGACAGGGTCTGCACCTGTTAGAAAGAGGTCATCCACATACAGTACCAGTATGAGAGGTTTGTCATCTTCAACCTTAAAGTAAAGGTTAGGATCGGCTTCACTCCTAGTGAATCCCATCTTCATCAAGTAGCTATCGATCCTCTCATACCATGCTCAGGGTGCTTGCTTCAGCCCATAGAGAGCCTTCTTCAACCTGCATACATAAGATTTTCGATCATAAATCTCAAATCCTTTGGGTTGCTCCACGTGACCTCTTCTTTGATCGAACCATGCAAGAACACGGTCTTGACATCCATCTGATGTAGGTCCCATCCTTGTGAATCTGCAAGGGTTATGATCGAGCAGATGGTGGTATATCTGGCAACAGGTGCAAATATCTCGTCATAGTCTATACCTTCCTTCTGGGAGAAGCCACGAGCGACAAAACGAGCCTTATACTTTTCCGTACTTCCATCTGTTGCATGCTTTATCTTGTAAAGCCATTCAGAAGTGACAACTGTCTTGTCTTGGGGTCTGGGAAGTACTTCCCAGACATCATTCTTCATAATAGACTCATATTCTTGGGTCATAGCATCCTTCCATACTTGATGCTTGACGACATCTAAGAATGATGAAGGCTCATTTTGTATCATCGTGCTCACGATGGTCAGGTATCCCTGATACCTGTTTGGTTTCTTACTTTCACGGAAGCTTCCTCGGGGTGCAGCATGTCCTTCAGCATCATCAAGTGTCCCCCTAAGCCATGAAAGCCTATTCCTATAAAAGGAAGGCTCAGGTGGAGGAGGATCAATAGGATCCATGGGTTCTTCCACATCGGGCATTGTTTCAACATCTTTTTCTTTAGATTCCCTGGTGTCAGCTTCATGAGAGCTCCTCACAGTAGGAAGATTGTTCACCTTGTTGAGAGCCATGTCTTCGTCAAAGGTGACATCATGACTAATCACGACTTCCCTTTGACCGGCTACATAGATTCTATAGCCCTTAGTATTTTCACCATAGCCCACGAAGATTCCTTTCTTTCCAGATGCACCCAATTTATTCCTTTTCTCTTTCGGCACATGAAAATATACAGGGCTTCCAAAAATTCTAAAATGAGATATGTCAGGTTTCTTACCAGTGAACATTTCTTCAAGAGTCTTGGAACCCAATGCTTGATGAAGGCATCGGTTTTGTACATATACGGCAGTGCTTGCAACTTCGGCCCATAGAAACTTCGGAAGCCTTTGATCATGGAGCATGGCATGGACAGCTTCCACAATCGTACGGTTCTTCCTTTCCGCCACACCATTCTGTTCAGTAGTATATGGTGTAGTAGTCTCCCTCTTAATGCCAGCCTCTTTACAAAAGTCATGAAACTCGTTAGATTCATATTCAGTCCCATTATCAGTCCTTAAGATCTTAATCTTCTTTTCAGTTTGATTCTCGATCACGGCTTTTAAGTGTCGAAACCAAGAGAACACTTCATCCTTCTTTTTCAAGAAGTATATCCAAGTCTTTCGAGAATAGTCATCTGTGAAAGTAAGGTAATATGAATATCCTCCCAAGGAGTTCACAAGCATCATACCATATATGTCTGAGTGAACCAACTGTAATATATCGAAGGTCTTGCTTTGGCTTGATGGGAATGGTCTCCTTTTGAGCTTTCCTTTGGCACATCCCGAACATACACCTTCTTTCTCTACTCGGAATTCGGGCATCCCAGTCACCATTTGTCTGACATCGGGTAGAGCTTTATAATGAAGGTGGGCAACCTCTAATGCCAAAGTTTGGACTGAAGAGATGTGTCACAAGACATGACACCTAATGGACTTCCACTGACCTGATATAATGAATCAACTCGAAACACAAGAGTGAAGGCATCTTTCTCTTTGTTTTTCCATACACGTACCTTGCCACTGCTGAAGGTCACCTTGTAGCCTTTGTCTTCCCTTGCCGAAATGGACACCAGGTTCTTTTTGAGATCAAGTACATATAATACATCCTGTAGGTGGATTGTATTACCTTGATTCAATTTAAGAGAGACATTGCCTACACCTTTCATGGGATATTTCATATTATCTCCAAGTACAATTTCCAGGTTGGTTTCTTTCTCTATCAAATTATGGAGAACTTCTTTGTAACCAGTGAATTGCCTTGAGGCACCACTATCAATAAGCCAATTTCCCAGCGAGTCCAGAGGAGCAGAGGTAGATAGAGCAGCTGGTAGATAATATTCATCCTGTTTATTGTCAACAGTGTTAGATTCATACCTGGAATTTCTAGCCTTCTTGAATGGTTGTCCTCTTCCTTTATTTTCAGCACTCCTTTACCTCTGCTATTAGATTTGCCATTCCTTTGATTGCCATGAGAGGCATTTTGATCGTCGTCCTGGTGAGAGTTCCTTCTATCAGGGCATTCCCTTGCATATTGACCTGTTTTATCGCAAATGTAACATCGTCCTTTTCTTCCACCCTTGGGTCCAGCCTTTCTTTTTTATTTAGTCCCGGAATTATTTCGTTTCTTAGCATGAGAAGAAAAGGCAGCAGGAGGACCTTTAGGCATGGGCATTTCTTTCTCTTCTATCCTTGTTTCTTCTTGAATTCATCTTGCCATTAATTCCTCAAAACCAAGAATTACGTTATTGTTGAGAAGAGTAGTCCTGAGCACGTACCATTTGGATGGTAATCCTCCAAGAGTTGTGAATGCCATTTCCCTATCAATAATAATCTCCCCAATAGATAGGAGATCGTTCTTGATCTCGGTAATTCTTAAGAAGTATGCTTGCATACTCTCATCTTTGCCCTTCTTAATTTCCTTCAGCTTATTTCTAAGAAACAAAACTTGATTTGCATCATTAACTTTAATTAAACTTACCAGTCTATCGTAGATTTCCTTGAAGGTGTTCAGGTCGAAGATGTAGGCCACCAAGTGCTTGTCGATAGAGTCCTGGATGATCTTCTTTGTTTTGACTTCACCGGTTTTCCATTTGTTCCTAGTAGTAGCAGGTGCATTTGATGGAGGCTCAAAAATATTGCCTCTCACATGGTCCAACACTCCTTGATCTTCTAAGGTTAGATCGAGAGACATCTTCCATCCGTGATAGTCAGACTTCTCACAGAGTTTGTCTTCGGCAAGGAAAAGTGTTGAGGACCCCATAGTTCTTTTAGGATAGCCTTGCCAATCTTCTCTTCGATGATTGCTCTTGCTCTTGCTCGGGCTTTGTCTTCACCTCAGCTCTGATACCATGTTAATTTATGGTATGTTCTATGCTTAGAGCAATTTACTTCTTTTTATTATTATTATCCACAGATTAGCAATCACATGTGCATTAAGTAAAGTGCAAATAGAACATTAAACGATCGACAAAAAACAAGCCAAGACAAGAGACACAAGATGTGGTGGCTAGCCAGGGACAAACCCCAATATGGGGAAACCCTTTGATCAAATCTTCTTTTATCTTCAATAATTCAGCAGAGAGAAATAGTACAAAAATCTGATTTGCATTAGCAGCAGCAAACCCTAGATCAACCCTAAACTAGGGCAGACAATATCTTGCAAACTGACCGTCGGATTGCCTTGATTCCTTCACCAAAATGTACGGCCTTCTGAGGAGAGTCAGTTCCACCTACAGCGCAGTTCTGAGAGAGAGTCTGATGGTCAATGCTGGTCAAACTTCCAATCTGTAGTTGCAGCCCTAAATTCTACGTCCTTCCTTCCACACGTGTGAGAGAAGAGTCCCTTTCTACACAGTAGGAGAAGAGCCTCTTTTCTGCGCAAGAGAGAGAGAGATGTGATGAGAGTGAGTGTCCAAATGAGGAAAAGACCTCCTATATTTATATACAAATGTTGATGATGAATAGATGCGTCTGTTGGGCTTCTGAGCCTACATGAGTTGTTGGTCGGCTTGATAATTATTCCATAATCAAAATAAATCATATCTCCATAAATACTTATCGAATCAATCCTACACCTCTCAACGAGAGGAATCTAGGAAAAATATTATCAACCATGAATAAGGTGACCCACATGGAATTTGGCCCTAGTTGCCAATTTTAACACTCTTTCTTTGGAATAGGCCCAAATAGAACTTTGACTCTTTGACTCAACAAATCCTAGAAGCATGAAGAACATGCTAATCTAATAAAAAATAAAATAAAATAAAAAAGGAAAAGAATTTGGTGGTGGCTGAAAAGCTTGTCAAGCCACAACCAACGAAAGAGCATGAGGGGCCTGACAATTGGTGGCCAACAACCACCGAGCCCTAGCAATAGGGCATGGGGCACAAGAAAAGGAGTAGACCGTGGTCAGATCTATTTATGAGAGTGGCTAAACACGATAGCGACAGATTGCAGAACAAATCTTGCCAGGGCTGATAGACTCAACAATCACTAGCTGCCAGATCAATCACACAAGGAAATCCATCATTGCAGTAAATGACAAGAAACCACAAGGGGGTGTACAAGCAATCGATTATAGACGACACTAAAAAGATTGGGTCAAAGTGCGATAGGGTTGTAGCCAACCAGACAAAGTACAAGCAAACCGAGCAGAGGGACACATTGTCAAAGACAAGAGAAATCCTACAAGGAGGAGCCGCCAATCAAGGAACAACCTGATAGTGAAGCGAGGAGTCCAACCAGGGTGAAGCAGGGTCATGTGCAGCAGGAGGCCGCAAAAATGGCTAGGGACCAATCAGGTTAGTTGTAGGCTGAGATGCGACCAGCAACAAGTGGGTAGACAAGTGCCCAAGTGTGGTTGTACAGTCGTACAACCCCACAAAGCAACCCATAAACAGATACAAAAGTCGTATAAAGTGTATGGTAGTTATGTGCAACAAGTAAATTTGATAAGGTATGAAGGATAGTACCAACAACAATTTGCATAGTATAGCCATCATGATTGCCAGAGGTCAACCCTTAAAGGAAGAGAGGGAGACCATACCAATCAAGGTGTGAGAAAAGTCTTCAATGATTTTCCGATTGCATCAATCAGTCTAAGGATCAAGGATAGGTTAGATGGGGCTTACAACTTCAGTCCATGGAAGGAGAGGATTGCATTGGTTCTCGAGGAGAACAACCTATGGGAGTTTGCAACCACCAATATTGCAACTCCTTCAAATGCTATAGCTCTGGCAGTTCACAAGTTGAATACATGAAGGCCAAATGTATCATCATGGATGGTGTGAAGGATCATGTAATCCCTCATTTATCACAAAAGGATGGTGCTTTTGAGATGTGGACTGCTTCGATGAGCTTATATCAGAGTGACAATAAAAAATTGTAAAATGATGTTGAGGGAAAAGCTCAAGAACACTAAGATGATTGAATCAGACATCGTGGCATCATACCTCATAAGGGTTTAGAAACTTCAAGATGAACTTGGAGTTGTTGGGGTAGCCTTGATAAATGATGAGCTTGTAAAGACAACCCTGAGCGAGTTCTCAAAATTGTGGGCTACCTTCGTGATAGGTATTCCAGCAAGAGAACATCTACCAAATTGGAACAAACTGTGGGGTGACTTCACCCTCAAGGAGCTTTGGGAGAAATCCTTAACTAGAGGATAGCAAAAGAGTGGAGATTATGAGAATGTTGCTCTTGCCAATTGAGAGAGTAGCAAATGTTTGAGCTATAAGGGTAAGGAGTCAACCTCAAAGTCAAAGGACTTGACTAAGGTCTTCGCCTATCACAAGATATGACACTTCTTCATAGTGTTCGAAGAGAAAGAAAGGGGGAAAGGGTACACAACAAACAATAATTCCATCAGCAAAATCTCAAGAAGGGTTTTCCAGGAAGTTCAAGACAATTCATACTTGTTTCCCACCTTACCTCAGGCACATTACTAGTGGGTGCATGGATACTAGATAGTGGAGGGAAAAGGCATATGACAAGAGCATGAGATTAGTTTGACAGCTTAACCAAGTGGGACTCAAAACTACATGTAGAGTTTAGTGATGATGCCAAACATGCAGTTACAATTGTTGGAACAATGATATTCCAACTTGAGTCAAGAGGCAGGATGGAAACGAATGACAAGTTATAAGTGTCAAAACTCAACTGGAGTTCGCTCTCAGTCTCCATGATGGAGAGGAAGGGGTTCTGTGTTGCTTTCTAGGATGGGAAGTTATTGATTAGACCCAACAAATCTTAGCTATGATGAGGGACGTGTCTTAGGAGTTAGAAAGAGCAACACATAGAGGATGAAGGGCTTGCATATTCAAACAAAGGCATGATGCAAAGCAATCACATAGGAGATGGCAGCTCCGCGGTTGAGTAGCTTAGAGGCAAGTCAACCTTCAAGTTGAGAAGGAGAGGAGCAGTCGCAAAATTCCCCCAAGTACGAGATGACCCTACAAGCTGTTTGAGAGCAAGAGGCTTCTAAGGATCAAACCAAGAACAGTTAGATTTTGAGCATGTTTCCAAACTAAAGGGCAAGAAAGGCTTGCAGTTCACAGGGAGCAGCCAAGGCAACGAATGTAAGATTGAAGTCAATTCCAAGTGGCAAAAGTACCTCCCTCGCAAAGAGGGAGTATTGATGTTTCTAGCTCAAGCAAGTACTTATGCATGGGCCTAAGTATCTAGGCATGCAAAAATCACCCATGATGTCCTTAAAACACTTGCACTAGTGTGAGCAAGTTGCATTCGTAACTTACTAGACTTAGGCAAACCAAATAATTATTATGTTGGCTAATTGAGTTAAGTAAATTACTTTAGTGATTATGTTTTAAACTCAACCCTTGATATCAAGTGAGGCTACATCAATTCTCAACCTTCAATCACTTCAAAGATTAGGGTTAGGGATTTAGCTCAATGTAAAGTTATAAAAGCAAGGATAGGGAGAAAAGAAAAGATATCATACTGCAACACAGGATTGAGATATGCTTCTCAGTGATTTGTGTTGGGTCTGAGGAAGGGGAAGCAAGGAGATCCAAATAAGCCAAGGGGGTTTATTAGCTAGAACAAATCCAGTGTTGTATGTAATTCCTTAGTTGGGCCATTTTCCAAGAAAGGGAGCCCAAGTGAGTTCAAAAATTAACGAAGAACTCGAATTGGGTAGAATCTATGTCATTTTTGTGATTAAGATTAGTAAAATTGCTTTTGCTCAATTTGCGTTGGGAACTTGGTTGTGCATTTAAATCAATAGATCATTTTTTTTTCTATTAGGATCTTAAGTGTTGGAAGCTAGGTTTGCAAAAATTTAACAAATTGTCTGGAGGGATCTATCCCTGACAAAACAAAGATCATTGGGCTAGAGAAATCTATACAAGTTAGAGGGTAAACCACTTCAATCCTTGGAGCAGGGCAATGATAACTTATGTGAGTTGTCACAGGAGGATAAGACACCTACACTACAAGGCATTACTGATTTTGAGGGAGATTGTCAGTTGTCTTCCATATTTCAACATTGAATAGTGTCCAAAAGATGTGCACTTGGCAAGAATGCCAAGATTTCTTTTATAGGCAAGGAGTATAAGTCCTGTTGCACCTATTTTTTCAACATTCCAAGGAAATAGAATCCAAAGACTTAAAGGCATTTTTTCAGAGTCAAAATCATCAGTGAGCAATTTGTTCTATGTCATTGTAAACCCATTTTGCAAAATTATAATGTAAATGATGCTAGTAGGAACGTGTATTTATGTAACAACCTAGGTAATCCTATTATTTTGGCAATGAATTTCATCCTAAGAGGTTTTTCGTCTCACGGATTATGTGTTTCTAAACACGGATGAAAAACCCACAGAATTGAGTAATTATTTGAGGGGTATTTCCCCTTTCAAGGTTGAATTTGTAAAATATTACGTAAAAAATATTTTAGTGCATGGTCCCTCATACTTAGACACCATGGCTAAAACATTTGAGGGTAGAAAAATAAAAAATCCCCTCATGAGTCAATTAATTACTTTTTCTAACAGAAATAAAATTAATTCCTAAGCCAGAAAATTAATTAATTTAGGGTCAAAATTAAAATGTTAGAGAAATCATTTCTCCAAGTGGAAAAATTTGTGGGTCTAAAAAAAGTTAATTTTTGAAGGTCCCACACCAAGGGAATATTGGAAATTTCAAGAAAATTTGGACCTTGACCTTGATGGTTAAGTCAAAATCAATTTTTTGAGAAAATTAGTTCACAATAATTATTTTTGAACTAATAAAAAGTGAATTCGAGAATTTCAAGAATTCCTCAAAAACAAATTCGAGAATTCCTCAAAAATAAATATTTTTAACGACAAAAATTAAAAGTTGATTAAGTATTTATCAACAGTCCAGATTATTTTGAGACGAATAAAATCAACTGGCCATTATTTTCCACTTGAAGGAATTTCTCTATAAATAGAAGGCATTTTGCTTCTGTTGGGATCATGATTGATTTTTGGTCTGATGTAATTTTGTAAACGCTGGTGTGAAACCACTGTTCTGCTGAGAATGTTTGAATCTCATAATAAAAGACTTTAGGGTACAGTTCATGGTGTCTTTGTCTCACTGATTTGTAGTATGTGCTTTCCTATATTGTGCTTCAATATCATATAAATTGTTATTTTATTTGTACATGATAGGGACATTCTATTGGTAAGTTTTGGGCTTATCTTAGTTGATCCTATTCATTGTATGATTTAACAATTTTTCTTAAGAAATATATATAGAGTTTGCAGGTTCCCTGGCCCTTGGGCTCCAAGTTCACAAACTATGGGCACAGACTAACCTTGTTTGGACTCCGAATATTTTATGTGATTTTCTTACTTCGCTAACGATGTGGTTAATATCCATCTTTCAAGGTGTGAAGCCATTGTTCTGCTGAGAACGTTTGAATCTCATAATAAAATACTTTAAGGTACAGTTCATGGTGTCTTTGTCTCACTGATCTGTAGTATGTGCTAGGCATGTGATTTCCTATATTGTGCTTCAATATCATATAAATTGTTATTTTATTTGTACATGATAGAAACATTCTATTGGTAAATTTTGGGCTTATTTTAGTTGATCCGATTCATTGTATGATTTAACGATTTTTCTTAAGAAATATATATAGAGTTTGCAGGTTCCTTGGCCCTTGGGTTCCAAGTTCACAAACTACGGGCACAGAGTAACCTTGTTTGGAATTCGAATATTTTATGTGATTTTCTTACTTCGCTAATGATGTGGTTAATATCCATCTTTCAAAGTACATATAGCCATTGTCAAATTTTTATAAAAATTATTCGTATATTTGTATATAATTTGTAAATGATTTTTGTAAACTATATTTTTGTAAATATATTTTTCTAACCCTTTTATTGTAGCAACTGAGGTTTTGGGATTTTATTTTATTTTTGTATATTGGGTTTTTTTTTAATTCTTTTTATTTGTACAAGTGAAATCTCTCGAGGGATCAAAGAAAAGAGTAAATTTCTGAAGTTTTCAACCCTTAAAAACCCTAGACATCTAGGGTTTTTGAGACCATTTTTTCAAGTTGCTTATTTTCAAATTAGAGAAGAACCTCATTTTCTGAAGGCCGTAGCCCTTACCTAACCTAAAAGGCTAGTGTTTGGGACCTATTTTGCAATCATCAAGAAGGTCGTAAGCCCAAAAGGGCTAGATCTCATTGCAAACAAGGGTTTCTTCAAGGGATTGACATTTTATCTCTAATAATTTGTGATTGCGGCAGTCATAAAGATCTGATCTTTGGGTTTTGAGCTAACATTTTGTGAGTGTAGGTGTTGAGGTGTGACTTCTCTCACATCTCCAAACATGGCATACACTATTAGGCCTTGGGGTTGCTTCTATTATCTTCATCTCTCATTTTAATTGACTGCATAATTTATATCAGATCCGATATATTGATATAATAGTGGCATAATCATCATAATCCAAGCCTAAAGAACCCACACATTGATCTGAAAATGAGATCTTAAATCAATATTAAGGTATTACAGACTCATGCAAGAATGCCTATATTACTTAGTGCAACGGATCGAAAAGATTGCGAATAATATAGACAATGAGCAATTAGAAAACATAACAGACACACACATCAACACAACAAATAATCAAGGAGTTCACTAGACTTCCTAGCTACGTCTCCTGGTCCAGCTTTCAGTGTCGACCTCTATATTATGTCTTTAAGAGCAAAATATTACAAGTGTGAGCTCAAGCAAAGTCTCAACACAACAATGATATTACACAAGGATTTCACTCGAAAACCTCGAGTTTAAAGAGTACACAGACTCTCCCTCTTAATGCCTCTGATCAACTGTTCGTAGTTGCATTTTCTTTGAGACTCTGTCTCTGAGCAACTGCTTCCCTTCTGTCTCTGTCGTTGAATGGCTTTTAAGCCTATCGGCACTGTCAGTTTGTATTCCTTTTCAGGCTCTCTGGCTCCCGGCCGCTGTCCGTTCAAATCCCTGTTGAGCGTTAAACAATCATTGCAAAACGCTTTAAGGTATGGTGGCCACCTGTTTTCAAACAAAAAGGGCCACTAGCGCGGGTGAATTCCCCGGAAATACGTTTCTCTGTTTACATAGAGAAATACACCAAAATAGTGAGAATTTCCACCAAGTCAGACTTCAAATGATATTGAATCCGACCTATAATCCTATCGGGTCCATGTTCTATCATTGTCGCAAGTTGCAGCGATTCAAATGCCATGGTCCCCTTCGTATTTGGGTTTATGACAAAAATACGCAAAAATACGTTAAAACACTGAAAAACGCTTCATATCGGATTTCGAATTTTATACTGCCACGCCTATAAACCCTATCGGGTCTGGCTTTATCGCATGTCGCATGTTGCATAGGCCCCGCTCCTTTGTGTTGCTGCGATGCGATATCGCGATCGGCGATCGCATATCGCAATGTCCCGAGCCCCTGGTATGTCCTTCCTTTATATTATAGCGATGCGATATCGCGATCGACAATCGCATATCGCTAATCCTCAAGCCCTCGGTAAGTCCTCCTTTGTGTTATAGCAATGCGATAAGCGGTATTCGCACATCGCTAAGCCTGCAAGCCTGTGTTAAGTCCTTCCTTTGGTTCTATGTGATGCGATATTGGTAGTTGAATTGGACCGTTGATCTGCGCGCTCGATCAGCGGTTCACGTTGTCTCACTTGTATCGCTATTGCATTTTTCTTAAGGCTAAAGCTCGTTAACACTGCTTGGCTTTCTCCGATTTGATTTGAACTATTGATCGGCCCCGATCCAACAGCTCTTGTGCAGCGGCATTTGAATCTCTGGTAAGCTCTGTTTTCTGCCATACTTAGTGTTTTTCCCATGCGATAGTGTTTTCCGATACTTGAAGACTTAGAGGTTTAGAGAGTTTAAGATCCATTTTGAATCACGCCTTCCCACTGAAAAAGCTTTTGGACCACCAAAAGTTGATTTTTAGGCATCGATCAAGTGAGGATACAGTTCCCTCACTTGTCCAATTTCTATCCATCGTGCCTTGCTTGGATTTGAACCCTTGAGCCCTACTCTCAGGTACTCAACATCCCTTTGACATGTAATTCTTACCTTCCTGTCTAGAACTGTGTCCTCCTGTAACTCATTGAGATACTCAGGCAACAAATCCCCAATAGAAGGCAACTGACTTTGCTTTTCAGGATCTTCAATTAATGAAGGTTCATACAATCTCAAGTTTTCTGCATTAACGACTGAATAGATCTACATATAAGCTGGCAAATCAAGGTGAAAAGCATTTTCACAAATTTTATCAAGTATTTTGAAAGATCCATACCTTATTGCTTTTAGCTTCTTACCTTCACCTTGCATTTTGTCTTTGTTGATGTACACCCAGACTTGATCACCAACTTGAAAACTATGCTCAACTCGATACTTGTCATGCCACTTGCCTTGTACTTGGCTTGACTTCTTTCCAACTGTTCCTGTACTGCCTGGTGAATTTCTTGGATTTGTTCAATGCCTGGTGAATTTCCTGGATTTGTTCAATGAACTTGGTTACTTTGTCCGCATCACTGTGTCCATCAACTGCTATGTCTTTACCAAAGACAAAATCCAAGGGAGACTTTGGTATAAAACCAAAACAAGTCTCAAAAGGAGATCTCTGAGTAGAAGAGTGCTTGGCACAGTTGTAAGCATGCTACACATAGCACAAATGCTCATCCCAAAGCTTGGGATGCTTGCTGCAATAGCCTCTGAGCAACTGGATCACTGTCCTGTTGACCACCTCTGTCTGACCATCTATTTGTGGATGAAATGTTGTGCTCTTCTTCAACCTGGTGTCCATCAACTCCCATAGATTTGACCAAAACTTCCCAACAAATCGAGAATCTCGATCAGATACAATAGAAGTGGGTAACCCAAAATGAACCCATACATTTTGAAAGAACAACTTTGTTGTTTGTTCAGCTGTAACCTGCTTGTTACAAGGTATCAAAATACACATTTTACTAAACCTATCCACAACAACATACAAATAATCATGACCTTTTCTAGATTTTGGCAATCCCCCAACAAAATCCATGGAAACACTTTCCCAAGGACGAGAAGGAATTGGAAGTGGAGTGTACAAGCCTAATTTTCTATTACTGAGATTGCTTATAGCACACATAGTACACCCTTTTATATATCTAGAAACTATCTCATGCATTCTTGGCCAATAACAGAACCTTTGCAATTGTGCAACTATTTTACTTACACCAAAATGACCTGATATAAGAGAAGTATGTGCTTCTCAGATTATGTTAACTCTTTCAGTTTGTGGAATGCATAACTTTCCCAAATGATATAAGAGTTGGTCCTTTACATAATAATCCAATTCTTCTACTTGCTTGCCATGACTTAAAGTTGCATATACATCTTTAAAATCTACATCTTGAGCATATTGTTCAATGTAACTTTCATGCATTACTGAGTTATGCTTAAGTATAGTAGATGCATTTATGATTGGTCTTGATAACATGTCTGCAACCTTATTGTGTATGCCCTTCTTATATCTGATGACAAGATGAAATTGTTGTAGAAAACCCATCCACCTATAATGTCTTGATTGCTGCAATTTAGTTTGTGAGTGCAAATATTGAAGTGGTTGATGATCTATATGTATGATTGTTTCTTTACCCATTAGGTAATGTTTCCACTTTTTCACACTTTGTACTAATGCATACAATTCTTTATCATATGTGGGATAATTAACTACTGCAAAAGTAAATGTCTCAGAATGATAGCATATGGGTTTTCCGTGTTGCATCAACACTGCTCCCATGGCATAGTCATTGGCATCTGTCTCAATCACAAATGGATGTTGAGGATCTAGCAGTGCTAGTACTGGCGTTGTACTGATTTTTTCCTTCAAGGTGTCGAAGGCTTTCTGTTGTTTACCTCCCCACTGAAACACCTCTTTCAATCCTATTAAAGCATTAATGGAGCTGCAATCAAAGAAAAGTTAGCAATAAAATTTCTGCAGTATTGTATTGCCCCTAGGAAACTCCTAACCTCTGTAGCAGATTTGGGTTTAGGCCAGTTCACAATGACTTCAACCTTATAGGGATCTATCTTCAATTCACTGCCCCCTACAATATAACCCAAATAATTTAAATATGTTCTGCCAAATTCACATTTTGAAAGTTTTACATAGAGATTTTCTCTTTTTAAAACATCTAAAGTCTGCTTTACATGCTTTACATGGTCTTCCCATGTCTTACTAAAAACAAGAATGTCATCTAAATAAACAATTACAAAATCATCAATAAATGGTCTAAGTACATCATTCATAACTCTCATAAATGTAGCAGGAGCATTAGTTAAGCCAAAAGGCATAACCAACCATTCATAAAGTCCTTGTTTTATCTTGAAAGCAGTCTTCCATGCATCTTGTTTTGCAACTCTGACCTGATGATAACCACTTCGCAAGTCTAACTTAGAAAAGTAAACTGCTTCTTTCAATTGATCTAATAAATCATCAATACGAGGAAGAGGATAACGATTCTTGATCGTTATTTTATTTAGTGCTCTATAATCAATGCACATTCTCCACGAACCATCTTTCTTTCTCACCAGCACGATTGAAGATCCACATGGTGATGTGCTTGGTCGTATAAACCCTTTATCGAGCAACCCCTGTACCTGCTTCTTTATCTCTGCATTCTCTAAAGCTAAAAACCTATACATTCCAATGTTAGGTAATGGAGCATCTTGCTGCAAATAAATATCATGTACTATTTCTCACTTGGGTGGCAGAACTTTTGGTTCTTGAAATAGGATATCATATTCTAAAACAACTTTAACTAAATCAACTTTTTGTTTAGAATCACAGCCTTCAAATGCATTGGATTTTTTAGGATCCTTTGCCTTTACAACCATTAGTAAAAATTGCTTACTTGAATTCACAATTCTTTTCATCTGTCCTAAGTTTATGAGAGAATAGTTATTTTTGAGTTTATGAGCTCTTACAATATATTCCATTCCATCTTTAGTGAGTTGATACTTATTTTCAGCTCTATAAAAAATAGCTTTCCTATCATACAAATATGGACTTCCCAAAACAATACCACATATATCCAATGGAACTATATCTAACTCGACCTCATCTACAAATGTTGATCCAATATCAAACCTAAGTTTACATTGTCTCGTTACTTGTAGCTTTGTTTTATCATACACCCAACCTAATGGATATGCTTCTCATGAGGTTTTGTTTGTAATCCCAACTTCTTTACAATTGCTTCAGAAATCAAATTTACTTGTGATCAACTATCAAAGAAAGTATCAATCTTATTGTGCTTGGAAATTACTCTAATACGAAAAGCTCATTTCTTTCCCTCTCATTACTTTCATGATCAACAGATTGTGCAGAATTATTTGTGGATGCTTCAGAATCTTTACCTTTAATACCTATGGCTGTCACTGTTGTTTCATCGCCTAAATATGATCCCAAGCCCTGTTGAATAGTAGCAACATTCTTTTTCTTCCTTCCACTGAACTTCTTAGGTCTCCGTTCTGGATGCAAAAGCCAGCAGTGTGCCTCATCGTGTCCTTTCTTGCAATGAGTGCATGAAGGTTTATCCTTCTGTATAGTGTTTGCTTTCCTCTCCTTCCATTTCCGTTTCTTCTTTTCCTTACTCTTGCTTACAGAATATTTAGATGATCCCCCAACCTCTGGGGTTACATTCTTACCTCTAGCCTTTAGATGTGTGGCTTGAATGGATACATCATCTAAGCTCGTGGGATTAAACATGAGAATAGTATGCTTTAAATAGCTATGAAGACCACCTATATACTTCAATAAAGTCTCAGGTGAATCTAATGATATACCTAGAGTTAAAGCTCTCTTTTTGAATTCTTGAGTATAACTCTGTACACTTTGACCCTTCAACTGACGAAGAGTTTGCCAACTCATCATTTACTGCTACATGTAAGCTAAAGGATATAATTGATTTTTGATAGTAGAAACAAATTCATTCCAGGTAGAAATGATTTTACCATGTTTTTGCATATCAGCAAGTGTCTTTCCTTCCCACCATACTAGTGCAATTCCTCCAAGTCAAAGGCTAGCCAACTGAATCTTCTTCCTTTTTGAATCAACGTTCTGTACCCTGCAATATACATCAATTTGTCTTATCCAATTATCTAGCTTTTCTGCATTGATTTCTCCATCCTAAATTGGCAAATCAAACTTCACATCTAATTTGATTAAGGAAGTTCTCTTCTTCTTCTTAGAAGAGCTAGAAGATGATGAGGATGATGAAGGCGATGATGAAGGAGATGGTGGAGGAGGCATTCCTCCTTTTCCTTTGCCTTCTGGAGGGGCAGCTAGAAAAGGTTCCTCTGCTCCTTTGTCTGGTTTGGGTGTTGAAGTGCTTTCACCTCGACCCTTCTTAAATTCTAGATACATCTCTTCCACCATGGCTTGCATGGCCATAAAACTGTCCATGAATTGAGATTCTGATCACAGTGGAGCTTCTTCTGCCATTTTCCTCTGAGAATAGACTCTTTCAATCTCTAGATTAGCCTCAACAAGTTCTCCTTCTCCTAGTCTGAGCTTTAATCTAGTTAGCATTCAAAATCCAGCACAAGCTTGTCTAACCTTAATAAAACCAAATTCTCTGATACCACTTGATCTGAAAATGAGATCTTAAATCAATATTAAGGTATTACAGACTCATGTGCAGGAATGCCTATATTACTTAGTGCAACGGATCGAAAATATTGCGAATAATATAGACAATGAGCAGTTAGAAAACATAACAGACACACACATCAACACAACAAATAATCAAGGAGTTCACCAGACTTCCTAGCTACGTCTCTTGGTCCAGCTTTCAGTGTCGACCTCTATATTATGTCTTTAAGAGCAAAATATTACAAGTGTGAGCTCAAGCAAAGTCTCAACACAACAATAGTGATATTACACAGGGATTTCACTTGAAAACCTCGAGTTTAAAGAGTACACAGACTCTCCCTCTTAGTGCCTCTGATCAACTGTTCGTAGCTACGTTTTCTCTGACTCTCTGTCTCTGAGCAACTGCTTCCCCTCTATCTTTGCCATTGAATGGCTTTTAAGCCTATCAGCGTTGTCGATTTGTATTCCTTCTCGGGTTCTCTGGCTCCCGGCCGTGGTCCGTTCAAATCCCTGTCGAGCGTTAAACAATCATTGCAAAACGCTCTAAGGTATGGTGGCCACCTGTTTTCAAACGGAAAGGACCACTGGTGCGGGTGAATTCCCCGAAAATATGTTTCTCTGTTTACACAGAGAAATACACCAAAACAATGAGAATTTCCGCCAAGTCGGACTTCAAATGATATTGAATCCGACCTATAATCCTACCGGGTCCATGTTCTATCGTTGTCGCAAGTCGCAGCGTTTCAAATGCCATGGTCCCCTTCGTATTTGGTTTATAACAGAAATACGCAAAAATACATTAAAACACTGAAAAACGCTTCATATCCGATTTCAAATTTTATACTGTCGTGCCTATAAACCCTGTTGTGTCCGGCTTTATCGCATGTCGCATGTTGCATAGGTCCCGCTCCTTTGTGTTGTTGCGATGCGATATTACGATGCGATATCGCGATCGGCGATCACATATCGCAATGTCCCGAGCCCCCGCTAAGTCCTTCCTTTGTATTATAGCGATGCGATATTGCGATCAGCAATCGCATATCGCTAATCCTCAAGCCCTCGGTAAGTCCTCATTTGTGTTATAGCGATGCAATAAGCGGTATTCGCACATCGCTAAACCCGCAAGCCTGTGTTAAGTCCTTCCTTTGGTTCCATGCGATGCGATATTGGTAGTTGATCTGGACCGTTGATCTGCGCGCTCGATCAACGGTTCACGTTGTCTCGCTTGTATCGCTATCGCATTTTTCTTAAGGCTAAAGCCCGTTAACGCTGCTTGGCTTTCTTCGATGCGATCTGCCGATTTGATCTGGACCGTTGATCGGCCCGATCCGACAACTCCTGTGCAACGGCATTTGAACCTCCGATAAGCTCTATTTTCCGCCATTCTTAGTGTTTTTCCCATGCAATAGTGTTTTTCCCATGCGATAGTGTTTTCCGATACTTGAAGACTTAGAGGTTTAGAGGGTTTAAGATCCATTTTGGATCACACATTAAGCTAATAACATATACAAGGCATCAAAATAAATTACAAGGGTTTGATCTATCAATTTTATTGTTTTATGTTGGTTGTCATATAATTTTAAAGGTCTGATCTAAAAGTTTCAGGTCTGATATAATTGTTACAACAGTGTATTCAGGGCATAAACACACAAAATAAGCCTAAATTCATTAACAAGTCACTTAAGGCATTGAACATTAATCTTGTGGTTAAATTGATTGTATATAAGTTATTTTTTGAGGACTGTTGGGCAATTTCCAGATCTAATATGTTTGCTACAGTCATTTATGCAGTCATATAAACTAAATAAGAATAAACAAAATTGACTAAAATCGTCTAAAAATCACTCAAATTGGTTAGCTAATCATTGGAGATTATTTGGCATTAATATTTAGGCATCTTCTTGGTTTACTAAGGACTGAATCACTGATTTTCTGAGTTATGACAGATCTGATATACATCATTTTGAGGTCTAATCTGAGCATAATAAATTTGATCTATAGTGTCTGACTAGTCCTATAATGAAGTGAATATCATTGGAAGTTAAATGCATTTAGTTTCTAGTTTATCTTTGGCATCTTGCATCACTTCTTAATTGTTGATATAAAATTTGCAGATCTTTGAATACAAGATTGCAGCAATAATAAATCACACATACGTCTCTAAAATTGGGTAAGGAAATTTTACAATTCATAATCATTCAAGGTTGAAGTGATTTCGGCTTAATTTTAGTCATTGACATCTTGTATTGAAAATCATTGGCTAATTAGATAAGTGCTCTAAGTTTCTTAAATTGCTATCATTGTTATCACTTGTTGGTCAATATCTTTGTGGAACTATTGTAAGAAGATCTCTTATTGGTTGTTGGCACTTGTATCATTGAGCACTTGGTCTTGTTTAAAATTGTCTTTCAATATATTGTTAAGTACTCTTGTTATAAAATAATCAACAGCAAGTACTTGAATCACATAAACAATCTTAACTCAAGACTCACTCATAATCCTTGCATATCATTTTAGGAATATTCTTGCATCTAATAATTTGCCTCCAAGCATAAGCTTGGTTGATAGACATTTAAGACCATGTTCCATCCATCATCACTATGTTTCACAACCCATCATCACTATGCTGCACTTCATCACTGTGCTGCACTCATCATTGTGCTGCACTCATCATCACTATGATATGAAACCGATCTTATGAGCGCACTAATCTCAATGGATTAACTCTTAATAAACCCTTGCTATGATGCTATGGCCTATGGCCTAGCACATAGCACTTTTGCAGTAAAATCATCAACACCAAGGAGCAGACTTCAACCCTTTCCTTTATAGTAAAGTTGTGGCTTATCAAACAGTCCTTAGGGCATGATTATACCAGCTCCCTTCATCACATAGTTACCTACAGCAAGCATGTATCTTAATGCTATGATAAGATATTTCCTTACAGCCACCCTTGTTGTAAACGTAGTTACCAATGAGTGCTTCTTTAGGACTGCGGATAATGGCCACTTCAGGTTGTTTCATAAGGACCTTCATTAACAACATTTTAGGGCTTCGTCTGAACCATGTATAACAGTAGATTAGGATCTTTACTAAATGCGGATTAGGGACTCCTTCTAGATCTCAGTAGAGCCTCCTACATGCAACAAATGAAGCCTCTTCTTTACTACGGCTTACTGTGAGTAGACGCCTTCCCTTGATTGCTCTTATAGGGCTTCCTTTGACAGTGGATGGGAGGTGATTTTCAGACCTGCGTTTAAGGCTCCTTTAAAACTTCCCTTGACAGTGGATGAAGGGTCCCATAGACTGCGGATTAGAGAACCCTTTTAGGCTGTATATTGTAGCTCCCCTAGACTACGTTTAGGGCACTCTCCCTGACTGTAATTTAGGGCAGCGTAGGCACTCCAAGTAGACCCTTTCTCCTCCACGTCTAGGACTTCTCCTAAACTGTAATATAGGGCTCTCCATGGCAGTGTATAAGAAGTCGTGTATTGGACTCCTCCATGATAGCGTTAAGCCTTTTCCATGACAACCTTAAGGTCATCTCCATGACAACGTTAAGGCTTCTTCCATGGCTGTGTTAGGGCTTCATCATGACTGAGTTAAGGTTTCTTCATTAGGGAAGCGTAGAGCCTAGGGCACTCCCTCTAGATCTCCCCTTCATCAAAACCCAAAACAAAAATGAAGAGAGAGATCACAAGAGTGTGTGTCAAAATGACTTGAAGACCACCTCTATTTATAATAAAATGTTTAGGACAAGAGGGGGTAATTTGGTTGCTGGCCGACCATGACAAATTGTCACATAACACAAATAAATTCATATCTCTATGAATACATGTCGGAATCGGATGATCTTGAGATCAATCCAACACCTCTCAATAAGAGGAATCCAAGAAAAATATTAGTTTCCATAAATAAGAAGACCCACATGGATTTTGGCCCTAGTTTCCAATTTTAACACTCCCTCTCAACTAGGTAGATCTCCATCTGCTAATCCATCTACCAATGCATACTATCTTTGCCATCAGTGCCCTGCATTGCTCAGCTAAACCATGAAAGAAGAATAAGTGATCGAGAATGTATCATACCATCCTCTAGTGACCCGAAGTCAATCCCATATAAAGAGAGTGTCTCATACCACTCGTAATGATTTAAAAATCAGTTCCAAATAAAGAATGTATCATACCACTCTTACTGATTCGAAATCAGTTCCAAATAGAGAGTGTGTCATACCACTCTTACTGATCCGAAATCAATTCCAATAAAGAGAGTGTATCAAAACACTCTTACTGACCCAAAGTCAGTTCCAATTGATCCCAGATCAATATCATCCTAGCATAGGGAGTACGGTAGTAACACGATGCGTCCATCGATACTACTATGGTCCCTATCCTCGTTTTCCTACTCATTGGCCAGATGAGAGTTACTTCCCATCAGTCTCAGATTGCATGGGTAGGATGTCTCAACAAGATAAGGATGAACCACTCATCCTGCCTGCATGTCACCATGGGGTATCCTAAGGGAAGGTTGAACCACTCACCTTGTACACAACAAATCACTAGGGGAAGGTTGAACCACTCACCCTATGATTGTGTCTCAGTAAGAGAAGGATGAACCACTCATCCTGCCTACATAGGAGACCACTAGGGGAAGGCTGAACCACTCACCCTATGGTTTCTCATCACTCCGAGAAGTACCCCATGTCCCCTCAGAGCTCCCAGAGCTCAATATCCATATCATGCTCTCCACGACTCCTAGTTGTTCTCGAAAAGTCAAGAATTTGACCTTTCCCAGGGGCTTCATCTGAATATCGGCGACCTGCACATCAGTCCCAGAGTGATGGAGCCTTCTTGCTCCCCATTGTACCATATCCCAAATAAAGTGGTACCTAATGTCTGTATGCTTGGAGTGATCATAGAACACGGGATTCCTCAACAATCGAATCCCCCTCTAGTTGTCACAGAAGATCACGATGGTATCCAACATGTGTCCAAACAGCTCACAGAAGAGCTTCCACAACCAGACAGCTTCACAGGAGGCCATACTCACAGCTATGTATCCGGCCTCATCAGTGCTCAAAACAACCGACTTCTGCTTCCTACTCATCCAGGATATCAAAGCAAAACCCAAAGAGAATCAACACCCAGAAGTGCTCTTGCGATCCTCCACACTACCTGCCCAGTCAGCATCAGAATAATCATGAGGGATTGTGCCCCGAATATATCTCAAATGATTCTTGGCACTAATCCAGTGAGGCTCAACCATATATGAGATCATCATGTTAAATGAAAACATATATCCAGACGGGAGTTCACCAAGAACATCAATGCTAGTATGATTTTATGAAACTCAGAGGAATTTCCCAAATCAAGTCCAGCATCACTACTGCATAACTTTTTAAAGTTAGGCTTCATCGAGGTAGTCCCAAGCTTGCAGTTCACCATTCCAAATCCGAAATCCAACTCCCTCTTACTTTTGCAAATGAGAGGGTTTGCACCTGTTAGAAAGAGGTCGTCCTCATAAGGTACTAGTATCAGAGGTCTATCATCCACAACCTTAAAGCAATGGTTTGGATCAACTTCACTCCTAGTGAATCTCAGCTTCATCAAATAACTATCAATCCTCTCATACCAAGCTCAAGTTGCTTGCTTTAAATCATAGAGAGCTTTCTTCCACCTGCATGCATGAGATTCCCGATCATAAATCTCAAACCCATCGAGTTAATCCACATTTGTGGTCCTGCTATTACATGAGGGGAGTGGTCCCCTTGTAATTTTTCCTTTGGTACATCTCGGACATGTACTTCCATGCTCTTCTTGAATTCAGGCATCCTTGTCACCATCTATCTCACATCGAGTAGGGCCCCAAAATGAAGATGGGCAAACCTCCAGTGCCATAAAAGAGGTGTGACATGCAACATGGTCTCCATTGGACTTCAAGTAACTTGATATAAATTTCCAACCCTAAACCCAAGAGTAAAAGCGTCTTAAAAATTCCTTTTTCAAACATGTACCTTTCCACTGATGAATGCCACCTTGAAACCTTAGACTTCCATTTCCGAAATGGACACGAAGTTCTTCTTGAGATCAGGTACATAAAGAACTTCTTGTACATGAATTGTGCTACCCTTATTCAATTGAAGGGTAGCATTCCCTACACCCTTTCCGGGATAGGTGACATCGTCTCCCAGAATAATCTCCACGATTGTCTCCTTCTCTTATCAAATTAGAGAGAGCTTCCTTGAATGCGGTGAAGTGCCTTGAGGCACCACTGGAGTTCCTTGCTTCCTTGGAGAGTCAACCATTTCCTTGATGACCTGCATTCCTTTTTCCTTTACCATTGTACCTGTCATTCCTCCAATCATTGAAGATACCCCTGGAATGATTGTTATCATCATCAAGTGATGTGTCCCTTCTATTTGGACACTCCCACGCATAATGGACAAACTTATTACAAGCAAGGCATCTGCCTCTCCTTCCACCCTTAGCGTGCTTGTTATTTGTAGCTAGTGCATTTGAAGGAGGTTCCAGGATTTTATCCTTCACGTAATCCAGCACTTCTTGCTCTTCCAATATCAGATTCAAAGACATCTTCTCTCCATGATAGACTTTACGGAGCTTGACTTCAGCAGGGAAGAGGGATGAGGAACCCATTGAGCCTTTTGTCCTTTCCAATTGTCTTCGGTGATTGCTCTTTCACTCTAGCTTGGGCTTCGTCTTCACCTCAACTCTGATACCATGTTAAATTTTAGGTATGTTCTATGCTTAGAGCAATTTACTTCAATTTTTCACATTAGTTCAATATCAATTCCAGATTAGAAATCACATCAGCATGATAACAAAGTGCAAAAAGAACATAAACATAAGCATCAGAAGACAAGCCAAGACAAGAGGACACAAGATGTGGTGCCAGCCAGGGACAAACCCCAATGTGGGGAAACCCTTGATCAAATCTTCTTATATTCTTCAATAGTTCAGCAAAGAGAGAGATAGTACATATACATTTGAAATCAACACTTTGACTTGCCATGATAGGAGATCAGACATCTGAGATCTTCAACATGAAGATGACACAGTAGGTCTGATGACAAGGACTGTAGATCTGAACTCAAGTGAAGACACACTTATCAGATCTCGTTCTTCAACTAATTCTCCAAGGTGATTCCATCACCATGCTGCATCCAACATCACTATGTTGCACCCATCATCACTATGTTGCACTTCCTCACTATGTTGCGCCCATCATCACTATGTTTCACTTCATCACTCTGTTGCACTCATCATCACTACGTTGCACTCATCACTGTGATATGAAGTTGACCTGATGAGGGAACTAATCTCAATGGATCACCTCTTAATAAACCCTTGCTATGATGCTATGGCCTATGGCTATGGCCTAGCACATAGCAATTCTGAAGTAAAATCATCACCAAGGAAAAGACTTCAACCCTTTCCTTTACAGTAAAGTTGTGGCTTATCAAACAGTCCTTAGGGCATGATTTTACCATCTCCCTTCATCACATAGTTACCTACAACAAGCATGTATCTTAACGCTATGATAAGATATTTCCTTACAACCACCTTTGTTGTGAACGTAGCCATCAATGAGTGCTTCTTTAGGACTACGGATAATGGCTACTTCAGGCTGAGTATAAGGACCTTCATTAACAACATTTTAGGGCTTCATCTGAACCATGTATAACAGCGGATTAGGATCTATACTAAATGAGGATTAGGGACTACTTCTAGATCTCGATAGAGCCTCCTACATGAAGCGAAGGAAGCCTCTTCTTTACTACGGCTTGTTGTGAGTAGAAGCCCTCCCTTGATTGCTCTTATAGGGCTTCCTTTGACAGCAGATGGGAGGTGAATTTCAAACCTGCGTTTAGGGCTCCTTTAGAGCTTCTCTTGACAGCGGATGAAGGGTCCCATAGACTGCGGATTAGAGAACCCTTTTAGGCTATATATTGTAGCTCCCTTAGACTGCGTTTAGGGCACTCTCCCTAACTGTAATTTAGGGCAGCGTAGGCACTCCAAGAAGACCCTTTCTCCTCCACGTCTAGGGCTTCTCCTAGACTGTAATATAGGGCTCTCCATGGCAGCGTATAAGAAGTTGTGTATAGGACTCCTCCATGACAGCGTTAAGCCTTTTCCATGACAACGTTAAGGTCATCTCCATGACAACGTTAAGGCTTCTTCCATGGCTGCGTTAGGGCTTCATCATGACTGAGTTAAGATTTCTTCATTAGGGCAGCGTAGAGCCTAGGGCACTCCCTCTAGATCTCTCCTTCATCAAAACCCAAAATAGAAATGAAGAGAGAGATCACAAGAGTGAGTGTGTGTCAAAATGACTTGAAGGCCACCTCTATTTATAATAAAACGTCGAGGACAAGTGGGGGTAATTTGGTTGTTAGCAGACCTTGACGAATTGTCACATAACACAAATAAATTCATATCTCCATGAATACATGTCAAAATTGGATGAATACTACACCTCTCGATGAGAGGAATCCAAGAAAAATATCAGCTGCCATAAATAAGAAGACCCACATGGAGTTTGGCCCTAGTTACCAATTTTAACAATCTTCCATAGGGACTACCCCTTATAGCCTGTTGTTGGGAGACACCTAGAACAGAGTGCACAAGGATCAGAGTGATAGCCCCCGCCCTGAGTCATTGTCGCACCGTGCTTATACAATCTGAATGAAAACAGGTCCAAGGGGATCTTGGATCTAATTCATTCAGATGTGTGTGGACCAATGTTAATGAAGTCAATATAGGGAGCTTTGTGCTATGTGACATTCATTGATGATTTCTCTAAGAAAATCTAGATCTACTTTACGACGACCAAGGATGAGTCTGTCAATCTCAAAAGTTTAAAGCTCTCGTGGAAAACCAAACAGAAAGGAAGATCAAGGTCTTGAAGTTCGACAATGGGGGTGAGTATACTACCAATTACTTAAAGGATTTCTGCAAGGAGGCAGGGATCAAGAGGGAGTTGATAGTCTCTTACAACCCACAACAAAATGAGGTTGCGAAAAAAAAAGAATCTATCCATCATCAAAGCTGCCAAGACTATGATTCATGACCAATATCTGCTTATGTTTCTTTGGGAAAATGCATCTAATAAACAACATATGATCAAAACAAGAGTCCTCATAGGATCTTGGGGGACAAGACTCCAAAGTGGACATTCACTAGGGTGAAGCCAGAGAAACATGGCACTTTCACATCATAGTTGTCCAATTTACATCCATGTGTCTGTGGAGAAGAGGACAAATTTGGGGCCCTCAAGAGAAAAAGAATATTACTGGGGTACACTGAGGCTTCAAAAGCATCCAAGATCTTCATTCCAACACAAAGGAATACAGTTGTGAGTCGAGGAAAATTTGGCATCTAAGAAGTCTCATGAGCCCTTACTAGTGACAAAGGACAAGGAGCAAGAGGCTTCGAAGGGTAAATAGTGTACAAAGACTTCCAGTTCAAGGAGTTAACCTTCAGGTGGGGAGGAGTTAGTAGCTCCTTTAGTTCATGTTACCGCTCAAACTAACAGGGGTCCTTAAAGGGGATCCTTGAAGGGTTACTACTAGGCTAAGGGCAACAATGGAGCAATAGCCCACTGTCACCTCGGTTAAGGCTCCCTGCTCTTTACAAACTTTCACCGATGCGAGGAGACCTGTTATGATGAGGATCACAAAATGGATAGACCATTGATAGGGTGAGGGGTGATCCCGAAAGTCTCTTCACAAGAGAGGCTCAAATATGTGGCTTACTTGATTTGGAGACAAGGTTTAGAGCTCTCAAGGAAGGGCTCAAGAGGAACTTCAAGGTTTAGGTTTAGGGTATATATCTTGTAGTGGAGATTCCTAAGCTTTGAAATTCTTGTGTAAGCTTGGATTCCAAGTGATTCTTGGAGAATTACCCTTAATAGTGTATGGAACCACATGGGACCAAGTGGACCCCGGGGGTAGTTCATGGGGGTAGGTTTTAGCAACCCATGATATGCTTGACCTATTCCGGAGGGAGAAAGGGACCAAAGAAAATATTTTTAATGCAAGACAATGTGAGGGTCCCAGTGAGGCTTCTAAGCCTAAGGAAACCAAGGACAAGATTCAATCTTGAGGCTATGGTTTGAGATATCTCAAGATCCCACCATCTGAATTTCTTCAAAATTGGAGGGCACCTAGGAGACACACCAACACAATAGGGGCCAAGAGATCAAATGTTCTTTATGGGTGGTCTGCAAGATAAATGATGCCCTAAGGGACCTAATGGGCTAGGCCTAGAAAAGGAGAGGGAGTAGGATGAATAAGGTTTAAGGTGATCACATTTGGGGTGGACTAGTGCCTAATCCTTTGGGGATATTGGAGTTAGGTAGAGTTATGACTATGGACTTTTAGATTTTCTAGGTCGAGGCCTTGAAGACAACTTTGATTAGCACTAGGGCAGCAACAAAAGAAGCTTCAAAAAATTATACTTCGTTTTCTAAGGTAGATGGCTTATCAAGATTAATTTCAGCAATGAAACATCCCTAGGAACCCTAATTCATTATACATGGCTGATACATGAAGCATTCACCCTCTAGAAACAAAATTTCCACAACTTCACATAAAGAGATGCAACAAATAAGCCCTAGTATAGAAAAATCCCAACAACAATGTATGTGACAGAAATAGAGAAAAAGAATGGCATTAAATTGTACTTGCATGTATAAGAACATAACTAACCATCCAAAATCTTGCCATTCAAGTAGCTCCAAGACATGAGAAAACAATCCAAACATCAAAATTCATGCCATGCTCCAAAAATTCATCTTCCAAGAAGGATAGAGAAAATCTATAAAGAATACAAGTTCCAAATCCAAGTGATGATGCTAAAATTAATTCACATCACTTATATTTATAGACTTCTAATGAGTTCGATTTAGCTAATTAGGCATACAACAGCCCCTAGAATAAATAATGTGCAAAATAACCAGCTTTTGGTGACAAGCCCACCAAATTAGCTCATAAACAAAAGAATAAGCCTCTAACGAGGTTGAATGATCAATAGTACATGTTGTTGGGCCTTCTAAGAGGCTTGATGAAGTCCATAGGTGCCATAATGAGAAATAGGACTCCCAAAAGTAGTGGACAAGGGGCTTGCCCCTTGTTATCCAAATAATTAACCTATGGTGCTCCCAATGGGTGTGGGGGCACACAAGTGTCCTCATGGGTCTCCAAATAGACTGAAGATGCATGTAGGCCAGCTGCAAGGGCTCGGATGATGGTATAAGTGATGCCACATCATCACACAAGTCTTGAGTCATCTGCCAGCTGCATAATACAACTGTGGGGCCAGTTGGGAATGGCGAACCAAGTGTATCTTCCTCATCCAATAGATTGAAACTCGAGCAATCTCTGAACATCTCTAGAAATCCCTAGAATGTTGTCTACTGCTGTGGAGGCCCATGGCTCTCTAAACACACCCTAGATGTGCCAATTTGTCGTCTAGAGAGTTAAGACCCCGTATAGGGAGACCAAACCCAAAATGGAGACCATCTGCAACCCTGCATAAGATCCAATATGTCCCCTTGCCTTCCAATACAACAAGCCATTTAAAGAAATCGAGTTAAAAAGCTTACAAACCATGGATAACAAATGGGTACTTCATAATGGCCTGCCCTTCCATAGTGGGCTTTGGCATGTGCTAATGTCTCCAAGCTCCGAGGGGAGGTTAACCAAGTACCCTATTAGATGGTTTCTACTTTTAAAGGGTATGATATATCCAAGTTACATCCTTCAAATGGTGGTGGCAAGTGATAAAGTGATGGAACAGAGTAAGTGATAGAGGGGACAATCTTGGGTCACATGCCAAGGTACAAGGGTAGCTAATAAAGGGGAGACCCACACTTGGGTATATAATGTATAAGAGGGAGCAATCGTGCTACATGAGTTACCCCACCTTGATTTTTCCACCCTTCTTCATATGCCTTTAGCCTTTTATGATTTTTCTTTGGTTAGCTACTCGGGGCAAGGAGTAAGAGCATGATATGTAAAGTATAGCAGTGGATACCCCCTTTGAAGTGAGGTTGTTCATTGCCCACCAAGGGTTGGGGTAATCATGGGTTCCTTAATGATAAAAGAGGTTCATCTAGGGCCTATAGGAACCAGGGTGATGGCCATGAAAATGGGGTCTAACCCATGCATTGGCTTTTTCCCACGTGCTAAATGTGTTTGTCCCGACCATCTTTTGCATTTCGTGGTACATTTTCCTAATGAATGTGGCCAATTATGCTTTTACTTTTCTTTTCGGCTGCAAAACTCAAAGACATCATTCCAGGCCCAACCCAAGGTGTGGGCAAGGGGAAAATGAGGCTAACCCTATGTGGACCAAGTGGAGGAATGTGGACCCCAGGTGGGAGAAATGATGAATGGGGTTATAATGAGCAGAATAGAAGCGATGTATGTGGATGAGGGGGCAGGACCACGCAACCAAAATCGGGGTTTTCCATGAAGTACCATCCCGAGAGCCTAAAGGTCAATAAAAGAGATCCCACGAGACTGGGGTCCAAGGGTAACATCCAAAAAAGATCAGGAGCACACACCTAGCCCACTCTTTGCACCGAATCTCCCCCATCAATTCATGCCCAAAAGTTTCCATGATAAGTAAACTACAATACTCAATTACCAAATGACAAGCCATACCTTTAGATTTGGGAGACCCACCTTCAAACATACAATCGCGACAGATAGGTGAGGGACCACATGGCTAGCTCAGGTGGCGAAGAAGTGGCACAATGAGCTAGTTGGTGGCTGCAAGGGACCGTTGGATGCCAAATGAGAACTGTCTTTGAGAAAATTTCTTCTAGGGATATCACCCACCAAATGGTGGGTAACAGTTCACACAGACATTGAGGGATGCTCGGGAGCATGTTGAGGCTCGTATGAGCACATTTAGGGAGAGAAAGCCTCCAAGGAAATTTTCTAACTCGATGGCACTTATGAGTAGCTCTCCAAGGAAGTTTTCTAACTCTATGGCATTTATGAGTAGCTTCATTGGTTTCGAGCCTTCCAATTTAGAGGAAGAAGCAGATCAACAAATTTGGTGGGATGGCATGATGGAGGAATATAACTCCATCATGAAGAATGATGTGTGGGACATAGTGCCAAGGCTAGAAAGAAAGTGAATTGCAAGTTCCAAGTGGCTCTTAAAAATCAAGCATGCTGCAAATGGTAGTATTAAAATGTTCAAGGCAAAGTTTGTGGCAAGAGAGTTCTCCCATAAATAGGGAATGGACTATGAGGAGACATTTGCTCCAATTTCCAAGTATACTTCCATCCGAGTTGTCATATCCATTGCCATAATAATGGGATGGAGGATACATAAAATGGGTGTGAAGATAGTGTTCCTAAATGAGGTTATTGAGGAGATACACATAGAACAACCTCAAGGCTTTGAGGTACATGGGAGGGAGCCTCATGTGTGTAGGTTTAAGAAAGCCTTATATGAACTCAAGCAGGGACAACATTCCAGGATTAACAAATACTTGTTAAGCATGGGCTTCACCAGGAGTGAAGCAAATCCTAACTTGTACTTGATATTTTTTGGGATTGATCTGCTTATCTTGGTGTTGTACATGGATGACTTGTTTCTCACTGGTACAAAGAAGCTCATAGCAAGGTGCAAAGCAAGTTTAGCTACAAAGTTCAAGCTGAAGGACATTGGCTTAATGCGTTATTTCTTGGGGTTAGAGCTATGGCAAAGAATAAGAAATCTTCCTTGGTGAAGAGAAGCATTCAATGGAGATCCTGAGGAGATTTGAGATGGAGAACTATAAGGCTTGTGGTTATGCCTATGATCACCCATCTAAAGAATGTTGTGACTTCAGATCCAAAGTTGGTCAATCCCACATTGTATAGACCATTGATAGGGCCCTTGACATATTTGGTCAACACCAAGCCAAATATATGTTTTTCTATGGAGCCAAGGACGCATTGGGTAGCAATGAAACATGTACTCAGGTACTCAAGAGGTATAGTGGATTACGGTCTAAGGTATTGTGGTGGTGGAGTGAAGTTGCAAGGATATAGAGACTCAGATTGGGCAGGGAGTGCAGCAAACAAAAAAAGAACCTTAGGGTACTGCTTCAGCTTGGTATCAATGATGATATCCTAGTTCAATGAGAAGCAAACTTAAGTAGCACTCAGTTCAGCAAAGACAGAGTATATGGCAACAAGTATGGCGAGTACTTGCAAGATTGTTTGATCGAGTTGGAGCCTACCATGATATATTGTGACAATCAAAGTTGTATCAAAATATCTGAAAATCCAGTGTTTCATGATAGGTCCAAGCACATTGAGATCAAGTATCACTTCATCAAGGACAAGATCTAGAAGGGAGCAATTAAAATTTAAGCTTCAATAAATTTCCACAAATAAGCAAGTTGTAAACATTTCAACCAAACCCTTGGTCAAAGGGAAGTTTGTATGTTATAGGGACAAGCCGGGGAGTAGTGCAGAACATCAACGCTCCCTCACTAAGAGGGAGCGTTGATGTTTGTAGCTTGGATATATACTTCCGCACAAGTCTGTGTCAAAACGTGTGGAAGTCATCCAAAGTCTTCACCTTAGCAAATTCACTCTAATTGAAGGAATTATAGAAGTGAAGTATTTTTTATAAAAGTGAATTTAATCTAATGAAATGTAAAGGTTCTTAAATTAACAAATTAGATGAATCTTAACTATTTCGAGACTTAGTCTCAACCGTCAATTGAGAGATGACTTAAGAAGACTTAGTCATCAATGGTTGATTCTGTCAATAACTCAGGAGTAAATGCAAGACTAGGTGAAGGAGAATGACACACAAGAGACATTGATGATCTCAGCAAGGATAATAAACGACTTTCATCCAGTGATCAAACCAGTGAAGACAGAAAGAGTAAATTGCAGCAGAGAGATTAGCCCATAGGTAGGCCATACAGCAAGTCATATGTGCAGTCATACAGCCATGCAAAGAATTTGCAGGTTCATGCAACAGGCCGACAGCAGCCAGCAGGTCAAGGATTGATTCAGGGAGTTTTTAGTGGGTTGTATAGGCCATACAGGTGCCCAATAAAATTCAGAATTTTTGTTGTAGCTTGCAGTTGTTTTCAGTGGGCCATTTTCCCAGTTTGTAAGGTTTGATATTATTTTAATGAGAAGCTGATTTGAAGGGCAGAAATATTTTGCTGTGTTGTGGAGATTGGTTTCATTTTCTTTTGCTATGATTTTTATTTTACCAGTTAAAATCCCAGTATGTGAATTTTATTTTGTGAGCTGTATTAAATTTAATTTTCAGCAAGGAAATCACAAGAAAATAATTTGTCAAGTTCTAGGATTAGTAAAATTTAATGCTTCCGTGGACATTTGACAAATATTAATGTATACCATTAGAAAAGGTTAGGAACCTATCCAGAGCCACCTAAGATGGAAAAGCAATCAATTTAGAGAAGTGATCTCTTCAAATAACCACTCACTCTGATAAAATTGCAATGTACCTTATGTCACTAGTTGTACCTTTGAGTCCCCTCGAACTTACTTTTGTGGTCATTTTTTGAGCATTAATGTAGAGCATTGCAAAAGGCTAGCAAACTAAGAGCCACGTAATATGGCAAGACAATCAATTTAAAGGATGGATCTCTTTAAATGACCACTAATTTTGGTAATCAAGCATTGGCTAGAATAATTGACATTGATACCCAAAGCCAAGCTCTTTGTGCTAAATGGATCATTAAAGAGTTAAGCATGTTGATGTTCATTGATGGCCATGGACCTTGGAATTGGATTCATTCCAAACAACCAAAATATTAAATTAAGCATGTATATTGATGAATGAAGGCCAATCCATAGATTAACTCGGCACCCTGGAAGCATAAGTCCAAGATCTCAAGTTGGAGAGAAGGTTTCCATTGAACCTGAAAAGACCTATGTTACATGGTCCTAGTTAATGATGGATGGGTCCTAGTTAATGATGGATGGATTGTCCTTACGTTGTAATCTGTGCCATCTAGGTCTCCTTGCTCCCTCTTGTGAAGCATATTTTTTAGTCCTACAAAAAAACTCAAACTACATGGATGTAGGTTGAATCCGTTTCCCCTTTACCAGATTCATGGAAATATAATCTAGTGAGGAATGAAGGAATGAACTCACTTAACTACCAACATTACCGAAGCCAAATCAAAATACTTGAATATGTTGAAAGCCTACCAAGACATTGCAATTAGCTTGTGCAAGAGTGAACTTCAGAATTCAATCATCCCACTCAGAATTCAATTTACATGGTCCTAGTTAATGATGGATGGGTCCTAGTTAATGATGGATGGATTGTCCTTACGTTGTAATCTGTGCCATCTAGGTCTCCTTGCTCCCTCTTGTGAAGCATATTTTTTAGTCCTACAAAAAAACTCAAACTACATGGATGTAGGTCGAATCCGTTTCCCCTTTACCAGATTCATGGAATATAATCTAGTGAGGAATGAAGGAATGAACTCACTTAACTACCAACATTACCGAAGCCAAATCAAAATACTTGAATATGTTGAAAGCCTACCAAGACATTGCAATTAGCTTGTGCAAGAGTGAACTTCAGAATTCAATCATCCCACTCAGAATTCAATGAACTTCAACCCAATTTAATGACAATGTTTGGTAATCATATAACTAGTTTATATTCTTCAATCATCCCCGGAATTTCCAATCATTCCCCCGGCTCACAATTTAATTTGTCCTTTCAACTTTGGCAATCTGATGGTTCTGTATAATGTGCCACCAAACTTAAGTTTTTTGTAATATGCTTTACACCATAATGTTCATTTAATAAAAGATTGAAAACAAAATAGAAAAATGTCATAGAAATATCTTGATTGTAAGTTTTCACTGCAAAATTGAACATAAATTAAAAGCATACAAATGAACAAACTTGTAGCAAGAAACATCTAACTTTTTCCCAATATTCACTACATAAGTAGGAAATACATGGGAGTAAAAGAAGCAAAAAAAAATTAAATGTCACGACTCATCAACATACCCTGTATAAAAATTTCTTGGAAGATAGACATCCTTAAGTGTTCCAAATCTTTCAAATGGAATGTGGAGATCCTCAGGCCTGCACAGTATGTAGAGTGGGCTTTCAGTAAACTATAATAGCGGATACTAATTAAATGTGATTATTGGAAATAATGATCATTAAATCCAAAAAGTTAAAGTTAAAAAAAATATACAGCAAAGGTGCAAGAACGAACTCTAATTTTGCTAGACATCCTGTTCTGGCTTGCTTCCTTGGCTAAAGCATACCAAGCAGTATAGCGCATTGATGAAGGTAGACAAACATAGGCAATTAGATCGACTAACTACACCAGACAAATACTCAAAAACAAGAGCTTGGAGTATCATTATGCAGCAAAATACAATAAACTACTGAAGTATCAATGTTAAAAGTTGTTTTTATATTCAATATTTTTTTTAAAATGTCTTTAAGTTAAAAGACTGGATAAGAAAACAAATTTGATTTGTTCTACTTGTAGAGTTTTGTAGCACAGAAACATGGAATTATAGAATATTTCCTAAAGGGAAACGATTTATTTTGGAAATTTGAAATGGTTTAGTCAGGTCTAATCTCTTACTATGAAAATGAGCCAATGAAGCAGAAATCTTCAAATGTAAAAACTCTGCACTGGAAACACAATGAAAAAACAACTACCATAAAGAGAAAATAATTGTTTGGCCCAAAACTTTCTGCCAGTTAAATCAGCAATTGAATTTAGAAAGTAGTAAAAACCTGCCACATTAGACAAGATACTACATTATATATCTCCAGATTAGCAATCTACTTGAGTCCTCTGTATCTGACCATTTTTGTTTCTACCACTGAGTTGTTTATATTAGCATATTTTCTGCTAACATTTCGTGTATAGTTGTTGTGTATTGAGTCTAGTCTAAACAATAAACAACATTGCACGGAGACTGCATCCAGAATCCAAACCTGCCTTTGGTTGAACTGTCAAAATAGACCAACCATACCCTATACTGTAATCGAAACTACATATTTCAGATTTTCAGTAAACCATTACTCTGTTTTTTTCTAGCAATTGGAAAAGCCTATTAGTTCTACAAACTCTGATACAGAATTAGCATTACAAATCAATTTTGGAAGTGCCATTACACTTCATAGAAATTTCAACAATGATAAAACAAAACTAGCATATATCCATCTTAACCCCAACACTATTAAGAAGAGAGGGATTAAAAAAATATGTGCAAACTTCTCGGTGCTTAGAAGATCCAGGGTTGAGATTACTTGCTTTTTTACAGCTTTACACTGACATCTCTCTCCCACCCAGCATGTAAAGCATCTGCTATTTTTACAGCGTTACACCAACATCTCTCCCAACCCACCTGTAAAGCACCTCACTTCTGTCAATGCATAATGCATTTCAAAATATCACTAGCCAGGCAGTTCAGACAAACTAAGGAAATCATAAGAATTCCACAGGCATCTCTCCCACCCACACTGTAAATTACCTCACTTCACCAACATCTCTCTCACCTGGGCTGGCAAAGCACCTCACCGCTATCAATATAATAATGCATTTCAAAATATGACTAGCCAGGCAGTTCAGACAAAATAAAAACCATAAGAAAACCACAGACATCTCTCCCACCCCACACTTAAAGTACCTCACTTCACCGACATTTCTCCCACCTGAGCTGTAAAGCACCTCACTTCTCTTGACGCATTAATGCATTTCAAAACATCCCTAAGACAGTTCAAACAAAATAAGGAAACCATAAGGATTAAACAGACATCTCTCCCACCCAGGCTATAAACCAACTGGCTTTTCTCGGTGTAATAATGCATTTCAAAATGTCACTCACCAGGCAGTTCAAACAAAATAAGGAAAGTGTACAGATAAGGAAACAAACCCTAGAAATCTTAGTGCCATAATGCATTTCATAGAGGCTGTAAAGCACCCAGTTTTTCTCAGTGCAATAATGCATTTCAATATGTCACTAGCCAGGCAGTTCAAACAAAATAAGGAAACTGTACGGATAAGGAAACAAACACTAGGAATCTTGATACAGTAAGGCATTTCAAAATATCACTAGCCAAGTGATGAGAGGAAATAAGGAAACCAAAGGAATATTGCACTGTAAATGCATGTGGTGTAGCCACTACATAGATATTTCAACATAACTGTTTATAGCATACAATTCTAATATCTAAAAGATATAAAAATCCATTACCTATCCATGGTAAGTAACCTTGGTATTGCACAGAAAAGATCTATTAAATCAAGAACACTGCAATGTATGATAAGTAAGCTTGAATTTAATGGGCACACCTAATTCGTTGCTCTTAGCAGTCTAATGGGATGTAAAATTCTTAGAATTCTAATAAAAATTATATAGCTTATCAACTTTTTCTTTTATACTTTAATATAGTTGAAATTATGTTTCCTTCTGCATACTTAAGTAATTCTACAGTCCCAATTTTGATCAACAACGCTCTAATGACACTGACTGCATCTCAAGCAAATTTGGGAGAAATTCCCACTCTAATACATTCTTTGGACATATTTGTCTTTTTGCTTTTTTTTTATCCGAGGAAAGAAACCCACCTTCCTCTCAACCAGAAGGCAAGAGTGAGGTTGCTGGTACCAGGCCAGCTCACAATTATACTCACTTAAGAGCGCTCCTCTCAGGCTCTAAGCCATTGCAACAGCGCTCAGGCTCTAAGCCATTACAACAATATTCATCAACAGATCAAAACTCAACATTTCACTAACGGGAATTTGAACCTGTGTGAGGAGGATAATAATCGTTGCGCCC
This sequence comes from Pinus tabuliformis, assembly GCA_031772625.1. NCBI lineage: Eukaryota > Viridiplantae > Streptophyta > Pinopsida > Pinales > Pinaceae > Pinus > Pinus tabuliformis. Next base: position 273,058,898 of record CM062816.1, read on the forward strand.
AACCACCTGAGATCCTGAGATTGACTTGTGAAATACTTCACTAAAATGCCTCAGATATTAATATTATATTTTGCAATCTTTGAACTGTTTCCGTTGAAAATCCAAAAATGTGAATTATTAATAAATCATTAAGCAGGGTTCCATTCTTGTCCTGATGTACTCCATTTGAACAGAGGGTCTTGGTTCACTGGCGAGGTTGACAGAGTACTGTTAAGCCATCCAACAGGGTTCCATTCTTGTCATGTTCTACCCAAGTTGAATGAGATGAATCTCGACGTTAAAAGGAATGAGGCTCAGTGAGGTTTACAGAGTATTAAGCCATCTAGTAGGGTTTCATTCTTGATATGTGGTTCAACCCACCTAACCCACATGAATCTTATTTTCTGAGAAATGCATCTGGGAGCTAATCAGATGAAACAGCCTTGAAAAGTGAATAGAGCTTGCACAACTAATATTGTTGCATGTTAGCAAATTATTGACATGTTCTACCCAAGTTGAATGGGATGAATCTCGACGTTAAAAGGAATAAGGCTCAGTGAGGTTTACAGAGTATTAAGCCATCTAGTAGGGTTTCATTCTTGATGTGGGGTTCAACCCACCTAAAGCACATGAATCTTATTTTCTGAGAAATGCATCTGGGGGCTAATCAGATGAAACAGCCTTGAAAAGTGAATAGAGCTTGCACAACTAATATTGTTGCATATTAGCAAATTATTGACATGTTCTTACCTTTCTACGAAGTGTGGTGACCTTACATAACTTAACAATGTTCACTCTGCAGTTTCTATAACTTCCACTCAAACATCTTACAATCTGTTAACCTTTCATCTATTTTTCTTTTCTACTGCTCACATTCGGCCTTCATTAAACCAAAGACTTCATATAAACTAATTAACGTAAATGTAATTTTATGGCAACAGAAGGACAAGTCTATCCGCTATTGTTTTACAGCCCTGCTCTACATAACGATAAAAGTTGTAGCTGAATTGTGACCAAAGCAAATACAATGTTACCAGAAAACCTGAATGCAAATAGAACGGTTCCGGGGGATAAGAGACATGACCTGCTGCACCACTTTCCCAGCATATATTGTACTTACATAATTGACGAGTAACGTTTTAATGCATATAATTGACGAGTAAGGTTTTAATGTAGCAGGAAGGCGAGGATGGGAACTGGAATGTAACATTAAATGAGTCTCCTGCTCAGGTTATTGGTGACATAGAATCTCAAGGCCAAACATGTATGGTTTGATTTTGATTTTGCAGAATTTAAAAAAGTCATTCAAAAATAAGATGGCTAACACCAATTATTCTGCCTCCGTACTAATTAAAAAGACACCAATTATTCTGCCTATGTGCCTCCCAATATTGACATTGGCTAATTAAAAGACAGCCAGAAATTATACCACACCTGGTACAAATTCTTTAAGAAATTCGGGGAATAGAAAATGGAACCTGGTGTCAAGAGAAATGTTTCGAACGAGGATAGTCGAAGGAAGAGCAGGACGTCGATCTTGAAACCTCTCTCTGCTGTCATATCTCCTGCTGCGCCTCGGTGGAGGAGAGCGGCTTCGACTTCGACTTCTTCTTCTTGGGCTGTAACTCCTGCTCTTGCTTCTACTTCTGCTACGGTTCCTGCGTTTCCCCATTTTGGGGAAAATAGGAAAATATTCTACTGAGCTTCCTCCTCTTCTCTTCTCACCACCTCTAAGAGACGGAAACCAGCGTGAAGGAAGGAAGAGGAGGAAGAAGATGGAGGGCAAAGAATTGTACTTGTGTCATGGACTATGTATCATACACCCCACGTCCCACAACGACCTTAACAATAACAACGGTACGATGTGATTTGCAAGATGAAGTATGTTGAACTTCGCCCTTGTTTTGTTGTTTGTTTGGTTTATTGATTTGTTTGTATTATCGTTGGTAACGGTCCGCTCCACTACGTCGCGAAAATGCTACGTCGTTATAAATAAAATTTTTAGCAGGTTGATGGTGCGCAAGAGGACTGAATATACACATGGTTTTTTAATTCTTAAGAGTGTTTAATTTTTTATTTATTTATTTTTATTTATTTACTTATTAGCATAATTATATTAATAAATGTAATTGATATACGTTATGAGTGTGAATTTAACTATAAATAATTTATGTATATTTTAATTTATTTATTTTTATTAATTTTTATTTGAGATTATAATAAAAATAAAAATAAAAAAAATGAATATTTTAAATTGTTTTTTCACAGGGGTTCACGAAGGTAGCGGTTACATCTACGAAAAATTGGGCAGATCGGACTGAATATACAAATGGTTTTTTAATTCATAATTTATTAAGAGTGTTTAATATTTTGTTTATTTATTTACTAGTATAATTATATTAATAAATGTGGTTGATATACGTCATAAGCATCAATTTAACTAATAAGAAATTGATTAATTAATTTATGTATATATTTTTATTAACTTTATTTGAGATTGTATTAAAAAATAAAAACAAAATGAATATTTTAAATTGTTTTTCACTGTTGGTTCATTGGGTGGCGCCTACATCCACCAAAAATCTAGGCAGATCAACTCCGAAGGGAATCTTATCTTTGCCGGTCGGCCAGACTAGAGCAGGGCCTAACCCCAAGGGCATGAGGAGAACTAACTCTGTGACTTCCCGATCGGCAAGGTACTTAACAAAGGGCCTAACCCTAAGGGCGTGAGGAGAATTGACCATGTGACCTCCCGATCGGCAAGGTACTTAACAAAGGGCCTAACCCCAAGGGTATGAGGAGAATTGACCCTGTGACCTCCCGATCGGCAAGATACTTAACAAAGGGCCTAATCCCAAGGGCGTGAGGAGAATTGACCTTGTGACCTCCCGATCGACAAGGTACTTAACAAAGGGCCTAACCCCAAGGGCGTGAGGAGAATTGACCCTGTGACCTCCCGATCGGCAAGATACTTAACAACAAGGACTCCCAATCAGCAAGGTACTTAACAATGGGGACTCGACGAGTTGAGCTAACCCTTGGGGCTATATTTTAAATTGTTAAAAATATATAAGATCAATATTTTAGATTTTTTTTAATATTTTAAATTTTTGTATTTTTATATAAAAATTACAATTTAAATAATAAGATATCATCATTCCACCTCTAATTAAATTAATTAAAATTTAAATAATAAAATATCACCATTCCACCTCTAATTAAATTAATCTTGTAAAAATAAATATTTTTCAATGACAAATAGGACACAAACAAAACGAAACAATTTTTTAATGGTCACATGCCAAATGGGACATGAAATAAAACAAAACAATATTTAAATTTCATTTATTGTTCTTTAGTTTGAAACTCAAAATTCTTTGAAGTATTTTTAATATCATTCCTTACATGGTGTATTAAACGGAGACTATTTCCTTGAAATCAAATCATGTCTATTCATTTATTAAAAAATCAAAATTTCTCAATCCCAATTCCAATATAGACCTAAGACTACTCCTAGACTTAATAATTTTTGAATTTCACTTATAAATTGAGATGGACATTTTCATAAATATTATTTATTATAATTATTGTTAAAGTGTTTAATAGGTCTCTCATATATATATATTTGCATTTTTTAATATATAGTTATATTTTATATTATATTAATTATTTTAATGGACCAAACACATAATTTGTATAATAAATTTATTACTATGCTAAATTTTGATGGTCAAAGTTAACTACCATACATTAATATTATTGAATTTTTATTAAACTTAATTGATTTTAAGAATATTGTTAAATTATGAATTTTGTAATTTCTATTAAATTAAATATTATATATAAATATCACTTCAATCTATAACTTAATAAACCATTCATTTTTAGTAGTTGGATTTGATTGTGTTAAAGTAGCTTTTGAGAAAAGTGTTATCTCCCATGATTTGTGATAGTCAATGGTTTTGTACTTTATATTTGTTTAATCTATTACTTTTTTCTTTTAAATAGAACAATTATTTATATTTCATAAAACCTGGATTGCATGGCCAGAAACATCTATATCAGCAGAAAAACAAAACATAATTTTTTAAGTTCATAATTTTGTAAGTTCAACAACTTCAATTTTCCAATATATCCATAAGAGGGCCTCGTTGCCACTGCGGGCACTTTATAATTTTGCATTGATATCGTCCATATACTCTACAAAATTGACTCATAAACAAAAGAAAAATTGCAATACATAAAAGTCGAACTTGTGTTGGGTTGGAAGCTCTGGCTTCATCCTCGTCCATCCAAAAGACAACTTTTTCTTTCCTTGTTCCTCCAGTCGCTACAGCTGCACCATTTAGGGTGTGCATCTCCATGGTGTCAAGACTCGTGTTCTCTCCTAATATCTAGAAACTTTTGCAAAGAGAGCATCACTAACCAACTTAAAACTATGAGAAATTAGCTTTGTCTCTAGTTTAATGAACTTCCTCTCCACGCTTGCCTCTAAGCCCTCAAATTTTGTCGCCATCAGCGTGACATTTGCCACCCTATCACTCTCCAATACATATAACCTATGAGACAGAAAGTCTATGCACCCCATCAATAGTTTGAACATAAAATTTTCCACCCTCTTCCATCTTGCTGCACCCCCCTCCAAAGGCTGAGGACCCTCTAACACCATCACTTCATTCCTTGCCGACAAACCAAACTTCAAAGAGCACCGAGAGAAACTAAAGGAGACTAACCAATTGCCTAGAGGAGCTGCCATATATAATCCTTTGACGGCCATACATTCCCCCTCTCTTACATGTAAGAGCATTAAACATGAACCTCTATTGATCTTCATGACAGCCTCAAACTTGTCCTTCCGAAGAAGTCAGACTAACATTCCTTGAAGTGAATCAATGTGGATCATGGGAGAGAATAATTGTCTTCCCATCGTTCTTAATATAAACATGTGGGAACTCGCATCACCCTAACTCTAAACCGGCCAACTGTGAAATAATCTAGTCATGGCGCGCCTAGAGATTAGAGCTAAGCATCTCAACCTTCCACATATCTGCAATGAAATTCGAAGTGTGTCTGCATTTACTCTTGGTGTCAGTCCACTATACACACGGGAGTTGATATCTCGATGATATTGGTCACATATGTCGCCAACCTTAATAGATCGTAAATGCATTGCTCCAACTTATAGAATATGAGTATAGCCTTTGCATTAACCATTAATTTCCATTACCCCAACTAATAATTCCACTCCTCGATTGGCTAGGTCTCCGACCTCCCCATTTAGGTGCCTTAGAATGTGGAAAAAGGATATTTTTTTCAAAAAATTCAATAGAAGACCAATTATTCTCACAACAGGAGGAAGAGAAAAGTCATCAAATGCGATATCTTTTGATAACATCCTAATTACAATCATAGAATCTCCAAGAATATTGAGGTGTAATATGCCATAGTTCTTGGCAAGATCTATGCCTTTCCACAGAGCTAAAAACTCATCTTTATTACTTATCATTGTGCCTAATCCCCAAGCATACCTGATCTCTTCTGGTTCTTTGGAGCAAGAAACACCCCTCCCGCTCCAGCCTCCCATTTTTTCGTATGGTTTTGTTAGAACCCATGGTTTTATAATTATTTTCTATCTAATTTATTAAATTTTGTTTGTTAAATTTTCTTTTATAAATAAGATGACTAAGATAGATCATGTCAAGTAAAAATATTTTACATTTGTTTACATTTTACAGTTTATGTTTATAAATGTTTTAATTTGAATATTAATTAAAACATATGAAGGTGGCATTTTTTTTTTCTTCTATATATATTTTTCTTAACATTTAAAAATGTTGACAAACTTTCTTACATTACACTTACACATCTCCCGTAGGATGTAGAGTGCCACTTGGGGCAATGAAAAAAATAAAATTGTTTTTTTTTAATTACAATTAAATGTCATGTTTGTTTTATACCATTGTCACCATGTTGTCATGACAGAGAATTAAATTCATTATTCAAGGTAATACATTATCATTGGCACTACCTGTATTAGGTGTCATGGAAGGATAGGTGGGGGATGGGAGTCCACCATCCCACCAGAAATAAATGTGGGGGATGTGCCCAACCCTCCCCTAAGGTGTTTTATGAAAACACAATTGCGGAAGGTGGGTGAGAATGTTAATGGGTGTGCCATCTAGGATAGTGTGTTGTCAATTGTTAAGTCTATAGACAATGGTATTCGTGCCAATGCATGGAGGTGAAGGGGGAGGGCTCAAGATGAGACCCTATGCATCATTGTTTCCCTAGTGCACCATGCTAATTTGTCATTTAGGGCGGTGAAACACTTACAACTAGGACGCCAATAACATTTGGCATGATTCAAGTTTGAATTCTCGAGTTGCTTTATGTTGTGGTACACCATTGTTGATGGTTATGGTTGGAAGGACTTGGTTTGAATTTTTGTTGCAAGGAAGTTCTAGTTACGGCTATAAATTTGTAGGCTAGCATGACCTCTCTTTGTATCTTAACTATGTCCATTTGGAGCATGGCTCCACCCTCACTTTCCCATTAATTATTTAGTATCTCCACTTAAGCACTCATGCTTGGCTCTCTCTCAGGATTTCATTGTTCCATGGCATTGGTTTTTTCCTCCTAGTCTAAAGTCCCCTCCTACATGCTCACTCAACCCCCCGCTCCTCGCCACTAGGTTTTTGTTTGTGTGGGGAATAGGTGAGGCGATGGTTTTTTGGAAAAGAACCCCCTATTTCTACTCCCTTACAAAACCTATGAAAAAATCTAAACTATATCAATAATGGCCAAACCTAAATTATATTGGCTTACAAGCTCTATCATGAGACCATTAAATGCTTTAAGGCTTTTCTCAAGGTAGGCTTCAAGCAAACCAATGGTAGAGTAAGCATATTGGTATTTTAGTGTCTTTAAGCAAATTTGAGGGCTACTATGCTTTTGGGTTGTAAACTTTAATAGGAGAATAAGGGATAGTTTTGCTTTGTCTTATTTCAGATTCTAAATTTGTTTTAGTTTGAACTATGGACTTGCTTTAGTTTGAAGTAATGAAATATTGATAATTGCAACTTAGTAAACACAACAATAGAGTTGGATTATTTCATTTATGCATGTGAATGCAACTTGAATCATGGTCATGATTAAGAGGTAAGAAATTTCAAAATCAATCTTATTATAATTTTTGCACGTAGTAAGGTTTTCCTAGGAGTTTACTTTGAGATTGTGGCAAGATTATAAATGCTTAGTTATTAAAAACCCTTCTAACTTGATTATTACTTTTTATTACCCAACATAATATGATATTGGGTAATAACTTTAATGGAGGAGGTAAATTTTGTATTATTTTAAGAGTTCAAATCTTCGAATGTTTGTAATTAAGAAAGGGGCTACTAAGCCATATTCTACAAAATTTGTAATCGACTATGGCATCATATGGAAAAAAATAATATTCTTGTTCATAGTTTAATTTTTTTATCTTATTTCCCCGCAACATCTTAGGAATGGACATAGTCCATAATATTTTCACAACGTGGACTACATATATACAACTTATTTGATTGTTTGAATAAAGATGTGGGATCAAATCTTGCTTGGAGGGACCTAAAACAAAAATCTAAATTCATTATCATAATTGTAATTCAAGGCATGACATATTTTAGCTATAATAATAGTTAGGTTTTCTTTAACAATTCACATTTTTTTCTAAATATTGCTACAATGTTCAAGTTTGACCAAGGGTGCGCTAGTTGTGCTAGTTTTGTGTGTAGAAATATAAGAATTGTAGCTTAAATTAAATCAAAATGAGATGTTTTGAAAGAAAAATATTGTTAAACATTGAGGGGTGGGTGAATCCATATTTATAATTATTTGTTTGATTTAAGGATTTCACTTTTCACTATTCTAAAATTAGCATACAATAGTAAACCACACAAAATCAAACGAACACATATAACATAAGATATTTAACATGGAAACCTATATGGGAAAAAAACCACAAAATAGTTTCTTCTTTAGATGATGGTTGTAGGCACCAGCCTACAGTTACAAGGTTTGCAAGCACCCACTTGTAGGAGAGACCTATCCCCTTTCAAATTTGTAGGCTCCAACTCATTGGAGACACGAGTCCCCAATGTTTTGTAGACACCTACTTGCAAGGAACTCCAATCCCCTTTTAGATCTCTAGTTCATGTATATTTTTTTGTTGACTCAATCAACTCTATGGTATGAACTTTTTACAATGATCTTCTCTGCAACTATTCAACCTCTCACTACACTTTGAATTTTTCTCACTATAATCTTATATGCTCTTTGCTCTACACTTTGTCTTTTGCTTACTGCAATTTGATCTGTTATTTGTTCTACACTTTCTCTGCCCCTCAACATTCACACCAACTGTCACAGTCACTCTCGTTTGTCATCTCATTCTACAAACAATCTTGTTGTCAATTAAGACACATGTTTATTGCTTCTCTCACACTCTCTTGCTACCACATTCACATCTATAGTCCCACTAACTCTTGATGTCCTACATTCTTTAGCATTGATATTCGATGCCTCCTCATACTCTCTATCACAACACCCAAACTTATTTCCCTTCTTACACTTTCAAAGTTTGAAAAATCAATTTGTTTTTTTTTCAATTCATTTATTATTTTTGTTTTTCTCTTAGAAACCATGGTTTATACCCATGGTAATGTCTCATGGTATTGAGAATTTCACTCCTAATGAAGTTGCCTTTCAGACGCTTCTACAAGTGGCCCTATGTGTTACCTCAAAATGAGAATCATGTTTCAACAAACTACACATATGAAAACATCTAAATTATCTGTCAAGTGTCCCTCCTATGGATCTCTCACATAAATATGAGCTTCATGCATATCTAAATAGGTGGTGTTTATTTCCTCTGAGACTTTGCCATCAATATAGCTACTCTCCTTCCTTTGAGGACCTTCTTCAAAAGGCATGTCTTGAATGGGAATGAACTTGTTGTGCAAATGAATCTTTAGGAAACTTCATTAATCTATAGAGGTATTGAAATATGTGTTGGTGAATCCAAAGGAACAACTTTAGCAGCCTGAAGAAGTGAAGTCTAACAAAATGACATTGTATTTAAACTCAAATGATCTGAATAATTTGTGTATTCTTGACATGTCATTTACAAAAGGATTCTATTCAATCCCATGTCTCTTTTGTTGATGTCCAAAACATAAACAATATTCTCCAACATTTTTCGAATCCTTGGTGGGCTAGACCAAGAAATATGGGAATGTAGCCCAGAATTTATAACCTTCTTTATATATTACAACTTCAAGAAATAACTACTTAATGCATGAACACAGTTACCATTAGTATGGATACCAGATCTACATGCACATACCATCCATAGATATTGTTAGAAATCACGAAAGAAAAAGAATCAAAATGTTTATTTTAACATGTATTTACAAAATACAAAAAACAGAAAATACATTGCAGCCTATTACTACAACAATTATAATCACATTAACTGAACTCAAACACACATGTCTACTGCTACATGTATTTAAGATAAAATTTTATCAATGAGAGAGATATTATGTACAAAACAAAAAGAGATTGCAATTAAAAATGTGAAGAAAATAAATAGCAAAAACAAAACATGAGATGGAAAGATAAGGAAAAGATCATTCATTAAGTATATTTTAAAAATTGTTCAAATATAATGAACCCAAAATCGATAGATTATGAATAATTTGTAACATATTTTTTTTTTACAAATCACAACGTTTATAAACCATATGAGTCAAATGCAAGTAGTAAATAACAAAATATAGCCTTGGCCTTTCTGCAGCCAGTTCAAATAAGACCTTTTGGATGTTGGTATAACTACCACAAAAAATTCTAATTATCAATTTTGACAAATAAACATGAGTGATAAGTATCATCAATGACCGGAGTGAAAGTATACCTTAATCAACAAGACAAAACTTTCAAATCTTCATTTGTTGCTACTTTTTAAAAGAAGTCATGTGACAAAAGCTTCATGAGACTCAAAATATCGAACACAACTCAACAAACTGTCCCAAAATTGAAGAAATCACACTTAATCATACCATACTTTTTGTGAAGATAATCCCCCATTTTCCTTCTCCTACTTTTATTTGTAATTGAGCTCCATTTGAGATGGTTATGGAACAATTACACATTTTTAACTTTTATTCAAGGTTACTAATAAAATGGACTCACGGATGAGTATGAAGGAAAGTGACTTAAGTGATGGACTACTTTATATACATGTGACAACATGACTCGAGAGGGAGAGAGGACCCACTTCCATATTAGCACATCATCATATTCTTAAAATAATTTTCAAAATATCCACATAATGCATGATAAGAATATTGTACCTCCCAACCCCGAGGGTTAGCTCAATTGGTCGAGTTCCTATTGCTAAAGAACCTCACTAATGGGAGTTCATAGGGTCAATTCTCCTCGATGCCTCAAGGTTAGACTCTATTAATAAGCCAACAAGATGTGATCCCTTTGGGTGGATTTTCTCGAATATTTCCTTTGGAAAAAATCACCTTGTACCTCCCATATACACACGCATTGCATCATGACCAATCATCAAGTGATTGAATTTTCATTCAAAACTTCAATAAATATGTGTGTGTGAGAACTTTTCCATATATGTTTGATCTTCAAAATAAAACCACTATAAAAAATGTCATCAAAATAATTGTAGTTGAAACTTAATATAATTCCAAAATTTCATCAGTTGTCCTATGAGTCAAAACCTGTATGAAAAATAAGTTGAATTATATGTTGTTCCAGTAAAAATATCATCAACTGTAATAATTGGTCAACTTGTAGATGAATTTACATGATTTGCATTAGATGTCACTTCCTTTCCCTTCCCTCCTTCATCAATAGGTGCAACTATAGAAACATGATCTAAATTGAAGTGTTCAAGGGCAAGAATATGATTTTCAACGTCGAGATTGAAAATTTTGCCTGTAGAGGACCAGAATTGGCTTGATAAAAATATTTGGGAATTGTATCAACAACTAGATGATCAATAGGAATAGCAATAACATTTGAATTTGCAGTAGCACTAAGATCTACAACTGGAGTAACAATAAGCACATCATTTTTAGGATTAGAGTTAGGGCTTTATTTTTATGATGGGGAAGACTAAGCTTGAATTTTTGAAGTGTGATAATGGTTAGGCACTTGGCATGCATAACTTGCAATGTGTTTCCCCCAACTTTTGTCTTCTACATGAGAAGGATTTGGAAATAAATTCCAGTCATCATTTAAATCATTATTCCAAGTATCAAGGGCATGGTTTTGCATAATATTTTAATGAACATTGGGATGGGGTCGTGGAGGGAAAGAAGAACCTCTTTGAAAAACTAAAGGCTGACATGAAACATTAGGGGATCCTAGAAATAAATGTCCAGTAGTTTCCAACTAATAAAACTCTTCTGAATCTACATTAAAATGAACTAAAAAGAAAATTTTCTTATTTCTACCATTTTCCTACACACCATGAGGTATATTCCCTCTTCCTTGGCCCATTATGCTTGAGCGACGAGAGTGGAAGCTCATATCTTCAAATATGAGTTTCAAAATTAAACATAATACATGACCAAAACAAAAAGTCGATATTATAACCATCGACAAGTTTCCCTTCACAACTGTTACAATGGACTTGCATTAAAAATATTGATAAATGGACTTTGTTACAGGGGAAATGAAGGTATATAGAATTGTTGTTGTTGTGACAAACACCCTCCAAATTTTTTCCTATGATCGAATTTTGGAGCCTACTGTGAATATCGTGATCGGTCGTTCCATAGTCACTTCTAGCTCTGTTGAGTCTTTGAGCTCCCTTTTGGATTGGAAGTGTCAAAGTCACTTGCTCACACATGCTCAGTCTATAAAAAGTGCATGAGTGCATTCTTTTACACAATATTAAACATGAAAAGCATGGTCCATCAAGACTGTGCCTGTGCAATGCCCGATTCATGTCGATAGTCAGTGCACACTGGCATTAGTGTTTGTACTCCTATTTCGGTGAGTTTTGCAAACAGTTGTTTCGCACACCTTTGTTTTCTCGAGTGTCATTTTCATGTTTTCAGATATCTCGTTCGCTTTCTTTCCCTTTAATTAGTGTCATTTTCATGTTATCTTCACCCTGGCATGTGTTTTTTCCATTGGAGTTCGCATATCACAAGTGTCGTGTGCACTTTTATTTTATATAGAAAGTGTCATCTTTTGGCATGGGAATTGTCGCTTATCATGTAAAGTGGAGTTTTGGTTTGTTTCAAGGGGCAATATTTGTCATAATGAGTTGTTCTTATCATGTATACATGTTCCGCACTCATTTCCAAGGTTTCACACACTGTCACACAAGTGTCGTCATTGTCATCGCAAAGTGTATCTTTAGTGTCGCGCTCGGAATGGGTTGTCGCGATGTTTTTCATTGAGGAAAGTATGTTGTTCATGTGTTTTGAGTGTTCCGTGTTGTGTCGTCAAGTGAACTAAGTGTGTGATCATGTTCAAGTCCTGCTTATCCAACACTTAGTCAAAATTGGAAAACTCTTGACCGGGGCCACTCAACCTCATCCAACCCTCCTGAACTATGCACTATGCAGTCTAGGTCCTCAAGCAACAACCATGTCTCTTAGCACTACGCAATGCACAAACTCTGCCTCCCAGAACTATGCATTTCACAAACTCAGTGCTCAAGCCTAGCCTCTGAGTCCTAGAACTACACAATCTTTATATCCAGCCAAGCCAACACTGCGCATTGCACAATCTCAGTCCTCAAACCTTACCCTTGACTACCTGAGCTGCATAATTGTGCAGTCACTGATCCTCTCCCTCAACTTGCAACCTGGTTCTGGCTCATTCATTGGATCATCATGCAACATCTTAGACTAGGGGTTTATTAGACTGATGTCGTCTTATCATGAGTGGATTGTAGATAAAGATACTCTATCATGCTATGGAAAGATGATGAAGATGGAGATGGAGAAAGAGGACATGTTAGATGACACATATGGAGCTAAAGAGATAAGATGATCATCAAGCGAGAAGACGAAGGAACACTAGGTTACAACAGAAGATCAAAGATCAAGACTGCATGAAGACTCCATCTGATTCACAACCCTTTGGAGGGTGGATACGAAGAACAAAGAATATCTCTCATGAAGATGAAGCATTGCACGTATATTGTTGAAGACAAAAAGAAAAAAGCAGTAAGAAGGACATCTTGTCATTGCCACATCACCATGCAGTCCATTTCATCAGTGTCATGTCAATCCTTGTCACAAGTCATCATATGCCACATCATTATTGTGGATTATGTAATTATCTATTCAAAATGTATTGTAAAGTGGAATTCCAAAGGACACATTCAGAATATGAAGAGTTATGTAAAGTCAAAAAGTCATAGGAATTCAAAGAGTCATGGGGTAGTTAAAGAGTCACAATGAAGGTGAAGCATCACCTCTTGGTTATATATACACCCTCATTGTATGATAAAAGGACTTTTCACTTTGGCTCCTCCCACCAGGCATTAGAGAGACAAACTTGTTCTTTTGAGGAGCAAGGAGTGGCTCCAATGCTCCATTATTGGAGCTAGTGGTGTTCATTGTATACATGTGTCTTGGAGCTTTTGCTTAATATCATAATCCTTATGGCCAACACGTTATTCATGCATGGATTATGGATATTTGTAAGACTATTATGTGAATTTTTGGAATTCATGTTTGCTTTCATCTGTGCTAAATTATTTGAACTATTTCGGTTATTTTGGTACTTATCATATTGAGAATGTGTTGTAATTGTTATTAACATTGTCGCATCCTCGTTAAGAGATTAAGTACTAGCCATAAATTCATTCCTTGAATGGATCAAAAACCACGCGTTGTTACAAACCTCACAAATACTACAAGTGTCATCGCCAACCTTTTTGAACATTCAAAATTAAATACAACCATCATTTGCCATATAACACTTTGACCAAAGACCGCCAATGCAACTATGAATAATACAATATATTATCATATAACACTTGCAAACCTTATATTGTATGGGTTACACATAATTCATGATCACGGTGAACGTGTATATATATACTATTCCCTTTTAAAACTTTATATAATAATAAGCTCGCGTTAATTTATCCTATATGCCATTTGTTTTATACATATATTTTTGCATGTGCCATTTCTTTATGGATTTTGAGGTACAAAAATATTCATAATAATGCAAACCACCAATTTTGATTGCATTTCTATTTTTCAAAACATTAGATGCATGACAAAAAGTCTTGTGGTGTCCTATCTCCTTTGGTCATGTGATAGGTAAAAACATATATTTAAAAACGGGATCATTTTTTAGGCATGACAAGGAAACGATGGACAGTGATTTTGCAGCTTAATACAAAAGTCAATATTAATGAAAATGAATATCAACAACTAGTGACTTCACGGGGAAATATAGATGAGTATATTGAACTCAGCATTTATGGTTTCATAGAATAGAAATAAAATATACAAGACAAACCCAAAACCCTCTCACAAGAATAGAATAATCACTCACTTATGCATTTGAAATCATCATAAAACATATGCATTGAGGAACAATTTTTTCTAAAAGCAATATAGAGATAATCATTTTATTTTTATTTTTTATCTTGTTGAGATAAGTAGGTCAACATAATTTCCAAAAGTCATTATCAATAATTGATACTTAGTTGTAGTAATGACCATCCTCATCCTTTGTGCGAACTGTAGCCAGACCAGTTGTACCTTGTTTTGTATATATGTTTGAAAGAAAGATATATATATGACCTTTCAAATTTAACTCAAAAACGACTTGTACAAATAAAAAATATGAAACAATAAAAAACAACAAGGAAATTCAAAAATAGGAAAACTAAAGCAAGAAAAATGGAGGAATGATCAAGACTGAAGCGATCTTGAAGCAAGATCAGTGTAATGTTTTATATGTGCTCCATCAACAGGGTATGATACAAGCCTATCATCATCATCCTAAAAGAGATATGAATTATTCCCTATTACAACAACTATTTATAAGGACCAATCCACAACTTTTGAAACTTTTTGTGCTTTCCTTTATTTGCATGTGCAAAATCCCACAACAATACTTCTTGGTCTACTTCAAATGTGGTAGCTCTAGCTTTTTTTCAAAATGTTTTTTGACAATAATTTACCTCTTTTCAATTTGATTTAAATTTGAAGTTCTTAGTTTGTCTAAGGCCAATAAAGCATGATATCTATTGATCAAATTAGATTCTTGAAATTTTTTAGTTTGAAATTCCAAGAGAAAGGAAGCTAATTGTATTTCTACGAGCATGATTGTGTCTTTACCATACACTAACTGAAAGGGAGTGTTACATAGTATTTTGTCACACCTCCTGCACTTCCCTATGACATACCACGAAGTGCCTGAAACATGACCATTATTGATGCAGGAGCATTCAACCCAAGAGAAAATCATTGTAATTAAGTAGACATAGAGGGCCATGTATCTTTAGAGAAGTTAGTTTCCTAAGTTTCAAGTTAATGTAATATTAGACCTTTAAGTGATTTAATTAGATAATGAGAGGAAGTTGTAAATGCTCTCGAATTAAAGGAGAACATGAGTGGTGAATAAATGACAAGAGATAGAGGTCAATTAGGACTCTTAAAATAGTTTCAGGATTCGAGGAATGAGAGAGAGCTTTTAGGAATTAATTGAAGTAGAAGTGGACAGAGGATTTAGGAGTCGAACCAGGATGAGTTCAACAGAACTCACTGGCATATATGTAAGCCTACGGGCAGAGTCAAAGAGGAGGCCACTGATATTGAAGAACAGGCCTGTGAGAGACAGAGGTCTCATTCTGTAACCATTGTTGATATTTATTAATACAATCAACTCAATTTCAAGTTGGAATGCGTGTTTCGAGTGTTGAATTGTATATGAATTCGTAGGTTATGTAACAGGGGTTGCAGGCAGAGTTCTGCAGAACACGCAGAGGGAGAAAATGATACAGAGAATCGTAATGGATCATTGAATCCATTCAAAGGATCCAAGAGGACAGTGATCAAAGGAGCATACGAAGTTAAGCCAGGAGGAAGAGTGTGCAGCGAATTAGCAAAGGACAAGAGCCTTTGAAGAAAACTCAACCACAAAGAGAAATTGAAGAAATAGCATAAAAACGCAAGTGAAAGGAAGATCAGTGAAGTGAAGAACTCGATGAACAACAACCGTTAGATCTTATAGATCAATGGCCAGGATCCAATCGCAGAGGAGATGGAGAAATATCGCATCGACGAACTTTAAATGAAGGAAGGCAGTTTTGTAACAGTGAAAGTGGATTTTGGGCGGCCTCAAAACCGTAAGCGGTATTGAAGGACGAGCATCGATTCCACTAATCGGAGGACACGTAGCAGTGGAGGAATAAGGGAAAACCACTTTATCGGGCAGTTAAACCCCGTGCTCGTTGTCTGTCTGAAATAAACAGCAACCGTCAAATTTGAAGGAGGAAGATCGACGGCGGAGGATTGTCAAGCAACTTTGCATCGAGAAAGGATATTGACCGTTGGATCGAGAACCGATCAATGGTCATGATCTAATTGCAATCGCATTAGACAGAGGTCGAAGGCTGGAGGATTGTGAAATGTCGATGCGTCGATAGCGATAAAGCCGATCGGCAATCAGAGATCAGGATTATCAGAGTTCGGAGAAGCAGCGCTGTGGAGCGACTAAAGGTGCGGACCCGATGAAGTTATAGATGCGGATGGAAAGTATTTGAGATCCACTTATATGTGTTCGGAGCAGGATTTCAATGTATTTCCATGTATTGGCGATAGATGTGTTGCGGAGCCTTTTTAAGGCTAAAACATATATTAACGATTCCGATAGTCGCATATCGGAATCGGAGGGGTGATGAGGCATGTATGAATGACCCGCGAAAGGAGCGATAACCGATTGCGATAAAGGCAATCCTCGGGAAGTGTGCAGAGACCATACCGAGCCGGAAAAAGGTATGTTTTGTGGGGTTTTCCTTTGTAAATGGTTTATAAAGGAAAAGAGCGTTTTATACGTTAAAACATATGTAACCAATGTATTAAAGGGAAAGGTTATATATATGCGGCTTAGAGGGTTGTATAAAGGTTACGAAGGGTTTTAAAGTCCCGATAAGGAAGAATTAATGGAAGGCTTTAATAAAAGGGATAATGAAGGTTATGAGGAGATAAATAGTCCCGATAGGAGGTTTAAGCGGGGTGATTGAGTTTCGATACAAAGGAACTGATGATAAAGGGGCCTTAATCATTTATGGTTTGAAGATTTGTGATCCGGATTTAAGCAGGAACGCAATAGATTACAGAGATAACCATAAATACAGAGATGCGATAACCATAAAAACAGAGATGCCGCGGAAATAATACTTCATTTCATTAATGGAGAATACTGAAATATGCTTACAAATAGAAATAACCCAGCCAGGGCGATGGTAGCTTATCTCTGAGAAGAGATGTGTCGGCTACATGCCTTTGAACTATTTCGAACTGTGTTTACAATGAGGCTCGAAGGCCTATTTATTATTGAGAAACAATGGAAAACCCTTAACATTCCAAAACCTAACCCTAGAAGATGAAACGCCAAACTATGGGCCCCGTTTGGGTAAATTGGTACATCAACTTCCCGGGGTCGTAACTTTGGCATACGATCTCCGTTTGACGCGCATGATAGCCCGTTGGAAAGATCTCTCTGAGGACTACGACGGAAAAGATGATTTTTTGCCAAAAAACTCATAGAGGTAGATTTCCCAAAAAACGTTGTTTAGGGCCTCAAAACGGCTCTGGAAGTTTAGGACCCGAAAAACTGCTAAAAATAGTAAACTACGCTATAATTAAAGAAACTGAAAAACTGAAAGAGACAGTTGTGGGGGTCCAAATGGGATAGGTGGGTGGCCACCAACATCCACCTGGATCAATTTGACTCCTTTGAGAGTCAAATACTTGGGACAGATGTTTTTATGCATATTTATGCATACTGTGGGTATGTGCGGGGGTAACCCTGCATCATTTGTGGTATCAGAGCAGAATTGTAATCAGAGCAGGGAAAGATTTCCTATGAAAAGGAGTTTGCACATAGAAGAAGGTAATGTGCATAAGTTAATTGATGAATGATAGAGGCTACAACAGAAGATTGTAGGGGAAATTTTGGAGTCATTGGGAGATTGTAGCAGTTCCAACAGAGGCTTGGAGTAGACAGGAGCAGAGGGTTCCTTGAAGAAAAGTGAGAGCAAGATTGCTTAGTACAAGTTCTGAAGGAAAGAGGACTTGGAGACCAAACAGAGGACAATCCATTCAAAGTGTAGAAGAATGGTAGAACAAGATCATACATAGATCTTGGAGGTAATATAGTGTGTTTGGTTTCAAATTGAAATTGAAGATTGTGGTTGCAGATGAAGTATCTCAACAAAGGACAGCAAGAGAAGTTGTGAGAGGAGAACCAAATGTGTTCTTGAAGGTAGAGTAAGGAAAACACTCTAAAGGAGAAGTGGCAATGAACCTGAAGAATCCAACAACAAATTGGACAGAGAGGATAGCTGAAGTGTTCTCAAGAGAGAGTGAGAGATTGCAGAAGCCTAAAAAGAGCAAAGGTGTTGCTTAAGAGGAGATTCCAGACAGAGGACCCGTGCTTACCAAAAGACTGAGTGAGGAGAGCTTAGTGAGGTAAGATTGCAACGAGGAGGACTAGCTGTTGCAGAGGCTTGTTGAAAATGAGTGAGAAGCTCATGAAGAGAGAAGAGGAGAAGATGGCTACTGATAGTCATAGTAGAGGTTCAGAGAGAAACCACAACAAAAGAGAGATGAAGAAAGAGGATGCCAAGGCAAATGGAAAAAGGATGAGTCAAGAGGAAATTGACCAAGAGATTACAGAGTTAAAAGAACGACTCGATGCATTAAGGAGAATACTTGAGGAAAACTAGAGACTAGGTTGGGTATTAAGGAAGAAGCCAGTGGAATGGCATGAGATGTAGAGAAGGCTACAACAAAAGCAAGTAAAGTGGCTGAGGGAAAAACTCAAGGAAGTTGAGTTGGAAATGGAAGAGTACATTTGTGAACCAGAACAGGGAGAAATTCTGGGAGAAAGTGAAGACTACACTGAAGCTAAAGAATGGGGATCAAGTGAAGATCTCATGGACTATTGGGATAGTTCAAAATAGCATGAGGAGATGCTAACTGGAGATGAAGACTTGAAGACTGAAACTTCAAGTGAGACCAAAAGGTCTGATGATTTTAAATCTGACAATTTATGTATGTTTGCAGGTGAAACATGTGAAGGACAATTTGCTGATATTGTCATAAAGGAGAAAGAAGACAAGTAGAATCCAAATTCTGTTTTGGAAGAAGATGAGATAGATAGGTCTCATATGCAGTTAGGGAAAGATACCAAGCAACCAAGTGGAGGGCTCGGGGAGATTGAAGAGGATACCATCGAAGAATTTCTGAGTCATAAAGAGAACTTGGAACCGCAAGGAGACATGATGACTGAAGCATCAAGTGAGACCACAAGGTCTTATGTTCTTAAAACTGATAGTTTGTGTATAATGGCAGGTATTGCAGGAGAAAAGCAACCTTTTGAAGATATCTTCAGAGGATATGAAGATCTAGAAGTAAAAGGTGACAAAGAAAACTTCTCAGAAGAAGAAGAATTTGACTGCATACAGAAGGAAAAGTCTATGGAGGAGTCTAAAGAAGCTATCATAGAGATGAAGAATTAGGATCTTATTCTGATGAAGAATTAAGGAATACTGTCTCAGAAAGGTAATCAAATGAGTTTGATTAATGTTATTGATGAAAAAAAATACAAGAGAATGTTAATGTAGATGGTGAGACAAGAATAGCTCTTGAGGAAGATAAACAGCAAGAGATTGAAGGCAAACTTGAAGAAGACACTATGTTAGCTCAAAACATAGTAAAGGATCATCAATTCACCATGATGATAGGCATAGTGGAAATAGCCATGGAAGCTGTTGAGGAAGAAGGACATCTACTGAAAGATGTTAAGGAGGAAGAAGTCTATGCAAAAGACTTAGCAAAGGGAGAAAGAACACTAATAAAGGAGTGTTTTGCAGAGGATGAGCAATCTGTTGAAGCTGTCAGAAGTATGAAGAAGTATCTTTCAAAAGATAAAAACTCTGAAGTAAAGGAGGATGGAGAATGTCTCTTAAATGAGAGAAGCAGTGATTTATTGCAGCAGAAAGAATTTAACAATGCATGGATGTGTGAAGATGTGACAACACAGGAACAAGTTCTTGTGGAAGAAGGAGATGAAATTCAGTCTGAAGAGCTGATATGTGAAGCAACAATAAGACTGTTGAACATTATGATTTCCAAACTAATAATTTGTGTATAAATGAAAGAAACATAAGTGATGATGAAATACTTATGAAGTCACAAAAAAATTGCATTGCTGGAATATTTGCTGAGAAATTCAGAGTATGACAATGTGAATACAAAGGAAGGAGTTCACTATGGTGGAAAAGAGCAAGAAGACATCATTAGAGTAGATGATGTGGAGGAGAGACTAGTGACAGTCTCATGAATTCTTTTGAGAATTCAAATCAGCATACTGATGTGCTGACAGAAAGGAAAGAAACAAAGCAGCAAACTGAATTGTTGCCAAAGGAAGATGAGGCACAAAAGTCTTATGTTTTTTATTTTAACAAGTGTTTTGTGAGTGCAGGTTTAGTTGCAGATACTGGAGGAGATTTGGCACAGATGAATAACCAAATAAAGATGAGAGAAGAAGATTATGTGGAAGAATTCAATCCATGGAACATAGATGTTAAATTGCTAGAGAGAGTGCTGGACAGTCATGATTTAATCATGAAAGAGGGTAAGGATGATAGGGAGGTAGCCAAGATAGGAGTCACAACAAAAGTTAGCATAAGAGTCAACATAGAAGTCAACATAGCAAGCAAGGCAAAAGTTGGAACAAGAGCAAAAGAAGAAGAAAAAGTAAACCAGCAGCTACAAAGAGAAAGTAACCAGTGGCAGTTTAAATAATTAGTGGATAGCAACAACAACCTGAAACAAAGAGAAGGAAGTAGAAGTAAGAAGCAGAACATGGACCAGTCCAAAGATGTGCTGGAAAAGAAATTGAAGAAATGTGGCAACTAATGATGGAGCAGTCCAAATGGAGGAAAATGGTAGCAACAGGAAGCATGATCAATCAGAGTTTGAACCTGATTGACAAGGAGAAGAAGATGAAGCAAAAGACAGCAGAAGTGTAGCAGCAGCAAAGGAACAAGACATTTGGAAAATTACAGAACAAAGTGTGGGATCTAGGAAGATAAATATCAGAAGACAAATGATTAGGATATCATGAATATTTTCTACTTTGGGAGTCTGATGCAGGGGCATTCAACCCAAGAGAAAATCATTGTAATTAAGTAGACGTAGGGGGTCATGTATCTTTAAAGAAGTTAGTTTCCTAAGTTTCAAGTTAATTTAATATTAGACCTTTAAGTGATTTAATTAGATAACGAGAGGAAGTTGTAAATGCTCTCGAATTAAAGGAGAACATGAGTGGTGAATAAATGACAAGATATAGAGGTCAATTAGGACTCTTAAAACAGTTTCAAGATTCGAGGAACGAGAGAGAGATTTTAAGAATTAATTGAAGTAGAAGTGGACAGAGGATTCAGGAGTTAGTTTAGAGGATTTAGGAGTCGAACCAGGATGAGTTCAACAGAACTCACTAGCATATATGTAAGCCTACGGGCAGAGTCAAAGAGGAGGCCACTGATATTGAAGAACAGGTCTGTGAGAGACAGAGGTCTCATTATGTAACCATTGTTGATATTTATTAATATAATCAACTCAATTTCGAGTTGGAATGCGTGTTTCGAGTGTTGAATTGTATATGAATTCGTAGGTTCTGTAATAGGGGTTGCAGGCAGAGTTCTGCAGAACACGCAGAGGGAGAAAATGATACAGAGAATCGTAATGGATCATTGAATCCATTCGAAGGATCCAAGAGGACAGTGATCAAAGGAGCATACGAAGTTAAGCCAGGAGGAAGAGTGTGCAACGAATTAGCAGAGGACGAGAACCTTTGAAGAAAACTGAACCACAAAGAGAAATTGAAGAAATAGCGTAAAAACACAAGTGAAAGGAAGATCAGTGAAGTGAAGAACTCGATGAACAACAACCGTTAGATCTTATAGATCAACGACTAGGATCCAATCGCAGAGGAGATGGAGAAATATCGCATCGGCAAACTTTAAATGAAGGAAGGTGGTTTTGTAACAGTGAAAGTGGATTTCAGGCGACCTCAAAATCGTAAGCGGTATTGAAGGACGAGCACCGATTCCACTAATGGAAGGACATGTAGTAGCGGAGGAATAAGGGAAAACCGCTTTATCGGGCGGTTAAACCCTGTGCTCATTGTCTGTCCGCAAATAAACAGCAATCGTCAGATTTTAAGGAGGAAGATCGACGGCGGAGGACTGTCGGGCAACTTTGCATCAGGAAAGGATATCGACCGTCGAATCGAGAACCGATCAACGGTCGTGATCTAATCGCAATCGCATTAGATAGAGGTCGAAGGATGGAGGATTGTGAAATGCCAATTCGCCAATAACGATAAAGTTGATTAGTGATCGGAGATCAGGATTATCGGAGTTCAGAGAAGTAGCGCTGTGGAGGGACTAAAGGTGCGGACTCGATGAAGTTATAGATGCGGATGGAAAGTATTTGAGATCCACTTATATGCGTTCGGAGCGGGATTTCAATGTATTTCCATGTATTGGTGATAAATGTGTTGCGGAGCCTTTTTCAGGCTAAAACGTATATTAACGATTCCGATAGTCGCATATCGAAATCGGAGGGGTGATGAGGCATGTATGAATGACCCGCGAAAGGAGCGATAACCGATTGCGATAAAGGCAATCCTCGGGAAGTGTGCAAAGACCGTATCGAGCCGGAAAAAGGTATGTTTTGCGGGGTTTTCCTTTGTAAATGGTTTATAAAGGAAAAGAGAGTTTTATACGTTAAAACATATGTAACCAATGTATTAAAGGGAAAGGTTATATATATGCGGCTTAGAGGGTTGTGTAAAGGTTAAAAAGGGTTTTAAAGTCCCGATAAGGAAGAATTAATGGAAGGATTTATTAAAAGGGATAATGAAGGTTATGAGGAGATAAATAGTCCCGATAGGAGGTTTAAGCGGGGTGATTGAGTTCCGATACAAAGGAACCGATGATAAAGGGGCCTTAATCATTTACGGTTTGAAGATTTGACTCCTTTGAGAGTCAAATACCTGGGACAGATGTTTTTATGCATATTTATGCATATTGTGGGTATGTGTGGGGGTAACCCTGTGTCAATTATGCAATGTACTCATTCATGTATACAGCTCAGATCCCTCCTAAGACATTGATTGGAAAATGCCTTGAGCTTTCCCTGAAGAAATAGCTCTATAACCCTAAATTCAGAATCATTGCTCTTATAAGCCTTAAAACAACGATGGTCGCGTGTTGCACTATACTTGACCAGCGATGGCATCGCTTTGTTCCCTTGCATATCCGTGATGATCCCAAAGAGGATGAGAAGCTTCGTGATCTAGAAGCTTCCAGAGCAACGATCCGGAGGTTGTTTTTCATAGATGAGGTCGAATCCTCCCAAATTGGCCTCTTGATCTTATCCCTATGAGTTACCTCCTTGAGATGAAGGCTTGATCCTATCTTTAGATAGGTCCTAACTCCCTTTCCTAGCCTATAAATTCATCCTCTCCCATTCCCAAATGGTTGGTCTATGTCTATTTGCACCCTTATGCTAAGATGGTGCCTAGAGGCTATTCATTTGACTTGGAGAAGGAGTGCTTGGAGAGCTTAGCTTGGACTTGGATATTCTCAAGGAGCGCCTATCAACAACAAGGCCTGGTTGTATGCTTCCCTTTATTTTATATTAATATACATCTGTTGGTTCATTTTCCTTAAATGTGTATGTTCATGTATCATTTAGCTTAACATTCCTTGATCATTTAAGTATTGAGGGGTTTTCGCACTGCATTATATCAGATATCATTTTTTGGGATTTAACTGCATTAAGTAAGTCATTCATTTATGACCATTTCCATGAGAGGTAGTCGTAACTGACTAATTTCTCATGATTTTTGAATATTCCACTTAGCTCTCATTGCCTCGGGGGATGCTCACAAGGGTGATGCTCCCCGTACCGTCGAGCATCTAAAGGGAGACCCTCATAGGTTACAAACCTTTATCCATAGTAAGCTAAGATTGTCGCCCTGTAAACGTGATCAGTTAAGTAGGTTACTTTTGAATATGTTATTTGTATTTGCATACCTTGTTGTGTCTTGATCTCTTATGCAGGTGCATAAACGCCGTAAACAGTAGGAACAAGCCTGTGATGCAAGCGATTCAAGGTATTCAACAAAGGAGATCGAAATAACATCAGAACGAGGTAGGCCATCTTCTTCATCTCTCTTTTCAATTGTAACTTAGGAAAGTGTCTGGTAGATTGTCACTTCGGTTGCTAGACCCACTCATTGGGCTAGAGGGATTATCTCTGTCCGCAGAGAGGATTTACCTTAACAACAAAATGGTGACTCCACTGGGGAGATTATGATCCTTTCCATTCAATCCTTCACCTTGTTTTTGTGATGAGTTTGACCAACCATCCATTCCCAAACTTCATTTCCTATTTGTAGCCAGTCTCACTTTTTGGTAATTGCTTAAAGGTTCTTGATTTGTGTTGCTCTTGAATATTTTTTCGTTTTTTCTTTATCTTTCTTGACCATCACAGTTTTGTCCCTGACAGTCGTGATGAACTCGCGGATATGTTGATTACAATAGTAATGATCACTGCTTTTGTTTTAACAGGTGTGATGGTATTAGATGTTAAAGAAAATTAGGGTTTGTCTTCTTGTTTTGAGTATTTTGTCTTTTGTCAGTGGCTTATCAGTGTGATTTTGGTTTCTTTGTCTTGCTCGACATGTTTGTATGATTAAAATTGCCTCTTGATTTGGTTTAAGTGTGTTTGGAGCTCGATTTGCCTTCTATGGTTTCTAGGACTTTTAAGTCATCCTTCATTCACTCATTGGTCTTCTCTTCAGAGATCAATTACCCTTGTTCAAAGAGTCTTTTTGTGTTTGGGTGTATTTTGCAAATAACTTTTGGTTCTTGGGTATTAAGTTGTTTTCATTAGTGTCGAATTGAGTAGATGCTTTGAAAGTCACTTTAGTTCCATTTGGCAAGCAATAGATTACAAAATTGTTTGTTTCGATTGAACTGAAAGGAAGTATTTTCTTTGAATTTTGTGTTTCGAAAAGCGAAAGTGAAAGTATTTATCTTCTAAGTAGTTTTCAAAGCATTTTTTGCATTCAAAATCATTAATGTGAAAGATATTTTCATGATTATTGAGTTGTTTGCATTCTCTTTTGCTCTTTTGCACTAGATTACATTGATTGCATTAAAGTGAAAAGGAAATCATCATTGTATCTTAAGGTAGATCGCTTTAAGATTTTATTTTGGCATTGCATTTGCTTATGAAATGAAAGATTAGATTTCATGTTTTGCATTTAGCATTGGAAAATTGTCATTGATGCATTATTGCTTGTTTGATGCATGATTTGGGTGTTTCTCTTCCCTAAATAGGTAGCCTTCATCGAATGAAAGGATTTCAATTTCATCATTTAGCTGCATTTTAGGAACATGTGACATCGTTAAGGCCTTGAAATCGAAACATAATTTCAAGATTAACTTTAAAATCTATCAATTAATCTAAGGAGCATTTGAAACATTAATGCTCATACTTAGTGGTCTAGGCTAGAGACGTGTTCTGACGTCTATAAAACTCAGCAGCTGTCGAGCAACAACGCTAGCACAGACTTGTGCTCCCTGTACCATCGAGTATATAAAGGGAGACCCTCATAGGTTGAAAACATTTATCCATAGGAAGCTGAGTCTACCGCACTGTAAACGTGATACACCAAAAACAACATTTGGGGAAATTGCCTACACGTACGTCAAGTCCTTAGTAAATTTATTTGCTAAGGTGTATTTTGAATTTCCCGGTTACTTGATACTCCTTTTTTCCTAGAGTTATCTAAGTAGTCATTTCGATCTTTTCTGACTCCTTAAATTTGAAATGATCATCGAGCACTTTTCCTTTCAAGTTCACTAAACCAACGAAAGCAACTAGAGTCACCTTTTCATCCTTTTCTCTACTCTTAAAACATGAAAAGGCAAAGTTGTTTCAAATTCTAAAATTAATTGACCATAGAACAACATCCTTCCTGTGGAAATACTCCTTAGTAGATCTTAGGCTGATACCAATGACAACATTTCCTGAGTTTACCAGTCAAGGAAACCCCTCTAACAGGAATTCTAGTCCTTTTCCTTCTTTCAAAAATATTGGTGCTCCCTATATGGCAACGTTGTCCCTTCCTGGATCGACCATTGGTCTGCTAGTTTGGTTATTTTCGACGTCGCTGGTTCCGAGTGTCCAAACTGCTTTTCAACCAAGTTCTCATCCACATGAACAACATCAACCTCATGTTGATCCTAAAGTTTACCCCTTGCCTTCTTCACCTATTTCTTCACCTTGTTCTTCCTCTTCGCCTAGTGAAAGTCTGGATTTTAGTAATCAGGAAGCTAAGAAGAAGAAGAAGAAGAGGATGATGAAGAAGAAGCAAAATAAGCAAAGGGGAAACCAAACAACTGTTGTAACTGATGCATCTAATGAAGAAAAATTTTCCAACGAGCCTCGAAAAGTAAAGTTACCTTGCATGTTGTGTAAGGGTGACCACCTTCTTTGGAATTGTCTTGGTATTCCTAGGGTCTTAGAAGTGTGGTCCGCATGTTCACATCAACCTTTGTCATCAGCCTCTGGCGATCATGCTGGTGATAAAACTTCAACTAGTAATGATAAAGATTATGGGAAAAAGGGAAAAGTCAAATTTCCCTATAAGTTGTGTGAAGGTAATCATCCCATTCACCTTTGTCCTCTTATGGATGAAGCTTCCCAAGAGTTGGAAAAAATTGCTGCTTCTTAACCTCATCTTCCGACTGGGTATCAAAAGCTTTCCCTTGATCCTCCGCCAGTTGATCCAATGATTGATCAAAAGTCATCTTTGGTCAACCCCACTCTCTTTGAAAGTGAGTCTCATGAGTCTGTTCTTGACCAACCATTGGTTGAGAAAATGGTATACTTGACTCCACCTTCAGTTAACCGTACCTTTCAGGTAGAGAGTGAACCCCATACTGCTCAGGTTCTTCTAGTTTCTTTAGTTTCGAATGAACTAGAGGGAAATCCTCTCATTCCCGAGGTGCATGAGAGTAGTTCTCCTATTCCCATAGAGTAAGAGAGAATTTTTCACGTTCCTACGAGACCCCCTCTAAGTAGTTTAGTCACTTCTTTTGATTGGAGTCGACTGGCAGGATATCACCTTCAATATTATGTGCCTTTCCAGATTACAGTACAGGCTTACCATATGGCTGTACCTAGCATAATCATAGACGAGGGCACATCCGTTAGCATCCTATCCTTAACTGCCTGGAAAAAATTTAGGTTCTCCTCAGCTTGTCCCTGTCACTCAGAATATGTTAGCTTTTAACAGAGGAACAAATCAACCATTAGGTATCCTTCCTAAGTTACCTATTACTTTGGGAGGAAAGATTGTCTATATAGATGTGATGGTTTTCCAAGGCCCTTTGGATTTTAAGCTACTCCTTGGTCATGACTATGTCTATGTCATGGGAGCTCTTGTCTCTTCCCTCTTTTGAGTGATGTGGTTCTCACATGAAGGAACCATTGTGATCATTGATCAACATACATTCATTGGTCTTGAATCAGCTCCCACTCAACCATCATCCCTAAAAGGTTCTTATGTGCAAGTGGTATCACCCTCGCCACAAGTTAATTACATGACCACCTGTTCCATGCCCACATCTATTGATGATCGAGTAGGTGATGTAGTACACCATGTACTGCGGGCATTGGAACCTGATTTTTCATTTGGATCCTTGGACATGTATCCCTTCAAGAGTGTTTTTCTCCCATCTTATGAGAACCTCTTGGAAGCCATGGCCTCTTTTGGGTTGTGATAAAATGGATATGGAGCAGAGTTCCTTGTCTTGTGTCAATCTCCTTAAAAAATGAAACAAGGGACATGGAGCAAAGTTCCTTGTCTTATGTCAAGCTCCTTTAAAAATGAAACAAGGGATATGGAGCAGAGTTCCTTGTCTTGTGTCAAGCTCCTTAAAAAAATGAAACAAGGGATAGGAAAAAGTTCCTTGTCTTGTGTCAAGCTCCTTAAAACATGAAACAAGGGATATGGAGTATATTTCTTTATCCTATGTCAAGCTCGTTAAAAAATGAAACAAGGAAAATGGAGCAGATTTCTTTGTCTCATGTCAAGCTCGTTAAAAAATGAAACAAGGATAATGGAGCAAAGTTCCTTGTCTTGTGTCAAGCTCCTTAAAAAATGAAACAAGGGATATGGAGCAGAGTTCCTTGTCTTGTGTCAAGCTCCTTAAAAAATGAAACAAGGGATATGGAGTAGAGTTCCTTGTCTTGTTTCAAGCTCCTTAAAAAAATGAAATAAGGGATAGGACAGAGTTCCTTGTCTTGTGTCAAGCTCACTTAAAAATGAAACAAATGATTATGAGGGTAGTTCTTTTACTATGTCAACCTCGTTAAAAAATCAAACAAATCCCCTTCCAATTCGAGTCTTTGATTATATCTCGTAAAATCCCAGTTGAGCTTTTCACTTTATCTCGTACGTGAACCTTCATTCCATACACTTAGGTGAATGTAATGAATCTTGGGGTGCATGTACCTTGAATTGAGTCATTATGTTGGGGGCATGCAAACTTATCTCAAGCATAATTTATCTTTGTTTCAAGCTTGTGTAAAAATGAAACCAAATCCAAGCATAGTTTTTTTCCATGTTTCAAGCTTGTGAAAAAATGAAACCATCTTCAGGTATACTTAAGCATGGTTTCCCATGTTTCAAGCTTGTGTAAAAATGAAATCATTATCTCTTTACATCTCGTGATTTCTATTTTTATCAGCCGATTTTTGTAGATGAGCCTTGGTTCTTTCATTCCATTGTCACCATATCTTTGGCCGATCATATGCTTTCACTTGGTTGTTTTACCTGTGCTTGAGGAACAGTTGCGATGAGTGGTTTTATTAGCCATCCTCTTGACCATTACGTGTTTTGAGCAATTCCATCATGGTCGGAACCAGTTGCTATATTTTTATACCACTCGTTCCTCTAGGAGGAGTCCTCTTTCAGCTCTTTTTTGACTCTTGAAAAATAAAAAGATTGTCGAGTACTTGTCGTTTCGAACTCGTAAAATTAAATGAATTTTCATCGTCTCAGTAAACGTTTACCCCTTTTTTAGGCTAAGATAGACTATTGTATGAAAAAGGAACACCTTGGTTGACATGGTCAAGAGGTTCTCTCAAAAATTGTTTTCTACCTTTTCGAGTTTGAGAGACAAATTACGAAAAGGGACCTGATGGAGTTTTATTTTTTCATCTCTTTTTCAAACTCTCTAAATATGAAAAAGACACTGAGTTACTCTTCCGTTGGACTTGTCAAAATTAAACGACGAAAGACTTGTCACCATGACGAGCCTGAGTTTCTCTTTCGTAGGACTCGTAAAAATTACTAGGAGGGATTCATCCGAAGTGTGAATTTATATGACAAGCATATGGTATCCTCTTCAGGCTTGTGTAAATATAAAGAGGTACTCACTAGAAATAGTGGGGGAAAAAGTGAAGATGAAACATCCTTTGTATAGGCAGCATTTCGCTCTTGAACATGACACTCTTTTGCTCTCGTGTCAGGTTTGGAATATCCTCACTCAGTCACTTGTCCTCCTAGGTTTGGGTGATCCATTTTTGCCTCTCATTTGACTATTTCATTTTTTCATCATGACCTTTATTCCTATGTTGAGTCAAATGCTTCCACACTTCGGAGTCGTGTCGTCATTGTTCAAGAGAAGTCTAATTTGCAGTTATTTATCTATACACCGTTTGAGTCATTATTACAGTCTTGAAAATTATTCCACTTTATTTCTTACTTCGTGTCGATAATGGGGGATTCATCATTTCCCTCCAAGAAGATGACTTAGAAACTCCGTTTCAGGACCTTAGAGCTTGCATGCCTTAACGTCAAGTTATTCACATCCGACGACAGGTCTTCATCATTGTCTTTCAATCAGGTGATTCCACGAGTGTTCGACTTCAGCGTCATTATCACATTCATGGATTGTACTGTTGGACCTTGAGAGCCATTTTCATTATTGGTGGTTTCTCTCATACCTGTTAACGTTCCACATCATTGGCCGGTAATCAGGTGGTTTCTAGCATGTTCGACTTCAACACATTCATTCGCATGTTAGAATTCGTACTTTGATCAGGTCGGGATGGAGTGTGAGACCCTGAGTATTGTTTAATATGACTCAGGTTGTGTGGAGTTATAAGTTTTTCATGATTGTACACATGTTTCTACTATATAGATGGTTGTGACCATACCGTGGGACTTTATATTTATGATGCCATCACTCTTATAAGGCTTAAAATAGTGATGGTCGTGTGTTGCATTGTAATTGACCAGCGATGGCATCGCTCTATTCCCTTGCATACCCAAAATGATCCCAAAGAGGATGAGAAGCTTCGTGATCTAGAAGCTTCTAGAGCGACGAGTTGGAGGTTGTTTGGCATAGATGGTGTTGAATCCTCCCAACTTTTCCTCTTGATCTTATCCCTATGAGATACCTCCTCGAGATGCGGGCCTAATCCTATCATTGGAGAGGTCCTAACTCCCTTTCCCAGCCTATAAATTCATCCTCTCCCATTCCCAAATGGTTGGTCTATGTCTATTTGCACCCTTATGCTAATATTATGCCTAGAGGCTATTCATTTGACTTGGAGAAGGAGTGTTTGGAGAGATTAGCTTGGACTTGGATACTCATTCAAGGAGAGCCTATCAACATCAAGGCTTGGTTGTATTCTTCCCTTTATTTTCTATTAATATACAACTGCTGGTTCATTTTCCCTAAATGTGTATGTTCATGTATCATTTAGCTTAACATTCCTTGATCAATTAAGTAGGTTACTTTTGAATATGTTATTTGTATTTTCATACCTTGTTGTGTCTTGATCTCTTGTGTAGGTGCATAAACGTTGTGAATAGTAGGAACAAGCCCATGACGCAAGCGATTCAAGGTCTTCAACAAACGAGATCGAAATAGCATCAGAACGAGGTAGGCCATCTTCTTCATCTCTCATTTGAATTGTAATTTAGGAAAGTGTCTAGTAGATTGTCACTTCGGTTTCTAGACCCACTCATTGGGCTAGAGGGATCATCTCTGTCCACAGAGAGGATTTACCTTAACAACAAGGAGCTAACCAAGTACTAACTTTAGTCATTGTTCTTGTGACACCCCTGGTATACTTTTCCCCTGATTTTTGTAATGTAATGATACTATGAATTATAAATGAATATATTTTTATGTAATGGCCTGAAGAGTGGGACCAAATATCCATGTTATAATAGGGAAGAGGAAAGATAAACCCTGGTGGGGTTATTTGACACCTTTAATTAATATTATGGAGCAAATAATAAGAAAAAGAATAGGAAGACTCCAAGAGGAACATGAAGAAACACCTTGAGGAAATAATAAAAATTAAATTACACAATAATGTTGGGGTTGGATTTTATTCTTGAGATATCACATGAGAAGTGTTGGAGATACCTATAAAGTGGAGGAAATGAATTCTATGGGAAGCTAAATTATGTCCTGGAGGAGCTCAAGAAATTCTAAGGAAGATGGGAGTGAGTGCTTTCCAAGAATTCGTTGAGAAATCACTTAGTGTGTTTGCTAAATATATGACAAACCACTTGAATTTATAAGTAATCCTCATCCTCTTTGAGATGAGCATGGCCTCCTGCTGAAACTGAAGAAATTCCCTTTAGATCATGGATCTAGCTTAGGGGTGACTACTGCAAGTGATTTTGGTTTTAGTGAGTCTAAGGTCGGGTGGAAAATCGAAGTAGCACCTTCAGTTTGGCCATTTGTTTTATTGTAAATGAATGCATTTAGCTAAGAGTTGTGAAATTAAAGATTTCCCTTATGGAATTCAATGTGTAGCTCTAAGAAATGTTACATGGTTGTAGGATGTTGGTGCATGAGATTTATTGATTAAAATGCTTGAACGTTATGTAGTTATTATTGTAAGTTTTGTCATGCATTTGTAAGTTAAATGCCTAAAGTTTCTTTATAATGTATTGGGCCTAATTACTTATATATATAAACATTTATGCATGGAAAAGGCTTGTTAATAAGCACATCATGAATGTTCTAGAGGACAAGGTAAAATCCCAATCATTCCTATTCTATCCTGTAGGATGTGTGGCGTTGGGAGTCTACAAGATTTTGGAGGAATGGGTTTCAAGCCTCAGATGTCCTTATAATGAGGCACCTTGACCTAGCATGCAAGCAAAAGTGATCCGAGCAATTGGTTTCCACATGGAATTTATGTCGTTGGATGACCTTAGAGGTTTTACCCTAGAGGTTTCAAATGGGGGCATTGCTAGTAACTCCTTGGATTTAAATTTCAGGGTGACATGGCATCTGTGAGACCTTGCAGAATTAG
This sequence comes from Pinus tabuliformis, assembly GCA_031772625.1. Lineage (NCBI taxonomy): Eukaryota > Viridiplantae > Streptophyta > Pinopsida > Pinales > Pinaceae > Pinus > Pinus tabuliformis. The sequence goes on from CM062816.1 coordinate 273,091,600, forward strand.
GATATGTGCTAAGGAGGTTGGATGGGTTAGGCGGAACATGGTTTATATGTATATTTCTAATGTGCCAAGGGGGTGAAAGGTGTGACTTTAGCACTATATGGGTAGGCCTCATTAGCCATCCTCGTTACCCCAAAAGTTTGAGACATGGTCATCCCAGAGATTTCAAACAAGGCGCTCAAGTGAAAAAATCTTAGGATGACGTGGCTTGTGGGTCCTTTTGCTCATAAACCTGCACAATAAATTGAAAGAAAACCCCAAGTTTATTTATCATATGGATGACACAAAATGCGTGGGGTTGGAGATGTAGTGGGATCGGGCCAAGAGGGCGTCTGACGTCACCTCGGAGAATAGAGATCATGATGTCACCCTAGACTCTGGAGGCGCAATCGATATAACCGATATTTTATCCCCGGGGGGGATGTGGCATTGGTGGAGCCTAGGTGCGTAGACATGAGGATGGGTGATGCAACGTGTAGGTGGAGGGGTCCACAGTGGAGGTCGGACCTCGCACAATTAGTTCTAAATGTGCCCAACGGATTGCCCTGGCGACATGGTAGAGTTGGGTCTCCATGTAACCTTAGAGATTCTTCCTCGGAAATTTCAATGGGGACTGCTAAGGAAATCCTCAAGATTTAATTCCTAGGGTGAGGTGGCACAGAGGCGCTCGTGTTCCTCATATCCATTATATGTGATATGTATATTTGGGCCTCACGAACCATAGAAAGGGGACTATGAATATGTGACTATGACATGAATGGGTTAGTAATTACATGTGGGAAATGACTTGGATGCCCACGTGGTAGGCTAGAATGGCGTGGCGTTATCGAGTAGGCCAAGCTTGGAGGGATTATATCTTTTGATCCAGGAGTCAGATTGAGGAAAAAATTATACTGTTGGAAAGGTCTCAATGAGACAAATGCAATGATGTTTTCCATTTTAAGTTTTGATGAGTTCAAAAAATATCGAAAATTTAGACCCCATTTCCATAACTGTACCATGGAGATTGGGTCAACATAGTAACTACCCGCTTTTTACCATACTGGTTACTATGGGTTGGGGGGGGTGTGTTACAAAGTGGTATCAAATCTTCCAGGTTCAACATTGGGACTGAATTGACTCTATTGCAGAAGAAGTGAAAATCAAATGTTCAACACTAGACCTTTGGGAATAAATTAGTGCCCTAGTTACATAATTAATAGAGCAATGGGTCCAATGCTTGGATCTTTGGAGACGAGAGGAGCTTTAGCTTTGAGTGTAGTAGTTGAATATGATTTCTATTTATAATATTTGATTGTGGAATTGCATGTTGACTACAATAATGATTCTAACATGATACCTCATGGTATGCATTGGTAATGCATGTGTTTACTATCTTGTATCCTAAAAGTATGGACAACTCATTGTTGCGACCTTAGTTAATTATCACATTCTTTAAATTTTTGCAGAAGCACTTGCATGGTTATGTGCATGATTGAATGCAATATAACAACATTATTGGTTAAGTGGTGTAGTCTTACGCAATTGGAATAAGTGTGTATGAGACTGCTTATGTGATATGAGGGATAGGTGAAATATTTGTGTTGCTTGTATTACATAGCCTACTTTGTTTCCGACATATATATATATATATAGATATATATATATTGATACATTATATATCTATATATATGTGTGTGTGAGAGAGAGAGAGTTCCATGGGTTGCATAATATATGGAAAATAGACTCAATGGTATTGGACGCATATCATTATGTGACTCTCTTTGAGATTAATGTATTTTGATGATTTCTCGCTAGTACTAATTATTGTACTATTGCATGTTAATTTCTTGCTTATTCAAGTGGGTGTTGGGTGTAGCACTGTTATTGAGAGGTTTGGTGTTGATATAAGACTATATGCATATCTATGATGCATTTATAAATGTGACAACTATAAAACTATAAAAATTACAAATGTTGATGTAATATATGGCTTTTAGTTACATTCTTGAGATTGTAGAGGCATGATAGTTGGCCTTGGTAAAGAGGTTTAACTTAATGGCACGCTAGTAACAATATTGATACGAACACACACCACATACACACAAATATATATATATATATGTGTGTGTGTGTGAAAAGTTGTAAAGTAATGTGCTTGGATTAGCATGGCAAGATGACGGTTGATATATTTGTTTATATTTCATTGAGGCATTAATAGTTGAAGTGTATGTGGCAGCACATAGGAAGACTCAATGGGAGAAACAGGGGAAAGATTACCAGTGGAACACGACATGAACCAAAGAGGAGAAGCTCCTATGAAAGAGCAGGAGCCTTCAAGGACTAGAGGGCTGAGCTTAGGGACTTGGAAGCTAAGTTAAAGATCTACAACGCATAAATTAGGAAGCTTGCCACGAAACAACAAGAACTAGCCAAGTGGAAATCTGAACTACAAAAACAATTACAAGAATTGACATATCAAACTAAACCCTCAAAAGGGGAAATGATATTGGAAAAAAAGGGCCCCACAAGTCTGAGAAGGAAAAGAAGTCCATCTCATGTTGGTCCCGTGGGGAGGAGCATTTAAGACGAGACTAACCCCACAAGTTGAAAGAGAAAGGCTCATTCGAACCACATGAATGTGAAGCTACAATGCAAAAGGCTTGGAAGGAAGTCTCAAATTGATTTTGTTGCATATGTATATACATATAGGTGGGGACATGTATATGCATGGTATGATGGTTGAAAGTGCCTTAAATGTTGGACTCAAGACATTGAGCCAATTTTTGCGACAATTTTATTTATATGCTATGCTTTTAAACTTTAATTATGTGATTGGCTATTAATTGATTGTTGTTGTGGATTTTAATTTCTTTTTGCAATGTTGCCCTTTGTTTTTCCTCTTGCAATGCATGTTGGTTTTTTTTAAATGTATTTTTATTTACATCCTTGGGGGCCTTGGAATAAGTTGGTTGGGATAGCAGAAAAGCCATGGATTCCTAAGGAATGGGGTAGTGCATGATTTGCATGGATAAGAATACATTGATAAAAAAGTAATATGGAACACTATTGGGTAAATTGGCATGAATATGATAACACACACAAATGAACAAGTAAGTAGATCGAAATTTCCACATGACAACAAGGTGAAAAGAAAAGGTAAAATGATGAATTCTGGAAAATAATTCAATTAACTAATGCATGCCTTGTCTATACTAAGGGAGCTACTAACCCTGGATTTATTTTACATAAGTCAATATCCGTTATGACCACGATTAAATGGATACTAAAATGACATGAAGGAATTTATCTTAACCTTGAGCTTAATTACACATGCACTTATGTATTGTATACATGGTTATGCTACTCTCTCTCTCTCTCTCTCTCTCTCTCTCTATATATATATATATATATATATATATATGTATATATATATACATATATGCATATATATGGATATATATATGTATATATATATATATACATATATATATATCCATATATATATATATATATATATATATATATATATATATATATATATATGCCATTATGTTTGACAGGGTTTTCAGGGGACATTTGAATGGAAAGATGATTGTTTAAATTCATTTAATGATATGGAAGGCATAAAAGGATTCGTAGTTCACTGAAGAATCTATTGGGCAAAAGGGACTTCTTACATATTTATGATTTCTAATATCATGAGAACATGACTCTTACATTGTTCTCATGCTAAGATTGTGAACATTAGAAAAACAAAAGAGGCACAATGACTTGGTTTACATGAATAGAGATGACGTGGTCTTTGGATTCTTTGTGATATTGTGTAATGTTTTGAGTCATGTGTATATGTGCATGTGTTGTACATGTGTATATGTGTATACACTGTATTATGCTATGTCTACATTGTATTGTACCATGTGTGTGTGTGTGTGTGTGTTATGTAATAAGTTTGGGACAAGTAGGTATGGGAGTGTTTGTGAAGCGACAAAACTTATAGTTGTTTAGGCCTTTAAGATAAAATACACAATATATTGTAAGTAATATTTATTAATAAGATGAATGTACAAGGATGGTGAATGTTACAATGAGGGTATGCTTATATACCTAGGTAGGTGCCCTTTCATAAATGGTCATGTTTATTTAGACGTGCCTTTCTATTTAACTAATGACTATTTAATAACTATTACAATGATTATTCATTATTTATATTTGTTGTATTTATTGTATATATATATTATATTCATAACATTGCCCCTTTCTTCAAGAGCTTTGTCTGACAAAACATTATTGCTGAAAATTTTCTTCACCTTGCATTTGTCATCTCGGCATATCTTATTTGTTAGTGATACTCCCTTGGAATTAGGTTTTAGCCCATTTTTTAATTATTATTTATTGGTAGGAATTAATTTTTATATATATAATTTAATTAATTATTATATATTAATATATATGTATTTAATTAACTGAAGTAACTTTATAAAAGCTTATTATAAGATAACTTTATAATTTAATAAAGTTAACCATAATAGATTTATAAGGCCATTCAATTATTAAATTTGTTTTGATATGCCCCAACAGTGATGCAACACATTCATATGGTCACGATGAGCCGACGTTTGGTTTAACCGAGACAAGTTGGAAGATTATTACTTAGCGCTACATAGCACCTTATCAGTGTATGGTTTGCATTGCAGCGCACCCTAATGAAGGCCTACCTGCGCTGATCTTCTTAGAGGCAGTTTCTGGATGATTTTGGTCATGAAACTTCTTGGGAAGCTAGGCATTCTAATGGTTGACTTCTTTAGGGCATGTAACAACTGAATTATGGTTTGATGGGCCCTAATAGTACTGATCTGTAGGTTGGGGTTGATGTGCCCAAATGGATCTGTAACAGTTTCCCCCTAAAGCATGAAGTCGTAAATATGTATGTCGAGTGAAATGCTTTATCATGTGGAGAGGAGGTTTCGAAGTGGAAGGTGACCTACATCAATTACAATACATATATCATGATAATTTGATTTTTCTCATGAACTTGCTGAGGGAAGGCATACCCATGCTCAGCTTATAAACTTTCATTACATGTACAAATATAGTCATCTACAGATATAGACCCATGAATGGATGACCATGAATGTAAGGCCATTGTACATTTGATTTAGTACTCCTGAAAACATCGCAGCCCGGATGGATGAAACTAGATCCGGGGTCTTCATTCTCGTTCAATATTTCGCTCAAGTACAAGTCTAGCCATGTGAATAGATGATCTGAAGTCGAACATGGAAAGACATTGTCTAATTACCAACCAATGATGTAAGTCGTTAACAGACGCGAGAGGAATCACCGATAATGATAATGACCCTCAAGGTACTACAGTACATTTCGCATGGTGTGAATAAATGATTTGATGTCGAACACCATACAAAGTTTTTCGGCTGAAGGCTAGGGATGTCAACCTATCGCCGGAAGCGAGAAACCTGCCATTGATGTACGCAAGCCTCAAGGTACTGAAGGGGTGTTTCTAAGTCAACTTCTTGGATGATGTGCTGATGTTGACAAGAAGTGACTCGTCGTAGGAGGGCCTTGATGTATCCCATATAAACGACACTAAATGAGGTAAATGATTTTGGAGATGAAAAAATGACTGACGACACTAGTTTCAAGAATGACGGTCATGAAAATGAAGGTTTACAGTATTGCAAAGGATGAAGTTTGCACTGAATGACTTCTTTTGAACATGTCGATGACACTAAAATGAATAGGTAGCATTGACCCAAAACAAAGTAATGGATGGTATGATAGACCAACGGTGTGATAACTGTCAAGCTGAATGACCCAACCCACATAGTCATGGTGATGAAGTGAAAGTGTCATGTTCAAGAGTGACTTGCTAGCATAAAGTTTTCTCAACGTTTTCCCATTTCCCAGTCATTGTTGACCAATACCTCTTTATTTTTTATCAAGCTTGAGGAGGATAATATATGCTTGTTGTATAATTTCACTGTTCGGGCAAATCCATCACTATTTGATGCTTTAACGAGTCTAGCAAAGGTGAAACTCGGTCTTGTCTAGATGGACAAGTTTGTCGCTATTTGATTTTTTAACGAGTTTAATGACAAAGATAACTCGATCCTTTTCATGCTTAGGGAGTTTGAAAAGGGACGAAAAAGAAACTCCACAAGTTATTTTTCATAAATTAATCTCTCAAGTCCGAAAACGCGTAAAATAATATAAGAGAGATATCGTTTCCTATCCTTTAACGAGCTGGAAATGACAAGCGCTCGACAATCTTTTCATGTTTAGAGAGTCTGAAAAGAGCTTAAAAAGGACTCCAAAGGGGTTCCTTTTTCGTTTTTAACAAAGCTCGAAAAAGAGATAAAAATTTGATTTGTGGTCAAAGATGTTCAATTTACATTTGAGCATGTGAAATTCTACATTTCAGTTGTTAAACCTGCTCAAAACACCATCAAAATAGATTAAAAATACCTGTTTCATGGATAAAAATGAATAAAACTAATGTTTACTCGATTAATGTGCAAGAAATAAACATAAAAACAAGTTTTACCATTCGTTTTTACCATTTCACTTTTACCCTTTGACTTTGGTGCTTTGGAGCAGTTTTTACCTCAGAGTTCACTAGCTGATTGTGGAGGATTCAGTGGACCATTTCTCATGCCGTCTGGACCAAGTAGGAACTATCTCTGTTCTCTTTCATTTCATTCCATTTATTTTCAGTTTTAAGCAAAAATTTTGAGTTTTTGAGGCCCCTAGGGTTTCAATTTTGAACTCTGGAATCAGCGCACCCTTTCAATATCGAAAGGTGCACTACATTGCACACACCTAGAAGGTTGCATGCATTGCAGTGCACTGTCTCTAAGGCAGGGGTGCCCTGGGTGCAAAACACAAGTTTACACAACTATTTTCTCCCAAATTTTCTGTTGTTTTTTGCAAAAATGGATCCTAATTTGTCTAATGGTTGTATTGTAGACATTCATCAAATCAAAATGGTGATTATATGGAGAGAACCAGAGCACGAAGAACATGATATGATTGCCCTAAATAATCAGGGTACGGTTGAGGCCCTAAGAAATTGTAGGTTACTCAAGTATTTTCGATTATCTAGCATGCGGCAGCAAATTGAGCGTTTATAGTTCCTTTTTCGTTCATGGGATCCTACTGATCAGGCCTTTCACATTAGGGACAAAGTGATCCCATTTACCATCGATGACATCTACTTTCTGACTGGACTATCGAGGCAGGGTGCCCCCATCTCACTATCAGGATTTGCCAGAGGAGGTGAATTAGTGAGATACTATATACAACAGTTCTACTGGGAAGGTGCTCAACCTAGAAGAGCGGAAAGATTAACATTAGGGATGTTAGTGATTTACCATTGAGGAAGATACTTTTTACCCTCACCAAACTGGCTAGCAGTGCGAAACTACACTTGGCAAATAGATCATACATGCAGTATGCTTTAGAGTGTTTAGAGCCAAAAGTGTTCAACTGGTGTGAGGCAGTTCTTTCATCCACGAAAGAACAACTGACCAAGGTGAAAAACGGAAAGACAAATAATTTTGGCTATGGGTCGATCTTGATTTCTTTCACCTTGGAGAGAATTCCACTTATGCAGCCACAACTTATTTCACTGGGTGTATCTGGACCTAAAGATCCATGGATGCAGAGATGGGTAGATCTTATGGCTAGACATGTTGGTCAATCATTGATCTCTTTTACCCTTGCATTCTTTGAGTTGTTTGATCAATAGGATATGGCCTTTGCAGAATATCCATATTCAGGAATGGATTTCCATGGTGATCCAGACTTGATGCTACCAGTTGGAGCACAATGGAGTGCTATAGGTAAATTGTTTGACCAAAGTGTTTTTATTTTAAAGTTTCTATGTTTTGTTGTGTTTTTTGATTATCTCCAAGACTAAACAAAACATTTTTTAATGTATGCAGATGTTGGACCTGTTCGACCTGTGGGGCACCAACGAGAGGTAGGTGGGCCAACACAGAGACCTGTTGGGAGAGCAGTTCTCTGAGACTTAGATTTAGCTGAGACATTGGTTGAGCTACAAGACCACATAGAGGGTTTGACCCTAGGCATTTCGGATGTCCGGATCGAGGAGTTGCCTATGCGACTGCAACGCCACACCATTGGTGTGCCAAGTCATTGGATGAGAATTTTATGCATGATAGCACAGGCTGTGACCTGTTATCATGAGCAACACTAGCCTACTTAGATGTTTTCTGCCTACATTTTGAGTTTTTGGGTTAGATGACCAATTTTTGTCTTGGACACAAACTGTTTGTAAAAACTTTTAAAACAACTATCTATTTTACTTTCAGAGTTTTATTATGGTTAAGAGATGCAATCCTATTCAACTATTGATGTGAATTGAAAATATTTACTTTACATATGTCGCAAATGTCTATTTAACACATAATTTGCTAGAGAATTAGTTAATGTGTTTAGATTTCTGGAAATATGATGATATTGAATAAACTCAAAATACCTTTCCAAAATACAAACTCTAAGGAACATGCGATGAATTGTTGGGTTTTGGATGGTATAAACGCTAGTAAGTTGTAGTACAACGAGTTGTGAATCTAGCCTAATGATGATTCGGCGTATGCCAAGTGAAATGGCATCAGAGAGAAGTTCAATCAATGTGCTATACTCAGCGATGTTGTTCGTCGATCGACCAATACAAATCCCTCTAAAACTCACTAACTCGCCGCTTGGAGCGAAAATGGCCCATGCTGCAGAGGATAAATTCTGCGTACTACGACTAGCCCCATCGGCGTAACCAACAAATGGTTTCGAAAAGTTCGACATCTACACCAAATGCAAAGTGGATTACTTAACCAAATAAGAACTCTAAAAGAAACACACACACACATGCAATCAAAGCATATATATAGTGAGTTTTACTACACTTAACTAAGCATAGTAACGTTTAAGGTACAACCCATTTCGGGGCTGCGACAATGGAATCCCATCATAGTCCACTAACTTGTAGGCACCTTTCGTCAAAACATGCTTAACAATATAAGGGCCCATCCAAAGTGGTTCAAATTTTCCTGCGCCAAGTTTATCAGACTCCTGATCGTAAAGCAAGACTAGGTCACCTTCTGAGAAGACACGAGGCTTGACATTTTTATCATATTGCGCCTTAATATGTTTCTTGTGCGCTTCGTTAGCCAATGCGGCATCATGACGAGTTTCATCCAGATGGATTAACTCTAAGAAATGTGCTTCTTCTTCAGAAGTGTCGGGTAGCAGGTCAATTGCGAGTTTGAGAGACGAGATTTCACATTGGATTGGTAAGACTGCTTCCAAACCATACACCAATTGAAAGGGTGTAAATCTGGTCGCATTTCTCACCGAGGTTCGATATGCCCACAGAGCCGAGTATAGGATTAAATGCCAATTTCTTTTATGAACTCCAATCATTCTTTGCAACATGCGCTTAAGGACTTTGTTGATAGCCTCAACTTGTCCATTAGCTTGCGGGTAGTATGGAGTAGAACTATCATGTGACAGTCCTAACTTGGCAGTCAACTCAACCATCATGTGATTGCAAAAATGTGATCCATGATCTGTAACTATGGCTTGTGGTACACCAAACCTGGCAACCACATGGTTGAAGAAAAATAAAGCAGTTGTTTCGCCACTGTTGTTCAATGTTGGCATTGCCTCGACCCATTTGGTAAAATAGTCAACGACGACTATAATATACCCATGCCCCCCGACCGAGGTGGGGTTACATGTCATAAAGTTAATGCCCCATTTGGCGAATGGGCCAACAACAACGACTGGATGCAGTGGCGTAGGTGGTAATCTAGTTTTCTGGTCAAATATCTGGCAAGCGTGGCAGCTTCTGATAGCAAGAATGCAATATTTGAATATAGTTGGCCAGAAGTAACCAGCACGGAGAATTCTCTGTGCAGTAGCGTAACCGGATAAATGGCCCCCACAAGCACCTGAATGACATTCATTCAAATCTTTTTTGGCTTCCTCATGAGTGAGGCACCTACGTAAAATCGTATCGGCACCACGACGATAAAGCGTATCACCAATGCTTAGATAACCTTTGGCTTGGTATCGGGTATGTCACTGTTCAGAGCGAGAGGTATTAGGCCGGAAAGCTTGGGTCTCGAGATAGACCAGTATATCTCCATACCACGGATCACTTGATGAAATAAGAAATAGAGACTCATCCAAGATTGATGCTTATGATGTTAAATCATTGGAGAATGAGGGAAGATCACAAAGTAACTCAGTGAAGACAAGAGATTTCTTTGATTTAGATTTGATGAACTCCAAATCAAACTCCTGCAAAATTACAACCATTTTGAATATTTCCCCCCCACCAATTGACGTGACAAAATGTATGTCATAGGGTTGCAATATGATATAATGGTAGTTTTACGAAGGAGGATGTAATGATGAAATCTCTGTACAGCTTGAACGGCTACTAAAGCTAACTTTTCGACGTAGGAATACTTACTTTCTATATCATTGAGATTACGACTCAAGTAATAAATAGGACATTCAATTCCAATTTCTTCTTAGACTAAAACCATACCAATGGTTGTATTTGCAATGGCGAGATATAGGTAATAGTCTTTTTGATAGTTTGGGGCATACATTAATGATGCTTTAATTATGGAATCTTTAAGAGAATCAAAGGAAGCTTGCGCTACCTGATCCCAATGGAAGGGTACCTCTTTCTTCAATAGACATGTAAAACCTTTAGCCAACTTAGCATAGTTTGGAATGAACCTCCTCAAAAAGTTTGCCTTCCGTTGAAGTCTCTGTAACTGTAACAAGTTTGAAGGTGGAGGCAAGTCAAGGATTGCCTGAACCTTAATTGGATTGAGTCGAATTCCATCTTTTGAGACTACGAATTCAAGCAATCAACCAAAGCCAACAAAAAACACACACTTTTGTGGATTGAGTCTTATCTTGTAGTGTCGACACCATAAACAAATTGCTCTCAAATGTTGCGGGTGATCAGACCGCAGGTAAATCATCGAGATAAGGTTGAACAATGTGCTTGATGTCATGGAAGGCATAATTCATTGCCCTCTGAAATGTAGCTCCTGCATTCTTCAAACAAAAAGGTAACTTTCGATATGCGAATGTGCCCCAAGGACAAATAAAAGTTGTTTTAGATTGATCCTGTGGGCGGATATTGATTTGATTGTAGCCAGAAAATCCATTGATGAACGAAAATATTTCACATCCAGCACATTCGTCAATAATCTGGTCAATAAAGGGTGTAGGTGTCTTTTGGACATGCTTGATTTACATCCCTATAATCGACGCACACTCAAATTGTCCCTTGTTTTTCATTACTGGAACAATGTTAGATACCCAGTCGGTAAGAGGTATAGGGAAAATGAAGCCAGCATGCAAAAGTTTTTCAACCTCTACTTTAATGGCAACAACTTTCTTAGGATGAACAAGTTGAAGCCGCTGTCGTATTGGTTTGACATCAAGGTACATTTTAATCTCATGTTCAACAATGCTTGCATCAATTCCTAGGATCTCCTCGTAAGACCATGCAAAATTATCTCTAAATTCATGAAACAGAGCACGGTAATTATCAAGTTCCAATGGAGAACAATATTTTCTGACATGAATGTTCTCTACAATATTAGGCTTGGTTGAAATGTTTATAGAAATTGTTTCTTCTATGTTGGACAAATTACGCTCAGAATCTACAATTTCTACTCTAATAGAATTCGATACAAAATCAACAATTGATGGGTGGTTTAGCTCGTTTGAATAATCTTCATTGTCATCTGGAAGATTGGAACGATGATGATAATCTCCCCATGGTTCCTCTCCTATCATCATTGATTGGATGATTCCTTCATCTGTAGAATGTATACGTGAAAAAGGATCTGAAGAGGTACCATATTCTAATGACCTATCTACCCATACAAATGTTGAGTGCGGATTTGGGTTTGCTGCACAAGCCCGAAAGATTGATTGCTATGATAATTCAATGGGGCTTAACGACAACACCTAAAGATTACCATCAACTTCAAATTGGTTGGAAATCCTCCTTAAATTATATGAGGTGGAGGAAATCATGTTGCAGGTTTCTACTCTTGCCACTTCCACCAAATCAGATGGTGACGGGAGGGTAAAAGTACCCATTAGGGAAGGATCTTTAAAGAGACCTACTCCAACACTTTGAAGTGACAACGAGGGTTCGTGTACCAATGGAATGCTTCCCGTAGCCTGTGAACTATTGGCAAAGAAGGCTAGCTGATTGATGACTGTAATTCCACCCTTAAAAGGGAATGCAATAGTACGATAGTACGTGGAAACCACAACATCCATAGCATATACCCAAGGCCTTCCTAGTAAAAGTTGTAATCAAGGGGTCTGTCAACCACTTCAACTTCAACAGTAACTGTTTTTCCCCCTAGTTCGATTTGCAAGTTACTCAAAATCCCACATGGAGTATATGTTCTTCCATCAAAAGCTTTCAACGTGGTTGGTGATCGTGACAACGGCGGTGAACCAAGTGTTTTCCAGCAGCTCATGGACATAATGCAAGTAGATGCCCCCTCATCAATAATAGTTTGGTGAACATTTTTATTGAGAGATTTTACTTGAATTAGGAAAGCTAATTGTGTTGGTAACTATGGTGAATATCCCGCATGGTTAAAAACCACAAGATTTGAATCTGTAGGATCTATTCCGCCTATTGTTGACAGTAAGGCCTGTTTATGGGAGGGACAATTTTGCAACACCTCGAGTGTTGGCATAGCTGAAGGTGATTGAGCAAGTTCTTCTACTATGTTATAGTTTTGAGCTGCTCGAGCACGAGGGTTGAATGTCGATTTGTGTACAAATCCCTTTGGTGGTTTTATTGTCAATTCAGGTACAATAGGTGGAACAACTTCAGATGAAGTCGAGGTCGAATGATTAGGTTGATCAGTGGCCTGATTATTTGACAATGATGGATTTCCATAATCTTTGTTTCTTTTTGACACCAAAACATCGCTTTTTTGCTTTGTGATGGATAACATGAGTACTTGGGATGTGGAAGCATGGTCTATTGCAACCAAATGTGTTTCCGGGGTTGGAAACGGATCTGTCAACACTGCCGATGTGTTTGAAGTATTTAAAAGTTTAGAGACCTCAGAGTGATGTGGACAATCTCTTGTATAATGCTCATCATTACATATTAGACATGGATAATGAGGTTTCCTTGTCACGGTAGAGGAATCAGATGATTTCTCTAGAGGCGAATTTTCTTGTTTCTTTTTGTTCTTCCCCTTTTTCTTGCCTGCTGGTTGCTTTGGATTTTTGCCTTTGTCAAATGACACGACATTAATCTCGGAGGCAAGAGTATTTTCTGATGCATTGGTAGTTTGATTGAAAAGAACAAGAGTCTGACCAGATGGTCTTCCTGCTGATTGTGTGCTTGAAGAACCGATCACACCATCACCAGCATGAGTCCTTACTCGATTGTGGAGGAGGTGGAACAGTGAAAACTGGTCGAGGTGCATTAGGAATTTTATGATAAAGCGTGCCAGATTGTGTGTAAATCAAATACAAGTATTGGGCATGAGCAATGACTTGCTCTTCTGTGACAACTCCACCTTTTGCCACATCCTCAGTGATTTATGGCAACAAGGATTTTATGAACCACTCAGCTAAAAGCTGATCGGGAACATATGTCTTAACCATTCGATGACACAGCCACCACTTATGAATATGGTCTGATATATGGGTAGCAGTAGTCTGTTTAAAGTTGGTTAGGAGTTCCGTTCTAGTCTCGTATCTGATAGGTAACTAGAAGTGGGTAAAAAAAGTAGTGGCTAAAGTGGAGAAGTTATCAAAAGAAGCTCTTGGTAATTCAATGTACCATTTAGCAGCTGGACCAATAAGTGTTCTTTGGAAAAGATGAATTCTAACTGAATCATCATTTAAGGAGTTAGATGAACACCACAAATGAAAGGTCCTAACATGATTTGATGGGTCTTCTCTAGGATTTCTGTTAAACTTCGAAATGTCAGATGGTAACTTATGCGGAAATACCAGCCACCAAGGTGCATATAAGATTGGATCATTAGTGAGTCGATTTAAATCTGGTAATTATAAAGTTGCTGCAAATGGCAACTGTTGATTCAAGTCAGGTTGAGCATACCCAGGATATGATGTAATTTCCTGAGCAATAGGTTTTTGCATACCGACATAGGGCATCTGCATTTGGTAACCTTGGTATGGTTGTTGAAAAAAACCAGTATAAGGTGGTTGTTGATAACCAGATTGAATGTGTGGTTGTCCATAGCCTGCAAAGTCTTGTTGACCTTGACCTTGGTAAGCTTGAGATTGACCAAAACCAGGTTAAGCCTGTGAAACAGGTTGAAACTGAGTTTGGAACTGTTGGAATTGGAGTCGTTGAAATTGAGGCTGCCATGGTTGTTGAATCAACTGTTGTGGATTCAACGGTTTTTGTTGTCCAGCAATGAGAGGTTGGCCAGATTGTGAATAAACTATACTAGTGTAAGCTTGGGTCAGTCCAGATAAGGGTACACTAACCTAAGGTTGTTGTTGGACTCCAGAAACAAGTGGTTGTTGTACAATAACTTGAGGAATTTGAACTTCTTGAATTGAAACTTGTGATTGCAAGGTAGAAGGATCAATTTGAACAGGTTGAGATACAACAGTTTGAACTTGTGACTATGGTACAGTAGTAACAACAGGTGTAGTAGGAATAGGTGACACAGTTTGCATTGGTTGTGTTGGATACACGAGCCTTGGTTGAACTGGCATTGTTGGTTGCCATTAACAAAATCTAATTCCAGGTTGACCTGAATACTGTGGGATATTACCATATGGTAGTCCCCCAGAATAAGGAGGATACGACGAATAAGTATATTGCTCTCCATATGGTGGCAATCTAGTATTTAATGGATACATAGGTTTTTGTTGACCAGATAGCCCAGCTTGATACTGATATGTAGGATCAAACTGTTGAGCTCCCATTAGAGAATAACTAAGTAAAATTCTGGTTGAGGACATGGGTGATGACCATGGTGTAGAAGAAACCCCTGAGTGGGTTCCAGACAATGATTGGTAACCAACTGGGACGGACGATTCACCATACAGGTGCGACTTAGGTGTGGTATAAAACATCGAAGAGGTTACAACAGAAGAATCTGCTGCAGCTGCATCAGATGATACAGTCTGAGATGTTGACGGTTGTTCAGCCATAATTAACTGACTTAAAAGTTGTCTTAAAGATTCGATAGGTACTTGAAAAGAAGCAGGATCAAATGAAGCAAAGAAATCAGGAGTACTAGGGTAAATATAAAGCCCAGTTCCAAAGTGAAACGGGGTTCCAGGTGTGGAATCTTCTTCTAATTCCTCCTCTATGGCAATCAAACTTGGTGGAAGAACTTCATCGTCAGATCTGTAAAAGATTTCTAGTGTTCGTGAAGTTGAAGTTTCAATAGTTACCGATGTCTGAGGGGTAAATAGTTGATCGTCTTCCAGTAAAGTAACAACTTCTGAATGTTCAAATTCGAAGTCCAGATGTTCGGGTAAATAAATGATAGTTTCAGTAAGAGGTTCTTGAACAACTTCAGGTTCAAATGTAACTTCTGTTTGAACCGGGATAGATTCTGGATTAACTTCTAGTTGAACTAATTCAAGTTCAGAAGTACTTTCTTGTTGAGCAATTTCAAGTTGAGGATCAACTTGTGGTTGAAAAACTTTGGTTACTGTTTCACTAGGATCAATGCTAATGTCCTCAGGTAATTGTTAAACTTCTTCTTCACGAACAGATGTACCGGAAATAGTTGGAATAACTGGAGTCTTTGTACTTGCCGAAATAGATGATTCAGATAACTCAGATGAAGAACTAGGAGTTCTTGATGTACTAGACTCAGTTAAGCAAGATTGCTTTGCCCGAATTGGTGTTGCTTCAGGAGGTAAAGGCGGTTTGATCGCTATTCTCCGCGAACAACGGGGTATGGGTTGATGTTCCTCCACGATTGTTGATTAATTTTATTATCAAAAAAGAAATAAACAAAAAGGGGTATACTAGGCAAAAGGTTTACCAAGCAACTATGAACTGCAGAATACCTCTTGGCGAACCAAGAAGTATGGGCAGGCAATCTCCCCGAATGCTGTGTTCGGTGTATCAAAATTTATAAGGCGGTCAACTCGGTTACTTAAGGATGGATAGCAACCTAGATTTGTCCTCCCATATATACCCGAAGGTACATGGAGGCCCAGTTCGTATAAGCGCTGTCTAATGCAAAACCACATAGTGAGAGCATTCCCATATACTTTACGTATTGTAACACCGCCCTATATACCCGAAGGTACGTGGATGAGCTATGATATACTCACGTAC
The DNA here is from genome assembly GCA_031772625.1 of Pinus tabuliformis. Taxonomy (NCBI): domain Eukaryota; kingdom Viridiplantae; phylum Streptophyta; class Pinopsida; order Pinales; family Pinaceae; genus Pinus; species Pinus tabuliformis. The sequence continues at coordinate 273,107,978 of CM062816.1, forward strand.
GTGGAATGAGGTAATGCACTCGGGATGTATTGCAGACAAGTTAGCGACAATTGCTTTGTTTTACGACACTGGAACACGTCTCTAGCCTAGAACCACTAAATGTTTGCGATAATGATAATGCTCCATTAGGTAAATTGATGTTTATTTTAAGTTGATCTTGCTTAGGAATTTGCCTTTCACTTTCACCACGTGATGTATTCTGGAATTCCTAGGAATGCAACTATCATGATAAGCATTCTTTCCATTCAATTTAACGATGAAAATCCTAGCTACTTAGGGATAGAGCAATCAGATTTCTTTTGATCAAAGAGCAAAGAGCACAATCTAAATGAAAATTCCCTACACTATTCCTTATCAACACACACAAACTTTTTCAATGCAACATGCATGTATTTCTTTTCAGTTTCCCTTAATGTGAATGAACAAAAGGAAAACTAATGCACAATCGATCAATAAACTCTTTTCATAAAAATGATGATTTTGCGACAATTTCTTTTCAAGGAAAGGAAGACTTTACAACACTTTTGTTTTCAAAGAAATGAGGAATTGCGACACTTTCAATGAAAAGACTAATCATTTTCACACATCAATCAATTGATCTTTCATGAATGAAGATTTTACAATAATTCAATTTTCGAAGGAAAAGACGATTTTACGACACTTTCTTTCGCTAAAGATCAATCGATCAAAAACTAACTTTCGACTATAGATTGAAAATGACAAAGTAAATACATAAGAAAAATTTATCAATCCTAGTCTAGGTAGGGCCAGGTAAGGAGATGAAACACTATTTTCAGAGACAAGACATCATTGACATTCAGAAATCGTTCAAACAAGAGAAAATTGGCTCAAAAACTTCAGCTCCTAGATGGGAAACTGACCCTCAAGGGATCAACATAGGCAGCAGTGAGAGACAGTGCGTTGAAGCACACTGGATCTATGTGGGAAGTGCATTGCAGCGCACTGTGTCCTTCATTGGGTTGTGCTGGTGACAGTAAGCAATTTTGAAGACAATTTGGCACAGTTTTGGCTCAATTTTCAATTAAAGAACACTGAAATTCAATCAACGACCACAAGTACAGTATGTAGAAATGTCTTAAGAGGCTAATAAGATATTAAGATGGATGATCGCTCCCCAGTGGAGTCGCCAATATTTCTTGGGAAGTTTTATTGTCTACGGATAAACGCTTAAACCCCTAGACTAGTAGCTAAGTCTAGAACAACAATGCAAAGCATTCTCTACTTTTCCTATGACCGATAGATTAAATAAGAGGCAAAGAATCCTACCTGTAGCTTTTTCTTGCTCCTTATCTCCTTTTACCAACTCTGTCGCTCCTCTCCATACTTAATCCTCTTGAAGAGTAGCTGCACACAGACAGAAGACAACAACCGATCAAATCATATGATAATGATCTATTGATTAAACATAGCATGGAATCAAGTACATGATACACATATGAAAGCATAAATGAATAACACAAGCATATGGAAAAATCTTTGAACACTTTATTAGTAAAAGGAAGAGTTACAACCCATTGCTCGATTCAGCATCACTCCTCCAGTTCAATCCCATCCTCTCCTCATAACAAGCAAGACATTTTGACATCATTACAATACTTGAAATCAACTTAAGTCTCATACTAACAACATCTCCCTAGCCCCTGATCACTTAGATGAGTGGTCTTTTTATAGGTGAATGAAGGAAGTTATGCCATAAATGGTGATAATGAATGCCCTCCCAAACTTAGAATTTAGTTCCATGGAGGAAGGGATAAGGGATTGATGTTCCTTAACTCCCTTCCTCATCCAAATACGAGCTCAAAGGAGTAGATAGCCTTGAGAAACTTCTAGAGGAATCTAATGGATAAGGAATCTTTCAAACCCTCATGGAAATTCGCTCAAATTCGCCCAGTGCAGGCCAAAGAGGGACCAAGTGCACTGCATAGCACCCTATCAGTGTATGATTTTCATTGCAGCGCACCCTAATGAAGGCCTACCTGCGTTGATCTTCTTAGAGGCAGTTTTTGGATGATTTTGGTCATGAAACTTCTTGGGAAGCTAGGCATTATGATGGTTGACTTCTTTAGGGCATGTAACAACTGAATTAGGGTTTGATGGGCCCTAATAGTATTGATCTGTAGGTTGGGGTTAATGTGCCCAAATGGATCTGTAACAGCTCTACATATATATAAGGATATGTTGTTAATACTTGCACTCATCCTCGTTCTGATGGGGCCTCCACAAGATTTTCCAGTGCCACACGGAAGTAGCCCCAATCCAACCGTTGAGATGAAGCTTTCATCTATTATGTGCAGAACATTCACTAGGTGCTCCCGAGATGCTAGGCTTCATAGTGCTCTACTAAATCTTGTGACAATCGCAGTGTCGTTGTAGGGTAGGAAAAATCGAACGCGCATAATTTTCACTTCTAATATACTCTAGAATGGCAGTTGTTGTGGTGTTATTGAAATCGCCTGCTGCTTGATTTTGATACGCTCGGGCGGCCATATAGTATCTGCCCACAGACTGGTTGGTCATGAGAAGAACATTTATAGTCTAACTAACATAAATGACGAGTACATATGTTTTGTATGGCTTGGTGTAACAAGCATTGACAACTACAACTGTAAATTCGCAGCCTGCTGCAATTTTTTTGCTAACAGTTTCATCTTTAGTTGCTTCATCTTCAATTGACTTACACTCACTTTGACTTTCAACCTCATTTATGTCAACTTAAGAAGATCTTGATTCAACATGTTCAACATCATTTTCTTTAGAGCATTCTTTATCATTAGTCTCTATGTCAATGTTCTTTTCTGTTAGACATGTTGCATATGCTTAAAGATATTTTTTTGATTCTCAAATTATTTTTTTATTTGTTTTAGTTGTTGTAATGCTTCTCCAATCTCATTCAACGATTTAGATATGTGATATTCACTTAATTACTTGATTTCAAGACCTAAAATTAATGGTAGATTTGTGATCTGGACTTATGAAGGAATGCAACAAAATAAAAATATACACATAAACATAGAGATGTAACAAAAATAAAACTTCATTTCATTAATATCAAAGAACTGAAATATGCTTACATACATAAATGGAAATAAACTAACTCAGGCGATGGAAGCTTCTCTGAGAAGAGTTGTGGCAGCTACATGCCTCTGAACTATGTTACAATGATGATTGACACTATGTGATTCATTTCACTAGTTTCAATCCCACTTCTTCACCCCTGTGAGCATCACCCGATGCAATGAGTGCTAAGTGGACTATTGAAAAAATCATGAGAAATTAGTGAGTTACAATTACCTCTCATGGAAATGGTCATACATGAATGACTTACTTAACACAGTTGAATGATCTAGGTGGATGTTGGTGGCCACCCACCTATCCCATTTGGACCCCCACAACTGTCTCTTTCAGTTTTTTAGTTTCCTTAATTATAGCACAGTTTACTATTTTTAGCATTTTTTCGGGTCCTAAACTTCTGGAGCCGTTTTGAGGCCCTAAACGACGTTTTTTTGGGAAATCTACCGCCAACGATTTTTTTGTTAAAAAATCACCTTTTCTGTCGTAGTCCTTGGAGAGATCTTTCCAACGGGCTATCATGCACGTCAAACGGAGATAATACGACCAATTCGTGACCCCGGGAAGTTGGTTGTCCAACTCACCCCAAAACGGGGCCCACAATTTGGCGTTTCATCTTCTAGGGTTAGGTTTTGGGATGTGAAGGGTTTTCCATTGTTTCTCAACAATAAATAGGCCTTCAAGCCTCATTGTAACACAATTCAGAGGCAAGTAGCCACACATCTCTTCTCAGAGATAAGCTACCATCGCCCTAGCTGGTTTATTTCCATTTCTGGTTGTAAGCATATTTCAGTATTTTCCATTAATGAAATGAAGTATTATTTCCGCTGCATCTTTGTGTATATGGTTATCTCTATAATTTGTTGCGTTCCTGTTTAAGTCCGGATCATTGAATCCCAAAAAATGATATCTAATATGGGCCCCGTTTGGGTAAATTGGTACATCAACTTCTCAAGGTCATAACTTTTGCATAAGATCTCTATTTGGATATCATAATACCTCGTTTCTAAGATCTCAAATAGGAGGCCGAAACCAAACCAATGATCTAGTTTGAGACTTTTTTGGTCTCTGTGTTTTCCCTAAAAAAACGTCTTTTAGTCTCTCAAAATGGCTCCAGAAGTTTAAGACCCAAAAAATTGCCGAAAATAGTAAGATGTGCTACAATTAAGGAAACTAAAAAGAAACAACGGTGGGGGTCCAAGTGGAATAGGTGGGTGGCCACCAATATCCACGTGGATCATTCCTGCCCCCTTAGGAAGCAATGGTCCCCATTGTGTTGAGTGCCTTCATGAGATGGGGAAACTTCTGCTAAACTTAGTCTCTGGTTAGCCAGTTGGCTTGGTGCAAGAGTTGGCCAGATTTGACAACTTGATATAGTTGGATCTTCTGTTGGTGAGTGTTCTTGATATGCGTGTCCATGATCCAATCAATGGTGGCATGTTTCATGTCTGATGTGTCCAGTAATGGTGGAAAGTATGGTCGAAGGTGTTCCACATTGAACACTAGGTGCAGACCAAGGAATGGTGCAATGCCGAGCTCGAAATCATTGTCCCCTACAATAATAGTGATGGTGTAAGGCCCATATCGGAGTGGGAGAAGCTTGTGGTGGGGCCCAGTGAGGCACTCCTTCTGCAATTGTAACCAAACTTTGTTGCCCAAGTAGAAATTGTGTGGCACCCGATGTTGATCATGGCATTGCTTGTACTTAGCATTGGCTCTGTCCAATATGTTATGGGCCTTCTACCAGATGTGATGAATGCGTTCAATGAAGTTGTTAGCCTTGTTAGCTTCAGACTGGACATGAGCCGAATATGCCTGAGTAGCTGCAAATGGTATGACCACATCAATGGGACATAGTGGTTGGAATCCCAACCCCACCTGAAAGGGGTTGTGGCCACTTGAGCTATGGAGAGATCTGTTGTAGCTGTGCTTGACATAGGGGATGATTTCATCCCATGTACATGGATGATTTGAGTTTTACATATGTAGAATGTGTATGATCATCCTTTTGACGACCTCTGTTTGGCCATCAGTTTGGGGGCAGAAAGTCGTGGACTTAGTGAGCATGGTATCCAACATCGACTAGAGACTTAACCAAAATGTACTTAGGAACCTGCTGTCCCGATATGAGATAATGGACTGTGGGATCCCAAAACATACCCACACTCATTCAAAGAAGAGCTTAGTAGTGGATTTTGTTATGATACTCTTCTTACAGGCAGCTAGAATGTCCATATTAAAGAATCTGTCAACAACCTAGAAAACATAGTTGTTGCCATGCTTAGTAAAAGGAAGGCATGACATGTAATCAATGGAGATGGATTCCCAAGGTCAAATAGGAGTAGGCAGAGGATTATATAGGCCTTGCTTATTGATGGTTTGTTTTGTAATGGCACATGAAGTGTAGGATCTTATGTAATTCCCAACATCCTGGTAAGGTTCGGCCAATAAAAATACTTTTGCATCACTGCCACTGTTTTCTCTACCCCAAAATCTCCGATGAACTGACTGTAGTGTGCCTCCCAAATCATCTTAGCACGCTTGCTTGAAGGAACACAGAGGTTTCCTAGGTGGCATAAAAGTGAATCTTGGAGGTGAAAATTTGGAACTTGCTTGCCTTCGAGGAGCGTTTGGTATGTCTTTCTAAACTTTGGATCACTCTTGTAAAGATGCGGCCACCTTGCAGTCTCTTTCCCAGAAGAGTCGAGCATAGTGGTTAGCACCATGACCGATGGTCGGCTGAGGCAGTCTGCAACATTGTTGGTGCTTCCCTTATTGTACTTAATATTCAAATAGCATTGTTTCAGGTACGTGGACAGTTTCTGATGGCAATCTCTCTGCAACTTCCCTTTTGTTTGTATGAAGTACAGGGGTTAGTGGTCTGTGTGGAAGATCGTTTCCTTCCCCAGAATGTAATGCTTCCATTGACGACATGCTTTCATAATGGAATACATATCTTTTTCATAGGTGGGATATTTTCAAACTGTGTCTGAAAGTGTCTCACTCCGATATGCCACTGGATGCCCCTGCTGAGAAAGAACTGAACCAATAGCATAGTCGGAGGCATCTGTCTCGATCTCAAATAGTTGTTGTAGGTCTGGTAATGTGAGCACTAGTGTAGAGAAGAGATGATGCTTCAACTTGACAAATGACTTCTATTGGGATTTAGACCAAAAGAACTTTACTTTCTCTCCTCCCTTGGTGACTTGACTCAAAGGCCAAGTTATATGAGATAACCCCAACACGAACCTATGGTAGAAGTTGGAAAGACACAAAAAGTTGCAGAGCTCTGTTAGAGTGGTTGGGGTTGGCCAATTCTGAATGTCTTATATTTTGGATGGGTCCACATGCACACCCCTCTCATCAATGATGTACCCCAGATATTGAACATGGTTCATACCGAAAGTGGATTTCTCCAAATTGGCACACAACTTGTGTTGTCGCAGGGTTTGGAGGACATGTCGAATATGGTGGAGGTGTTCTTCCCAACTCTAGCTAAATATCAGAATGTCATCCAAATACACCACCACAAATAGATGTATTCTGTCAGCCTCATGAAGGTTGTGGGGGCATTCGTTAACCCAAAATACTTGACTAGGCATTTGAAAAGGCCCTCCTTGGGTTTGAAGGCAGTATTCCACACATCAGAGGGTTTGATCAGTACTTGGTGATAACCATACTTCAATTCAATCTTATGTAAATACTTTCCCCCCTTGAGCTGGTCCAAAATGTCATTGATTTGTGGGATTGGATACCTATTTTGTACAGTGATCTTGTTCAACGCCCGATTGTCAATATAGAGTCTCTAAGTCTCGTCCTTCTTTTGTACCAACAAGATCGGGCTCCCACAGGGTGATGAACTTGGCTTGATGTGCCCTTTTTGCAACAACTCCTGAATCTGCCTCTTTATTTCATCTTTCTCCAGAACAGAGCGTCGATAGATCAGTTTATTGGGTTGTGGAGCACCCAGGGTCAAATAGATGGAGTGCTTGACCTGACAATGTAGAGGTACCCCTGTGGGTGAGGTGAATATGTCCTTGTACTCCTCTACAACCTTGTCCATCCATTGCTGCCATGCAAAGGAGTCCAGCCTTGAGGCCGTGGCCACAATATTTTTCTTGCCCCGAGGGCTAATCATAAGGAAAACAAATTTCTTGGTTTGGGAAATGATCTTATGTCATTGCTTCACAGTGATCAAAGAAACGACAGTAGTCACTGCTACCTCCGGTATCCTGTACAACTTATTTCCCAAAGTAGTAATAACAATGCGAGGCCTAGACTCATACACATCATTTTGCTTCCAAAAATATGGTTGGCCCAAAAAAACATCACAAACTTCAAGAGGAGAAACATCACACAATACCTCATCTGTGAAGGGCTTGATGTTGTAGGCAAGGTGACACTGTTGGCTGAAGTGGAGATCTCACCCTTGGTGAAGCCACCCGATGGTGTATGACTGCGGGTGTGATGTGGTCGGTAGGCCCAACTGCTACATGAACTCTACTAAAATGAGGTTATTTTGGTACCCGTTGTCGACAAAGAATGGTAACGGAGAACCCTTCACCCACATATGTGAGTGGAAGAGACACTCTCCCTCCTCTGGATCTTCAGACTCATCCTTATGGATCTTGGTGGTGTCAATGGTGTTACTGAGCTCTGCATCGATTATCTACTTCCCTTTTTCATTCCCCTTGTCAGTTTCTGACTAAGAGTCGAAACATGCATCTGATTCATAAGCCTTCTTCTCTGCCACAATTGACTGGTTGGCCCAACACTCACTTTTGTTGTGAGTGGGGCTCTTATGGAACTCACACCATTTCCCTATGTCCTTGTTTTTCTTCGTGGTGTTTTTCTTTTCTTGCGGATTCGGCGGGTTGTCCTGGGTCTCCCTGCCTTGGCTTTGTCCTTTGTTCTGCGGTTTGGGGGCGACTTTCCCTTGCTTCAGATTCAGAAATCCAAAGTATCACTTATTTTGTTTAAATTTCAGCTCAATCTTGAGAGTGTATCGATAGGCGGTCGTAAGCGAGGAGATGTACATGAACTCCATCTTGACCTAGATGTAATTTTATAGATAGTCACGGTACTTCAGTACCAAATACCGCTCAAAATCCTTGATACATAGCTTCGTGTGAAGGGTATGGAAAACATTTGTGAACTTTGGCACATCTTGGTCCCTTCCTTGCCACAACGTGGTCTACTTTATGTATTTATTTTCGTAGCTCCAAACAAGGTAATATTGTTCCTTGATGGTGTCTCAGAATGAATTTCAAGTGGGTGCAGCTGAAAACAGTGAGGATTCCCTCTCATCCTTTTGTTCACAATAGGTTTCCCACCAATCCTTGACATGTGGGGAAACTTTGAGGAGTGAAAAAGTAATATTTTCCACATTGAAAAAGTCATGAACTGAAAAATATCCTTCCAACACATTTAACCATCTATCTAGGCGTCTACATCTATCTATCCTTCAAATATGGGAATGTAAAAGTTAACTTGTACCTTAAAAGGAGTGGCGCCTCTAGAGTGGCTATAGGATGAAGATGCATTTCCTGTGGGTAGGCATTGAAGGATCTGGGCAAAGTTATCCATCATTGCATTCCTTTATCACTTGAGGGATTCCTCGAGTAATATTTTGAAAGAATCTCCTGCCCCCTCATCTTTCTTTTCTTCCACCTTGGGGACACTGTCAGGTTTTGTGAGGCTAGTCTTACATAGGTTCAACCAGTTCAAGCCCTAACTCCTTATACCCTGACCTCGTTGGGGACATGCAAAGAAAAATAGAGAAAGAGAAGATCGCTTTGATACCATTGATCGAGACTTATGCATGAACGCAACAAAATACAGATACACACATAAACACAGAGATGCAACAAAAATAAAACTGCATTTCATTAATATCAAAGAATTGAAATATGCTTACATACAGAAATGGAAATAAACAAACTCAAATGGAAATAAACAAAATCGGGTGATGAGAGTTTTTCTCTAAGACGAGATGTGGTGGCTACATGCCTCTGAACTATGTTACAATGGGGCTCAAAGGCCTATCTATTACTGAGAAATAATGGAAAACCCTAAATATCAAGAAACCTAACACTAGGAGATGAAGCACCAAAATTGTGGTCCTCGTTTGGGTAAATTGGTACATCAACTTCCCGGGGTCGTAACTTTGGCATACGATCTCCGTTTGGCTATCATAATACCACGTTTTGTAGATCTCAAAGACCTGAAAAACTGCAAAAGATAGCAAGTTGTGCTACAATTAAGGAAACTGAAAAAGAAACAATGGTGGGGCTAATTTTGAAGTACTTGATCTATCTTTACTATCTTTTTGTGAGATGGTTTCATAACATTTGGTATCAGAGCTTTAGATTCTAGAGTTTCGTTGCTTGAAACAGGTCATCATGGAAGTTTTGCTATAAAATGTTTCTACGACGTTTCAGAAGCAGAAATTAAAACCCACTTGAGCCGAAATATCGATGAAACTTAGGTCTGAAGTTTAGATCTTTTCTCACTATATTTTGGAGATAGGATCCAAGAAAGTTAGGGTTTTGGCAAGATCCCGAATTATATCTCAAACAGGTGACCTGGGGAAAATCATCATAACGTTCTCTCTGAGCATCAGATTGAAATTTAGTTAAAAATTACAAAAGGATGACTGCCTGTAGTTTTGTGTGTATCCGTTTCAGGTCTTAAGGATGAAACAATGACACGTGGAACTTCGTACAAGTTTGCTCTACTGAACCAGTCTATAATCAGGTCATCGTGGGCAATTTGGCATAAATATTCTTTTGAGAATCCAATATTGATAATAGTTGTGGGGTTGGAAAGAGGACTCAGAGGGATACCAAAGGACACAATTTCACCTTGGAGATTCGAAATTAGAGAGTTACAGTTGTTTAAATATCGAGCTCCAAAAAGCAAGAAAAATAATGACTCAAATCAAGAAAATAGAAACACCTAGTAAAAAATAATTGGATGGATCATTTGAAGGATGTGATCGAAGCTAAGATAAATAGTTTTATATGTGCCATGGAAGCTAATATCGATGGTATGGAAGCAGATTTGAAGAATGGTATGGAAGATTTGAAGAAATACATGGAAGGTTTGAAGGAAGGTGGGACAAAGTTGCTACAAGAAAGGCCTCCTAATGACGAAAAGGTAGTAGAGGAAACTCATGATGAGAAAAAAATAAATGTTAATCATGATTTCATAGAATCTAACATTGGATTGAAGACCCATGAATTTCCAAAGATCAATATGAGGAAGCTTGATGGCAATGATCCCATAACATGGATTCTACAGATGGAGAAATATTTTGATCTACATGATGTGCAACTACTACAAAAGGTATGTATTGCATCTTTATATTTAGAACCGAATCAATTTTTATGGTATAAAGGGCTTTGTTCTCGTAAACCACTTGTCACTTGGTAATTTTTCGTGGAAGAAATTATTGCACATTATGAGGATACAAAGAGAAACACCTACTTTATCCAATTGATAAATCTCAAACAAAAGGGTTCCATGGCAGAGCACATTGAGGACTTCCAAAATTGAATATAAGGGTAAATGATATTCCAGAGAAGCAGAGGATTGATGTCTTCATAGGGACTTTAAAGGATAACATTCAACATGAGATTCATCTTTGGGAACTTGATTCATTGGAGAAGGCATTTAGGCCGGAAAGAAAAATTGAAAGAAAAATTATGGTTGTTCCTAGCCTTCCACAACCTACAAGGTTGACACCACAACAATTGGAAGAAAAAGGAGAAAACAACCTTTGTTACAGTTGTGATAGAAAATACACTAAAGGTCATAAGTTTGTTGAGAAGGAATTATTTTACATTGATTGTGAAGAGGAGGAAGAAACGAATCAAGAAATGTCAAAAGAAGAGGATATACACCAGTAACCAACCTCAGAGAAAGAAGAAATGAATCCAACCACATATTGTAATGCATTGGCATGAATTACCATTCCTCAAACTCTCAAGATAGAAGGACATATCAATAAGAAAAAGGATAACCTCACTTTCACGTAGAATTGAATGAAACAACATGAGATCAACATCGCAACGAAAGAAGTTTTGATATAGGCAACTGGGTATTTTTACGAATACAACCATACAAACAAATGTCCCTCAAGCAAGCTAAGAAGGATAATAAATTATCACCAAATTACTATGGTCCTTACAAGGTGCTGCAAAAGATTGGTACTATGGCATACAAATTGGAGCTTCTTGCATCTTCTTGAGTGCCCCAAGTTTTCCGTGTTTCATGCTTAAAGAAGGTTATAGGTGAAAAACTCCCTGTTCAAACAGTATTGTTGGAACTTGACGCGGAAGGAAACATCATATTGGAACCTGAAGCAGTCACAGAAACAAGAACCCGACAGCTATGAAATCGATCAATTTCAAAGTATCTCATCAATTGGAAGAACTTACTCGTTGAACATTCCACATGGGAGGACGATAATTTTATATAGAAGCATCCATAACTACTCAAGCATTGAGGACAACACTTTTTGAAGGACAGGGGCATGTTAGGTCCCTATACTTGTAGTGTAACCCCTTATTGTTATTAGTGCAACCCCCTTATTATATTGTTGTGCCCATGTAGTCCCCATATTGTTATTATTGTGCCCCATAGAAGCCCACTATTATTATTATTGTGCCCTTACATTATTATTTTTATGTCAACTTTGATTATATTATGACCCCATAGATTCATATATATAGATTGGAGGTCTTGTCATTTGTATCATCCAAGGATTGTTCATTTGTGTAATGTAAAGGAGGTTTCCCCCTCAAAGAGGCTGTCGTTGATCTATCTTTTTGTGATTTGTTTCATAACAGGATTTCATCCCATGTGCATGGATGCTTTGAGTTGTACATACACAGAATGTGTACGATCATCCTATTGACGACCTCTGTTTGGTCATGAGTTTGGGGGTGGAAATCTGTGGACTCAGTGAGCTTGGTATCCAACATCAACCAGAGACTTGACCAAAATGTAGTTAGGAACCTGTTATCCCGATCTGGGATAATGGACTGTGGGATCCCAAAATGTACCCACACTTGTTCAAAGAAGAGCTTAGCAGTGGCTTCTGGTGTGATACTCTTCTTGAAGGCCGCCATAATGGCCATCTTAAAGAATCTGTTGGCGACCACGAAAACACGATTATTGTCATGCTTAGTAGAAGGAAGACCCGAAATTTAATCCATGGAGATGGATTCCCAAGGTCGACTAGGAATAGGAAGAGGAGTATATAGGCCTTGCTTCTTGATGGTCAATTTGGCAATGGCGCAGACAGTGCAAGATTGATGTACTTCCAAACATCATGTCGAAGGTTCGACCAATAAAAATACTTCTACAGGATTGCCACTGTTTTCTCTACCCCAAGATGTCCAGCGACCCGATTGTAGTGTGCCTCCCAAATCATCTTGGCATGCTCACTTGAAGGAACATAAAGGTGTCCCAGGTGGCATAAAAGTGCATCTTGGAGGTGAAAATTTGGAACTTTCTTGGCTTCCAGGAGTGTCTGCTATGTGTTGCTGAATTCTGGATCGCTCTTGTAAAGATGTGAACACCCTGCAGTCTCATTCCCAAAAGTGTCGAGCATAGTGGTCAACGCCATGACTGGTCGTTAGTTGTGGAAATATGCAATATTTTTGGTGTTTCCCTTCTTGTACTTAATGTTCAACTGGAATTGTTCTGGGTATGTGGACCATTTCTGATGGAAATCATTCTGCAACTTCCCTTGTGTTTGTATGAACTACAGGGGTCAGTGGTCTATGTGGATCATTGTTTCCTTCCCCAGAATGTAATGATTCCATTGTCAGTAGGTCTGCATAATGGAATACATCTCTCTATTATAGGTGGGATACTTTCAGACTATGTCTGAAAGTGTCTCACTATGATATGCCACTGGATGGCCCTACTGAGTAAGAACTGCTCCAATAACATAGTTGGAGTCATCTGTATCGATCTCAAATGGTTGCTGCATGTCTAGTAATGTGAGAACTTGTGCAGAGAAGAGGTGATGCTTCAACTCAGAAAACACCTTTTGTTGGGATTCAGACCAAAATAACTTTTCTTTCGCTCCTCCCTTGGTGACTTAACTCAAAGGCCAAGTTATATGAGAGAACCCCAATACGAAAGTGCGATATAATTTGGAAAGACCCTGAAAATTGCGGAGCTCTATTAGAGTCGTTGGGGTTGGCCAATCCGGAATGAATTGTATCTTGGAAGGGTCCACATGCACACCCTCTCATCAATGATGTACCACAGATATTGAACCTTGGTCATACCAAAAGTGCATTTCTCCAAATTGGCACACAACTTGTGTTGCCATAGGGTTTGGAGGACATATCGAATATGGTGGAGGTTTTCTTCAGAACTCTAGTTGAAGATCAAAATTTCATCCAAAAACACCACCACGAATGAGTTCGTGAAGGGTCTCAAGATGTAGTCCATTAGCCTCATGAAGGTTGTGGGGGCATTCATCAACCCAAAAAGCATGACTAGCCATTCGAAAAGGCCCTCCTTGGATTTGAAGGCATTCTTCCACACATCAAAGGGTTTGATCGGTATCTGGTAATAACCTGAATTCAAGTCAATCTTGCTAAAATATTTCCCCCCCTTGAGCTTGTCTAGAAGGTCATCAATCTGTGGGATTGGATACCTGTTCCAAACAATGATCTTGTTCAATGACCGATAGTGAATGCAAAGTCTTCAGGTCTCATCCTTATTATGCACCAACACGATCAGGCTCCCACAAGGTGATGAACTTGTCCTGATGTGCCCTTTCTACAACAAATTCAGAATCTGCCTCTTGATTTCATCATTCTCCATAACAGAGTGTCTATAGATTGGTCCATTGGGTAGCGGCATACCCATGGTCAGCTCGATCGAGTGCTTGACCTAACAGTGTAGAGGTACCCTTTTAGGTGAGGTGAATATGTCCCTGTACTCCTCTACAACCTTGTCGATCTGCTTCTGGCATGCGAAGGAGCCCTTTCTGGAGGCTGTGGTGACAATATTATTCTTTCCCTTAGGGCCAATCATAAGGAAAACAAATTTCCCGGTCTGGGAAATGATCTTACTACATTGCTTCGTAATGATCAAAGAAACATCAGTAAGCAGTGCTACCTTCGATATTCTGTACAACTTACTGCCCAAAGTAATAATAACAGTGCAAGGCCTAGACTCATACACATCATGGTGCTTCCACAAGTATGGTTGGCCTAATAAAACATCACAAACTTCAAGAGGAGCAACATCACACAATACCTCATATGTGAAGGGCTTGACGATGTAGGGAAGGCGACATTTTTGGTTGACGCAGAGATCTTGTCGTTGGTGAAGCCACCCAATGGTGTACGACTATGGGTGTGGTGTGGTCGGTAGGCCCAACCGCTTCACGACCTATGTTGAAATGAGGTTCTTTTGGCTCCTGTTGTTGATGCACTGTAGCGGAGAACCCTTCACCCACATCTGTGGGTGGAAGAGTCGCTCCCCCTCCTCTGGATCTCCAGGTTCATCCTTCTCAATATTGGTGGTTCCAATGGTGGCACTAGGCTTCACATTGATAATTTTCTTCCCTTTATCATTCCCCTTATCGGTTTCTGATTCAGATTCGGAACATGCATCTAATTCAGAAGCCTTCAACTCGACCACCAATGATTGCTTGGCTCGACACCCACTTGTGTTGTGAGTGTGTCTCTTATTGAACTCACACCATTTCCTTGTGTCCTTCTTTCTTTTGGTGGTGTTTTTCTTTGATTGTGTCTTTGGCGGGTTGTCTTGGGTCACCTCGCCGTGGATTTTTCCTTTGTTATGCGGTTTGGCCACACCTTTCCCTTGCTTTGGATTCACAGCTCCAAAGTATCATTTTTTCTGTTTAAATTTATTCTCAATCTTGACAACGTATTGATAGGCGGTGCCAATCGAGGAGATGTCTAGGAACTCCATCTTGTCTTGGATGTACTTGTGTAGAAAGTTACAGTACATGAGTGCCAAATTCTGGTTAGAATCCTTGATACCTAGCTTCGTGTGAAGGGTATGGAAAACATTTGTGAACTTCGACACATCTTTGTCCCTTCCTTGCCTCAGCTTAGTCCACTTTATGTTTTTATCTTCATAGCTGCTAATAGGGTAATATTGTTCCTTGATGGCATCTCAGAAATAATTCTGAGTCGGTGCAGCCAAAAACAGTGAGGATTCTCTCTCCTCCTTTTGTTCACAGTAGGTTTGCCACCAATCGTTGACATGTGGGGTGGCTTTGCGGAGTGCAAAAGTATTATTTACCCGATTGGAAAAATCATGAACTGAAAAATATATTTCTATTAGATTTAACCATCTATCTAGGTGTCCACATCTATCTGTCCTTCAAAATAGGAATGTCAAAGTTAACTTGTAGCTTAAAAGGAGTGGTGCCTCCAGAGTGGCTGCTGGATGAAGATGTATCACTTGTGGGTAGCTATCGAAGGATCTGGGCAAATTTATCCATCATCACATTCCTTTGTTGCTCGAGGGCTTCCTCGAGCAATGTTTTTAAAGGATCTCCTACCCCCTCATCTTTCTTTTCTTCTGCCATGGGAGTTCGTTGGGGTATGTGAGGCTGGTCTTGCAAAGGCTCAACCAGTTTGAGCCCTAACTCCTTATACCCTTACTTCGTTGGAGACATGGAAAGAAAAAATGAGAAATAGAACACCATTATGATACCATTGATCGAGACTTCTGTAGGAACGCAAAAAAAATATAGATATACACATAAACATAGAGATGCAGCAGAAATAAAACTTCATTTCATTAATATCAAAGAACTAAAATATGCTTACATACAGAAATGGAAATAAACTGACTTGGGCGATGGTAGCTTATCTCTGAGAAGAGATGTGGTGGCTACGTGCCTCTGAACTGTGTTACAGTGAGGCTCAAAGGCCTATTTATTATTGAGAAATAATGGAAAACCCTAAACATTTGAAAAACCTAACCCTAGGAGATGAAGCGCCAAAACTATGGGCCCCATTTGGGTAAATTGGTACATCAACTTCTCGGGGTCGTAACTTTGGCATACGATCTCTGTTTGGCTATCATAATACCTCATTTCAAATATCTCGAAGTGCAAGCCAAAATTAAACTAGTGAACCGATTTGGGACTTTTATGATCTTTCTATTTACCCTAAAAACTTCTTATATTCCCTCAAAACGACTCCAGAAGTTTCAGACCCCAAAAACTGCCAAAAATAGTAAGTTGTGCTATAATTAAGTAAATTGAAAAGAAACAACGATGGGGGTCCAAGTGGAATAGGTGGGTGACCACCAATATTAACCTGGACCAGTCCTCCCCCCTTAGGAAGCAATTGTCCCCATTGCGGGGAAACTTTTGCTGAACTTGGTGTTGTGGGGAAAAATGCCTATGCAGGACGATCCTATCCACCTAAGGTGTGACAGTGCCTTAGCAACAAACAGAGACAGCTATTCTAGTATTCTTCCTTTACAAATTAAGAATGAAGAGAGAGATGGATGGACTAACCGGTGTCTTCCGTTTGTCCCTCGATCCGACTTCTCTTCTCTTGGAGAGTTCCCAGCTATTTGCCTTCTCGCTCGCCCGGCTTCAAGAGGTTTCTGCAAGATCACAAGAAGAGAACACTACGCAAGACATGGATTCATATTCATAACTAGTTTAGGATTAGAAACAAACTAAATATACTAATGCAATCATACATCAAAATACATCAGTATATAGGAGAAACCAAGATAGCTTTATTGATGAATAACAAGGTTCAGGAAGAGATACAACCCAGAGGGCTCCAATCCAGCATCTTCTTCCCAGCAAATGGAATTCCTATCTTCACCCCCTTCAAAGCATTAAGCACCCAATGATTCCAATCTCAAACCAACAACAATTCTTTGCAATAACAAAATTCCAGCCTCTAGATCTCATGGAGGAGAGATCCATATATAGATGTTTGGAGAGAGGATGAGTCAGCTTGAGATCTGACTAGTGTCCTCTCCCTCTGTCAGTTCTTGATTCCACTTGGAGGTTCTTGCTTCCAGTTGGAGATTTGGAACCTCTTACTCATCACCAGTCGAATTCCCTGAGGCAAGTGTCATTTTGGAAGCTTCCTGGGTTTTGACACTTTGAGAAATGAGCTTGCCACATGTCCACTCTCGCTCAGCGCAGGTAGCCAGTGTTCCCTTTGACATTCAGTGCAGGTAGCCAGTGTTGGCTTTGACATTCAGCGCAAACAGCTAGTGGAGCCACTGAAATGATCCTGAATTGACTTGTTTTTGAGCAGTTTCTGGTGGAGAACTTCTGTGAATTGCTGTGGTTTGTTAGCCTTGTTCTTCTAGGGGTAGGAACAACATGTTTAGGGACTTTGGATCCCTTAGATTATGGACATTTCATGCTCAATGCTGTAAGGCACAAAAATGTCTATAACACTTGGTCCCTGGTGAGCCACTTGCCTTGGTGCAAGAGTTGGCCAGCTTTGATAACCTGATATAGTTGGATCTTCTGCTGGCGAGTGTTCTTGATTTGCATGTCCATGATCCGATCAGTTGTGGCCTGTTCCATGTACTTTGGTTTTAACTCTATTGGTGTGAGTTGTTCTGCAATGTCTGATGTGTCCAATAATGGTGAAAAATATGGTCGAAGGCGGTCCACACTGAACACTGGGTGCAAGCCAAGGAATGGTGGAATGATGAGCTCGAAAGCGTTTTCCCCTATAGACTTAGTGATGGTGTAAGGACCATAACGGAGTGAGTGAAGCTTGTGGTGGGGCCCAATGAGGCGCTCCTTCTCCAAATGTAACCAAACTTCATTGCCCACCTAGAACTTGTGTGGCATCCAATGTTGATCATGGTGCTACTTGTACATATCATTGGCTCTGTCCAATATGTCATTGACTCGCTGGTAGATGTGTTGAATGCATTCAATGAAGTCGTTAGCCCTGTCACCTTCGGATTGTACATGGGCCGAATCTCACTGAGTAGCTGCAAATGGTATGACTACATCAATGGGACATAATGGATGGAATCCCAACCCCACTTGAAAGGGGTTGTGGCCATTTGAGATATGGAGTGCTCTGTTATAGTTGTGTTGGACATGCAGGAGGATTTAATCCCATGTCCATGGATTCTTTGAGTTGTACATATGCAGAATGTGTACATCTTGTTGACGATCCTTGTTTGGCCATCAATTTGGGGGTGGAAATTCATGGACTTAGTAATCTTGGTATCCAACATTGACCAGAGAATTGACCAAAATATACTTTGGAACATGTTGTCCCGATCTGGGAAAATGGACGGTGGGATCCCAAAAAGCACCCACACTCGTTCAAAGAAGAGCTTAGGAGTGGCTTCTGCTATGATAGTCTTCATACAAGCCGCCAGAATGGCCATATTAGAGAATCTGTCGATGACCACGAAAACGCAGTTGTTGCTATACTTAGTAGAAGGAAGGCTCAACATGTAATCCATGGAGATGGATAGGTAGAGGAGTATATATGCCTCACTTCTTGGTGGTCGGTTTGGAAATGGCATAGATAGTGCAGGATCTGATATACTTTGCAACATCCTGTCGAAGGTTCGGCCAATAAAAATACTTCTGCAACATTGCCACTATCTTCTCTACCCCTAAATGTATAGCGACTTGACTATAGTTTGCCTCCCAAATCGTCTTGGCACACTCGCTTGAAGGAACACAAAGGTGTCCCAGGAGGCATAAGAGTTCATCCTGGAGGTTAAAATTTGGAACTTTCTTGCCTTTCAGGAGTGTCTAGTATGTATTGTTGAATTCAGGATCGCTCTTGTAAAGATTTGGCCATCTTGTAGTCTCGTGACCACAAGAGTCGATCATAGTGGTCAGTGCCATGACCGGTGATCATCTAATGTAGTCTGCAACATTGTTGGTACAACCATTCTTATAATTAAAGTTCAAATGGAACTATTGCAGGTATGTGGACCATTTTGATGGCGATCGTTCTGCAACTTTCCTTGTGTCTGTATGAACTGTAGGGGTTGGTGGTCTATGTGGATCATTGTTTCCTTACCCAAAATGTAATGCTTCCATTGTCGGTAGGCCTGCACAATGGAATACATCTCTTTGTCATAGGTGGGATACTTTCAGACTGTGTTTGAAAGTGTCTCACATTGATATTCCACTAGATGCCCCTCCTGAGTAAGAACTGCACCAATAACATAGTCGGAGGCATTTGTCTCAATATCAAATGGTTTTTGCAGGTCTGGTAATGTGAACACTAGTGTAGAGTAGAGGCAATGCTTCAACTTGGAAAACACCTTATGTTGGGATTCAGACCAAAGAACTTTGCTTTCGCTCCTCCTTTGGTGACTTGACTCAAAGGCCAAGTTATATGAGAGAACCCCAACACCAACCCATGGTAGAAGTTGGAAAGACCCAGAAAGCTGTAGAGCTCTGTTAGAGTGGTTGGGGTTGGCCAATCCTGAATGACTTGTATCTTGGCTAGGTCCACATGCACACCCCTCTCATTAATGATGTACCCCAGATATTGAACCTGGGTCATACCAAAATTGCATTTCTCCAAATTGGCACACAACTTGTATTGTCGCAGCGTTTGGAGGACTTGTCAAATATGGTGGAGGTGTTCTTCCCAACTCTGGTTAAGGATCAAAATGTCATCCAAATACAGTGCCATGAATGAGTTGGTGAAGGGTCGCAAGATGTTGTCCATCAACATCATGAAGGTTAAGGGGCCATTTTTCAACCCAAAAGGCATGACCAACTATTCGAAAAGGCCCTCCTTGGATTTGAAGGTGGTCTTCCAAACATCAGAGGGTTCGATCAGTATCTGGTGATAAATGGACTTCAAGTCAATATTGATAAAATATTTGGCCCCCTTGAGGTAGTCGAGAAGGTCATCAATCTGTGGGATTGGATACCCATTCCGGATAGTGATCATGTTCAACACATGATAGTCAATACAGAGTGTCTAGGTCTCATTCTTCTTCTATACCAAGATGATCAGGCTCCCACAACGTGATGAACTTGGCCTGATGTGCTCTTTCTACAAAAACTCCTGAATTTGCCTCTTGATTTCATCATTCTCTAGAACAGAGTGTCGATAGATCAGTCCATTAGGTAGTGGTGCCCCCGGGGTTTGATCGATGGAGTGCTTGACCTCACAGTGTAGAGGTACCCCTGTGGGTGAGGTAAATATGTCCCACTCCTCTACAACCTTGTCCATCTGCTATTGTCATGTGGAGGAGCCCTATCTGCAGGTTGTCGACACAATCTTCTTGCCCTGAGGGCGAATCATAAGGAAAAATAATTTCCCGGCATGGGAAATGATGTTATTGAATTTATTCACAATGATCAAAGAAACAAAGGTAGGTGGTGCTACCTCTGATATCCTGTACAACTTATTGTCCAAAGTAATAATAACAGTGCGAGGCTTAAACTCATACACAACATGACGCTTCCACAAGTATTGTTGGCCCAAAAAAACATCACAAACTTCAAGAGGAGGAACATCACACAATACCTCATCTATGAAGGGCTTGATGTTGTAGAGAAGGCTGCATTGTTGGTTCACACAAAGATCTCGCCCTTGGTGAAGTCGTCTGAATGTGTATGGTTGTGGGTGTGGTGTGGTTAGTAGTTCCAACCGCTTCATGAACTCTGTTGAAATGAGGTAATTTTGGCTCTCACTGTCGACAATGAACTGTAGCGGAGAACCCTTCACACACATCCATGAGTGGAAGAGTCGCTTCCCCTCCTCTAGATCTTCGAGCTCATCCTTCTGGATCTTGGTGGTAGCAACGGTGGCACTAAGTTCTGCATCAATAATCTGCTTCCCTTTTTCATTCCCCTTATCCGGTTTTGACTGAGAGTTAGAACATGCATCTGATTCAGAAGCCTTCAAGTCAGCCACAAGTGACTGCTTGTGTCAACACTCACTTGTGTTTTGAGTGGAGCACTTATGGAACTCACACTATTTCCATGTGTCCTTGATTTGTCTTCGTGGTGTTTTTTGTTGCTTGCAGCTTTGATGGGTTGTCTTGGGTTGCCCCGCCTTGTATTTTTCCTTTGTTTTGCAGTTTGGAGGCACCTTTCCCTTGCTTTGGATTCACATATCCAAAGTCTTGCTTCTTTTATTTAATTTCTGCTCAATCTTGATAGTGTATCGATAGGTGGTTCCAAGCAAGGAGATGTCCAGGAACTCCATCTCGTCCTGGATGTACTTGTGTAGACAACTGTTGTAATTGAGTACCAAATGACGCTCAGAATCCTTGATACCTAGCTTCGTGTGAAGGGCATGGGAAACATTTGCAAAGTCTGAAAAATCTTGGTCTCTTCCTTGCTGCTACGTGGTCCACTTTATGTATTTATCGTCATAGCTCCCGTTAGGGGAATATTGTTCCTTGATTGTGTCTCAGAAAGAATTCCAAGTGGGTGTGGTTGAAAATAGTAAAGATTCTCTCTCGTCATTTTGTTCACAACATGTTTCCAACTAGGTCTTGACATGTGGGGTGGCTTTGAGGAGTGAAAAAGTAATATTTTCCCTATTGGAAAAGTCATGAACTGAAAAATATCCTTCCAAAAGATTTAACCATATATCTAGGCGTCTTCATCTATCTGTCCTTAAAATATGGGAATTTCAAAGTTAACTTGTACCTTAAAAGGGGTGATGCCTCTAGAGTGGCTGCTGGATGAAGATGCATCGCCTATGGGTAGCCGCCGAAGGAGCTGGGCAAAGCTATCCATCATCGCATTCCTTTGTTTATTGAGGGCTTCCTCGAGAAATATTTTGAAATGATCTCCTATCCCCTCGTCTTTCTTTTCTTCTGCCATGGGAGTCTGTTGGGGTTTGCGAGGTTGGCCTTACAAACGTTCAACCAGTTTGAGCCATAACTCCTTATACCTTGACCGCATTGGGGACATAAAAAGAAAAGCACAGAAAGAGTAGACTAGTTTGATACCACTGATTGAGACTTATGCAGGAATGTAAAAAAATACAGATATACACATAAAAACAGAGATGCAACACGAATAAAAATTCATTTCCTTAATATCAAAGACCTGAAATATGCTTACATACAGAAATGGAAGTAAACTAACTCAGGCAATGATAACTTATCTCTGAGAAGAGATGTGGTGGCTAAATGCCTCTGAACTGTGTTACAATGGGGCTCAAAAGCCTATTTATTATTGAGAAACAATTGAAAGCCCTAAACATCCAAAAACCTAACACTAGGAGATGAAGCGCCAAAACTGTGGGCCCTGTTTGGGTAAATTGGTACATCAACTTCCTAGGGTTGTAACTTTGGCATATGATCTTTATTTGGCTATCATAATACCTTGTTTTGAATATGTTGAAGAGAAGGGTGAAATCAAACCAATGGACTAATTTTGGATTTTTCCAATCCCTCCATTTTCCTTAAAAACGTCTTTTATTCCTTCAAGATGGCTCCAGAAGTTTAGGACCCGAAAAACTGCCAAAAATAGTACGTTGTGCTACAATTAAGGAAATTGAAAAGAAACAATGGTGGGGGTCCAAGTGGCATAGGTGGGTGACCGCCAATATCCACTCGAATCAGTCCTCCCCCCTTAGGAAGCAATGATCCCCATTGTGTTGAGTGCCTCCATGAGATGGGGAAAATTCTGCTAAACTTGGTCCATGGTGAGCCACTTGCCTTAGTACAGGAGTTGGGCAGATTTAACAACCTGATATAGTTGGATCTTCTGCTGGTGAATGTTCTTGATCTGCGTGTCCATGATCTAATCAGTTTTGGCCTTTTCCATGCAGTCTAGGTTTAACTCTATTGGTGTGAGTTGTTCTGCAATGTCTTATGTGTCTAGTAATGGTGGCAAGTATGGTCAATAACGATCCACATTGAACACTGGGTGTAGACCAAGAAATGGTGGAATGTTGAGCTTGAAATAATTGTCCCCTACAACCTTAGTGATGGTGTAAGGCCCATATCGGATCAGGAAAAGCTTGCAGTGGGGCCTAGCGAGGTGTTCCTTCTGCAAATGTAACCAAACTTTGTCACCCACTTGGAACTTGTGTGTCACCTGATGCTGGTCATGGAACTGCTTGTACTTAGCATTGGATTTGTCCAATATGTCATGGACCTGCTGGTGAATGTGCTAAATGTGTTCAATGAAGTTGTTAGCCCTATCATCTTCAGACTGGACATGAGCTGAATTTTCCTGAGTAGCTACAAATGGGACATAGTGGTTGGAATCCCAACCCCGCCTGAAAGGGGCTATGGCTAGTTGAGATATGGAGAGCTATATTGTAGTTGTGCTGGACATATGGGAGGCTTTCATCCCATGTGTTTGGATGCTTCCATTTGTACATACACTTAATGTGTACGACCATCCTGTTGACGACCTCTGTTTGGCCATCAGTTTGAGGGTGGAGATTCGTGGACGTAGTGAGCTTGGTATCCAAAATCGACCAGAGACTTGACTAAAATGTACTTAGGAACCTGTTGTCCTGATATAAGATAATGGATTGTGGGATCCCAAAATGTATCCACACTTGTTCAAAGAAGAGCTTAAGAGTGGTTTTCGTTGTGATACTCTTCTTGCAAGCTGCCAAAATGGCCATCTTAGAGAATTTATCAACGACCACGAAAACACAGTCATTTCCATACTTAGTAGAAGGAAGGTTCGACATGTAATCCATGGAGATGGATTCCCAAGGTTGAATAGGAGTAGGAAGAGGAGTATATAGGCATTGATTCTTGATTGTCGGTTTGGAAATGGCATAGGTAGTGCAGGATCTGATGTACTTTCCAACATCCTCTCAAAGGCTAGACCAATAAAAATACTTCTGCAACACTGCCACTATTTTCTCTACCCCGAAATTTCCAGTGACCTAACTGTAATGTGCCTCCCAAATATTCTTGTCACTCTCACTTGAAGGAAGACAAAGGTTTCCCAGGTGGCATAAAAGTGCATCCTGGAGGTGAAATTTTGGAACTTTCTTGCCTTCCAAGAGTGTGTGGTATGTGTTGCCGAATTCTGGATCACTCTTGTAAATATGTGGCCACCCTATAATCTCGTGCCCACAAGAGTCAAGCATAGTGGTCAGCTCCATGACCAGTAATCGACTTAGGTAGTCTACAACATTGTTGGTGCAATCATTCTTGTACTTAAAGTTCAAATGGAACTGTTGCAGGTATGTGGACCATTTCTGATGGTGATCATTCTGCAACTTCCCTTGTGTCTGTATGAACTGCAGGGGTCAGTGGTTCGTGTGGATCACTATTTCCTTCCCCATAATGTAATGCTTCCATTGTTAGTAAGCCTGCACAAGGGAATATATTGTTTTGTCATAGGTTGGATACTTTCAGACTGTGCTTGAAAGTGTCTCGCTATGATATGCCACTGGATGCCCCTACTGAGTAAGAACTGCACCAATACCATAGTTGGAGGCATTTGTCTCGATCTAAAATGGTTGTTGCAGGTCTGGTAATGTGAGCACTGGTGTAGAGCAAAGGCAATGCTTCAACTAGGCAAATGCCTTCTGTTGGGATTCACACTAAAGGAACTTTGCTTTCGCTCCTCCCTTGGTGACTTGAATCAAAGGCTAAGTTATATGAGAGAATCCCAACATGAACTTGTGGTAGAAGTTGGCAAGACCTAGAAAGATGCGGAGCTCTGTTAGAGTGGTTGGGGTGGGCCAGTCTTGAATGACTTGTATCTTGGCTGGATCTACATGCACACCCCTTTCATCAATTATTTACCCCAGATAACGAACCTAAGTCATACCAAAATTTCATTTCTCCAAATTGGAACACAACTTGTGTTGCCACAGGGTTTGGAGGACCTGGCGAATATGGTGGAGGTGTTCTTCCCAATTCTCCCTGAAGATCAGAATGTCATCCAAATACACCACCAAGAATGAGTTGGTGAAGGGTCAAAATATGTCGTTCGTCAACCTCATGAAGGTTGTGGGGGCATTCATCAACCTGAAAGGCTTGACCAGCCATTCAAAAAGGTCCTCTTTGGATTTCAAGGTAGTCTTCCACATATCGGAGGGTTTGATATGTATTTGGTGATAACCAAACTTCAAGTCAATCTTGTTGAAATATTTGGCCCCCTTGAGCTGGTCTAGAAGGTCATCAATCCTTTGGATTGGATACCTATTATGGATAGTGATCTTGTTCAGCACCTGATAGGGAATACAAAATCTCCAGGTCTCGTCCTTCTTCTGTACACACATGATCGGGCTCCCACAGGGTGATCAACTTGGCCTGATGTGCCCTTTCTGTAATAGCTCCTGAATCTGCCTCTTGTCTTCATTGTTCTCCAGAACAGAGCATCGATAGATCGGTCCATAGAGCGTCAATAGAGTGCTTGACCTGACATTGTAGAGGTACCCCTGTGGGTGAGGTGAAGATGTCTTTGTACTCCTCTGCAACCTTGTCCAACTATTGTTATTGTGCAGAGGAGCCCTGTCTAGAGGCCGTGGCCACAATCTTCTTCTTTCCCTGAGGGCGACGATGAAGATCATCAAAAGGTATATCATAAGGGTCACAATGCCATCCTCCAACTTATTAAATTATCTTTTTTCTCACATTTATATACAAATTTTGTTATATTATGCTTAGCGTGAGGAGTATAAACAAACATGCTAAGGAAATCAATATGATTCAAAGTTTTATTGTATCTAAGAGGCCATTGAGCTGAAGCACTTGTGACTGTTATTTTAATGATGTATTTTACATTTCTGGAATGATAATGAGAAGTTTTATATTGATCCATCACTGATTTAGTTCAAAGGGCTGAAGCTCTTGGGTTTGGGCCCAACCCTAGTAGCCTAGGTCCCTCTTGTGTATTTCTATTTCTCTTAGCCTAGAATGTTGATTAGTTGTTGTAGTTTAGTAGAGTTTATTTATATTTTAGCCTAGAATGTTGATTAGTTGCTTGAATTTAGTAGAGTATAATCCCTCAAAGTTTCTGTGACTATGATCCCTATCTCACCTCTCTCATAGGGGCATGATTAGAGGACTCCACCATCACAACCCAAAACCAGTGTATTAATTCTTGGAAAATTTTACATTTGGTATCTTGCTTCACATGTGATTGTTGTAGCTTAGAAGGTAATTCATTGCATAGATCAAGTTCTTAGCATTAGTTAGATAGTTTGTTTATGATTTCTTGGAAAGGTTTACATTTGGTATCTTGCTTCACATATGATTTTTGTAGCTTAGGAAGTAGTTCATTGCATAGATCAAGTTCTTAGCATTAGTTAGATAGTTTCCAAATTAAATTCATCTTTTCCACCATTAACTGTAATATTTTGCAAATGAAAAGAGGAAGATGCATGTGATGTTGCAGGGTTGTTGGATTTGTAGGCAAGGAATATTTTCACCAACTCCACCTAGGACTTCTCCACTCTCTTCTGATCAATGCCAACCCACGTTTTTGATCTTTTTTTTTGGTCACCGTAAGCAGCCAACCCTCTTAGCTCAAATCTAGCCTTCCTGAAGTGTTGGGCCTAGCTAGGGGTGTTGGTCACCTTCCCTACATTCCCCACAACCTTTATTCAACTTGCCATCACTTGATCCCATCATCCTTACCCTCCAAACCCTCTCGTTCAACTTCCTGTAGCATTACAAGAATCCTGTAGCACACTTGTAGCAGTCTGTTTTGACTATGTTTTGACCTGTAATGATATCATAGCTTAGTTTAGGAGTATTTTGATCCATCATCTTGGATTCCATGACTAGAAGTACCACCTAGGCCATTCCCTTCATTCCTTTTCCTTTCCTGCAAGAGTGAATAACATTAGTTCTTTCATTTCGAATCTGGGAATTAGGACCTTACTTAATCTGAAAGTGTGAATTAAATAAATAATGCATGCATTCTTGAGTTGTGAATTGGTAGGATGATCTTCTAATTTCAAGAAAACCTGATAGCTGGATGGGAGTTACTACCGGCTGGGATAAGAGGGGGGGCCGCGATATTTACCGAGCGAGAGCCATCGGTGGTGTGAGGGAGGCTTCGCCTTCCTGCTGTATCGGAAAGAATGCATCGGATGGACGCGTTATCAGGGTGAGGACCGACAGGGGCTCGACTAAAGGGAGAGGAAATAAGGAAGGTCCGGAGGGTCTTGCTAGATGATTGATTACAAATTAGAGCAGTTTCCTTTCTGTAGTTAGCATAATTCTTGTGTTTTTCATGAATGGAATCATTAGCATTTACAAGTTGACAACATTTACAAGTTAGAGTTGAAAATAATTTACATTATCTACAATAGGACTAGATTTTATATTCTGCTTTTAGTAGTTAATCTCCTTTAAGTTCAATAGAGGAATGGTCTTGGAGCCCTAATGAGAAAGTGACCTAGTTGAGGGTGGCATGAGTAGAATTCATCTATTGTGTATATAGCACTATCACCTCGAAGTTTGTACGAAACTTGGGTTGATAAGTAAAGTTGAAGAGCCTCTAGAAGTTGCAGCACTCTTGGTGCAATACCAAGGCTCACCACTTTTTGGCATCGTTGCTGGGGAGGTGTCTAGGTAGATGTTATTTCTACTTTTCTTTCTATTTTTCATTCAGTTTTGAAAAAATCATATAAAAAGGAAAAAAAATTCTTTCATGCCTCGTAGGAGTAGAGACACTCTAGGAAAATTCTTTCCAAATACCCCCACACCATCAAACAATCAACCTTCACTCTTCTTCGGTGACTGTCAACTTCCCTCTCTAACTACAGGGGAGTTAGAAGACCCCTTAGGTGAACAACCTGAGATATTTGAAGAACCTATTGGGGAAGAAGAAGAAGAACCCATTCCACATACCCACACCATGGCTGAAAACATGAATGAGGAGGTTTTTCCCATCAAAGAAACTAATGGAGATGCTAGGATGAAGAATATAAGCCCTTCTTCCCTTCCTCACTTCCATGGATTAACCTCAGAGGACCCTGATACTTTCATGTTTGAGTTTGTTGTTGTCTGTAGGACTTATGACTATACCTCTGATGACCAGAAGTTGAAGTTGTTCCCATCCACCCTTAAGGATGCAACCTTGCACTGGTTCATGGGTCTACCTGGGGATAACATCACTACCTAGGCTCAAATGCAACAATCCTTTAACAACAAGTACAGGGACTATTGTAGGTCCAAATACACCAAAGAGGAAATCTTTAGAATGACTCTTGGACCCGATGAATCCCTAGAAGACTATGAGGAAAGATTCCAATTCAGTTATAGGAGGGCAAGATGCACCCTTGATCCTAAATCACTCAAGTTAGTCCTTCTCAGAGGAATTAGGGAGGACATACTGGAAACCATCAAAATGTTGTCTAGGGGATACATCTATAAACTACCCTATGAAGACGTCAAGACAATATTCAAAACCATTCTAGGATTGGTAGGAAGAAGGGTATGGCTAACAAAGCTTTGGTCATTTCCTCTCCCTCCACAACATCCATAAAGGATGAAATTGGGAACATGTTGGAGGACTTTAAAATTGAAATGCTTCATACCTTTGTTCTGAAAATGGACACCATGCAGATCAAGAGGAGACAAGAGGAAGCAGGGAGGGCCTTAGCTATCTTTTTCCTTTAATGCACTAGAAGGCACCCCAGAAATGAATGTCCATTAAATGTTATAGAGGCATGCTCAGTCTGTGAGGAAAACCATGCCACAGATAAATGTCCTCCTTCGCCTGGATTTAAAACTATATACCAAGGGGTAAAATGTGGGACTGGACAACTCTATTTCATCAATTAAAGGAGGCCTCAAGGCCCTCGACCATACCAACAGGGAATGTAAGGTGCATCCTACTCTTATTACCATCTCAACTAGAATGCACCCCTTCCACCTTGGTACTCTTCCACTTAGCCATCATGGTCCACACCTTCTCCTTGGCCTTATGCACCTTAGTATCCTCCCCAACATGTCAATCAAACATTTTATCCATATGCTTCTACACATCCTTAGTGGAATAACCCATCGCAAGGGTGGAGGCCTTAACTCAACCAACCTCTTTCTTTACTGCCTCTGCCTCCATCTCTACCACAACTCATTAATCCTGCTCCACCCAAGCAACCTCATATGCCTACTCAACCAAATGCGAACCCGAACAATAAGCAAGCACAACAGGTCTATAATGGAGAGACTCTTACCTTGCATATGATGTGGAGATTCAAGAAATCAACCACAGGTTTGGAAGAGTGCTCCAAGATAACCAACCTCCATCTCCACTTGAGGAGCTTAAAGAGGAAGAGGAAGAGAGTAACCCTCAAGTAAATCCACCTCCTTTTCCTAAAAGATTCATCCATCCTAACTAGAGACTGAACTTCTGGGAGAATTGAAGAGCCTATGTGTTAAAATTCCACTCCTCCAAGCTATCAAGGATGTTCCCATCTATAATTATCTTATAAAAGAGAAATACTTCAAACATCTTGGGAGGAGAAAGAAATACAACCCTACCATCAATGTTATTGGTCAAATATTCGATATAATGCTGGGGAGAGTGATTTGCCAAAAATATCTAGATCTTGGAAGTCCTATGGTAGATGTGCACATTGATGGCATCATTGTCCCTCACACCTTGATTGATCTTGGGGCTTCCATCAATGTGATGACTAAAGAAACCATCCTCAATCTAAACCTCAAAGGATCCTTGAGAAAGATCACCACAATACTGCAACTTGCAGATAGGTCCATAGTGGTTCCTGAGGGAGTTGTTGAGGATGTAATGGTCTCTATTGACTCCTGGGAGCATCCTATTGACTTCCTAGTTCTCCATCCCAAGACAAAATTCAATGGTTATCCTCTCATCCTTGGAATACCATGGCTAGCCACTACTGATTCTTACATAAGTTATAGTGTTTTGAACATGACAATTAAGAATAGGCATTTGTGCAAACAATTGGTATTGTACCCTACTTCTCAGCCATCCATTGAGCATGACTTACCCCTTTGGTTGGAAGAGGAGGAGGAAGATGAAGTGCATCATACAACATCCTATCTAATATGTACCCTAGATGTTGTTATAAGAGGGGGGAAACCTGATGAAGATGACCTCATTGACCAAATCCTCCAGAACAAACCCCCCAGAACAAAACCCCCAAAACCATGCCTCTTGATGAGCTTGTGAAGGAATTTGAGGGTAATCCTTGGACTAAGTTATACCTAGTGGACCCAAGTCCCACACATGTCAAAATAGTAGAATTTGGTCCATATAGAAGCTTGAAGATTAACCCCTCTCTCTCAGCCAACCAAGAAGAGAAGTTATGCAAAATGTTGAGAGAGCACTTAGATGCCTTTGCTTGGAGCTATAAAGAAATGGATGGGGTGCATCCTTCGGTGTGCACTCATTACATCTACATCAAGGAGGGATGAAAACATGTGCACCAACCTTAGAGGAGAATGAACCCAACCCTCAAAGACATATTAAATGAAGAGTTGCAAAAGTTGTTGATGCAGGGTTCATATACCCCATCTCAGATACTGAGTGGGTATCCCCTCTAGTTTTGGTCCCAAAAAAAATGGAAAGTGGAGGATCTGTATGGATTATAGGGAGTTGAACAAGGCCACTAAGAAATACCATTTCCCTTCACCTTTCATTGATCAAGTTTTAGATGGTCTTGCAGGGAAGACATTCTTCTCTTTCTTGGATGGATTCGATGGTTACAATCAGATCATGATCAGCCAAGAGGACCAAGAAAAAACTCCATTCACTTGTCCTTGGGGTACCTTTTCTTATAGGGCCCTTCCTTTTAGATTATGTAATTCCCCTGCCACTTTTCAAAGGGAAATTCTAAGCATATTTGCTGAGTTGGTCCATGACTCTATAGAGATCTACATGGATGATTTCACTCCCTATTGCTGCGACCTCCTGGAGGATCTCTCTAACCTAGGGAAAGTCTTGAAGAAGTGCATTGAAATGAACCTCTCGCTTATTCTTGAGAAGTGTGAATTCTTGACGAATGTAGGGATTGTCCTTGGCCATTCAATAACTCAGGAGGGAATACAAGTGGTCCCAAACAAAATTGCCATCATAAAAAAGTCCCTACTCCTGAAAAGCAGAGGGATGTTTGGAGCTTCTTGGGCTTAGCTGGATATTATAGGAGGTTTATCAGAGACTCCAACAAAGTAGCCTCACTATTGTTTGGATTGATGGCCAAGGACTCAAAATTTTGTTGGTTCGATAGCTGCCAGGAGACCCTAGAGGTCTTGAAAGACAAATTAACCACTGCACCCATACTTAGAGGCCAACATTGGGCTCTTCCACTTCATATCCATGTTGATGCATCTGACAAAGCTGTATGAGTAGATTTAGGCTAGATAGATGATAAGTTACCTTATTCCGTTTACTTCATTAGTAAAAATATGTATAAGGCCAAATTGCACTACACTGTAACTGAGAAAGAACTCCTAGTTGTTGTACACTCTTTAAACAAGTTTAGACACTACATCACTAGATATCAAACTTTTGTGCATACTGACCATGCAGAAAGTACTCAATGAACAAGACTGATGTGAATGCTAGAATTATTAGATGGTTTCTACTGTTACAACAATTTGATTTAACTATCATTGATAAACGAAGAAAAAAAATGTGGTTTCATATTTTTTATCTAGACTTTCTTTGCATGTAGTTGATGAAAGGATGTTTGATAATAAAATTACAGATGAGCATTTATTTTCTCTCTTAGTTCTCTCTCCATGGTTTTTTGACATAGCCAACTACCTAGTTGCTGCAAAATTCCCTCCAAATATGTCATCGAGGGAGAAGAGAAAAATTGACAGGAAGAGTGCCCATTTCGCTTGGATTGGGGGAAATATCTTCAAGCCGGGACCAAATAAAATCTTGAGGAGTTGTGTCAGGGAAGAGGAAGTATTTGACATCCTCTCAGCTTGTCATGATGGGCCTTTTGGAGGTCACTTTGCTACCAAGAGGACAACCTTCAAGGCTTTACAATCTGGTTACTACTGGCCCACTCACCACCAAGATGCAAGAAGATACACTAGCCGATGTGATTAGTGCCAGAGGATGGGGAGACCTACCCCCAGGGATGAAATTCCCTTACAACCTTAGGTGGCTTTGGAGCCATTTGACAAGTGGGGCATGGATTTCATTGGGCCAATTGATCCACCATCAAGGTAGAAAAAGTACATCATTGCGTGCACTGATTATTTGACAAAGTGGGCTGAGACAAAAGCTGTCAAGATAGAAACTTAAGAAGAATGAGAAGAGTGGAGAGAATATCTTAAGGAAGAACACAAATAGGGCATTAGAGGGCATCCTCACCAAGGTTGTGAGAAGCAGTAAAAAGGATTGGGCAGACAAATTAGTGGGGGCCACTTGGGCCTATAACATAACTTGGAAAACAACTACTGGTTTTACCCCTTATGATTTGGTCTATGGAAAGAAAGCTCTTCTCTCTATTGAGTTTGAGTACAATACTTTGATAATGGTAGCCCAATTGGATTTAGATGTCACCAAAGCATAACAGGAGAGGCTACTCCAATTAAATGGCTTGGACGAATTTAGAATGCAAGCCCTCCTACACTCCGAAGTTATCTAATTGGAGAGGAAGGTTTGGCATGATAGGAATATCAAAGTCAAAATTTTTCAAGAAGGGGATTGGACTTTGCTATATGACTCTAGGTTCAAGGAATTCAAAGGGAAATTGATGACAAGATGGTTAGGCCCATACTTGATAGAGAAATTCCATGAAAATGGAGCTGTTCAAATCAAAACCATTGATGAGGAAGGGATTCCCTTGCTTGTCAATGGCTATAGATTGAAGGTTTACAAAAAACCTATGTCCAAGGAAGAATTCATCAGCACCATTAGTAGAGAGGTGAATGTGATTGGAAGTGTCATAAATTCCAAGTCACAACATTCCTAGATACTATTTTTGTTTGTGAAAAAAAAAGAGAAAAAAAAGAAGAAGAAAAAACAATAAAAGGCTTGGATGAAAACCTTTATGAGGCATCTGAGGCCAACTCTTGGGTTGAAAACCTCCCTGAGGCATCCCAGGAG
Source organism: Pinus tabuliformis (assembly GCA_031772625.1). Taxonomy (NCBI): domain Eukaryota; kingdom Viridiplantae; phylum Streptophyta; class Pinopsida; order Pinales; family Pinaceae; genus Pinus; species Pinus tabuliformis. The sequence goes on from CM062816.1 coordinate 273,141,075, forward strand.
TAAAAGAAAGAAAAAAAGAGAGAAAAAAAATAAAAATAAAGATCCTTGGGTGAAAACTTCCTTAAGGTGCTCAGGGCAGGCATACAAGTTGAAAACCTCTCTTGAGGCAACTTGTGTGTCCCTCAAGAAAAAGAAAAAACAAAGGAGAATTTCATGACATGGATCCACAACCTGTCTATTAATATTTTTTTTCATTTTGCAGGTTTTAAGGACAGTGGTGAATTTCAGAGCTACAAGGCCAACATCCTCAAGTTTCCATCCACTTCTCCCTCCATCCACTCCATATCCTCCATGAAAACCCTTGTCCTCACCACTCTCCACCATCCTAGTGGCTCAAAAATCCAATTTTAGGCCCTCTCTGGATTGCTACAGGAAGATCTTGTAGCACTACAGGAAGATCCCGAAAATCTACAGGAAGGGGATCCGATTGAGAAAACCACCAATCATGACCTGACCAAAGGTAAATGAGGGTATCCCACCTTGATCCACCACCCATCCATCCTTCAAACATCCCTGTTCACAAAAAGGTCAATATCTTTCAAAACTAACCCTAAACTCTGTCTCATCCTGAAAATTTCTTGGAAAAAACACATAGCACATTCCCTCCATTTCCACAACCCTACACTACTCAATCAGGGCCCTAACATCATCCTCCAAGCCCTCTACACTCTTCCTCATCACTCCCTCGAAGTTAAAATACCTTGGAAGAAAAAAAAGGGTTGCTACAGGATTCTCCTATAGTAGTCTGTGCAACCATTACAGAAAATCTAGAAGCCTAGTTTTTTTTCCTTCCCATCAAGTTGAAGGGATGATACCATCTCATGAGGCACTTTGCCACTCCAATCAGGACTCTATAACAGTAGCAACAACACCTAGGATATCAACAAGGGACTTGCACACATAGCAACAACAACAGTCAAACACACAAGAGCAAAGAAAATATACACAAGAGCAGAAAAAGACAATAAGACAACTCCCTGAGTAATAGTACAAAGGTCCAACACTCCAACATGCACACCCCTGCATCGATCGAACATGAGGTAGGCACAGGTATGGCAACCTCTCAGCTCCTCCCTATGTGTAAAATAATGAAAAATGTATGAATGTCAAGGTAAGGTATTTTTATAAGTTGGAGGTGGCTAGTTAACTTGGCCACCCTCGGTCAGTGAACAAAAAGTGATTTATGAGTCATCATGCAATGTGGGAGTGTCACATCAGTCAATATTAGATAACAAAGAGTGGGTGTTGATTACGAGGGATGAGGGAATGATCACTCCGGGGGGGGCAACAGTCCAAAAGAGGAAAACTCGTGCCTCTGCCAAGTCATCACAACGCTTCGAGCCCTGGCCAAAAATAACATATAACGTACTGAGGCTCAAATTATCTTGCATCTACACTCATTTCAAAAATAGTTAAGGTAAGGACAATCTTGGGGAGCCATTGAGAAGAGTCAAACCTTACTCTGTCATTTTTACAGGAGGAAGTTACAAGAAGCTACAGGAAGCCTGCAAATGTTACATGAAGCTCGGGAAATTGCTACAAGAAGCCTCCAAGGGTGAAAGAATGCTACCAAGGGTCGATTTGGTCTCCAATTATCCTTATCCTAGGCCATGTGGTGAAAATTAAGTGGCCCCTCTCATTCATCTGTCCATAATTTACATGCTGGTGCACCCTAACTTCTACAAGTCATAGTAGTCATTTTGTGAATTGAAAGAATTTTTCTGGCTACAGATTAGAGGGAATATACATAATTGTCATCAACTATATATTCCAACCCTCTGTTCCCATTGAATTAGACATTGGAGCTATTACAGGAAGCAACCATCCTACACTTAGTTGAAAACAGAGGAAAATATGGTAGGGGGATTCAATAGAAGGTCCCTACAAACACTAAAAGAAATAATCTTCACCCTCCTGTATTAGACATTTTCAGAAGGCATCACTAGTTATGTTTATTTAAGCCACCGCAGGGATATGATGAGGACATTACATATGAATTTTCCATGGCCCTAAACTCTTAGACAAGAGTCAGTGCCACCACTGTGGTAAGGGGATTAACCATTTCCATCAGTCCTGAGCTAATTAGCAGGGTGACAACCCTTCCCCTAGGGATCCAATGGAGGAGAGAAGACAAGATAAACAGTGCCATTTCCAAAAATAACTTCTTCACTGCTGATGAGAAACCTATTGAAGATAAAAATGGAGTTAGAAGGGAAAGCCTACCCTATCCCTGGGATGAGGTGGCCTACCATATCCTCAAGTTCATCTCCTGTGAAGGAAAACTGAGTGTAGTCTATGGCTACCATTTCAGATTTCTCCATGAACTAAGGTTTCAAGTAGAATTTCCCCTAGCCCAAAGACTCAGTGTACCTTATTTCATCTTACAGTCCATCAAGGACATAAGCAAAAACGTGAGAAAGGGAAAGCACCAACGTGAGAAGGAGGTAGAGTGATCCCAAAAAAATTTGTCATCCCACTTTTCTTTGAACTTGAAGCAGAAAGAGGAAGGACCCACAGATGGATGCATATTACTAAATCTAAGAAGGTGGAAAATGTGGGCCTCATGGAAGTGAATGTCCTCGAAATGGGCAAAGATTTAAGTGAGTTAAGGGAAAAGGAGTCCAAATTGAGAGAACGACTGTAGGTAGAAAATAGATTGTTGAGGAATAAATTGTAAGAGAATGAAACCCAATTGGCCACAATGGAAAGCCTCTCCATGGAGGAACTACAGTGCAAACTACCATCCAAGCCTTATCCACTCTTCTCAAAGAACAATGGATGCAGTTCCAAATCAATACATTAGCACAACATGGATCCATGCGATTTTAGGATTACAAGAAGTTCATTGAGTTGTATGATCAAAGTAGAATAGAAGACATAACCAAATTAGCTGAGTTCTACCTGCATAACCTCACCTTAATTGATATGAATTTTTTGGATCCCAATGAAAATTTGGGAGAACTGCAGCTGGTGGCCCTTGCTATAGAATTCCTGCAGAAACTCCGATAGATCTAGAATTCTAGTTAAATTAAACACAAGTAATTTTCTTATATTCAAGAGAGGAGAGAAAGAATTTTCTCCATAAAAATCAATGTATTAAATTAATGAACAATATTAATACATGAGCAACCAAACCTCTAATCCCAAAGGAAGGTGGTTATATAGAAATTGCCGAATCTAGAAAACTAGGAAAAAACTAGTAAAACTAGAAAAGGCTAAGAAAAGCTAAGGGGAGGCCTAAAATAGCAACAATGACTCAAGAAAACTTATGCCAAATATCAGCCACGAGGAAAGCATGAGGAGGGGCACATTTCTCAAGGAAGGCAACTTTAAAACATGCTAAAATGGTCCGGGGGACCAAATCCCTTGATTTAAGGGGGAATCTTCATGTGGGGTGCCAATCTTCAAATAACTCAAGTTGATGAGGTGTGGTTAGGTGTGAACATACACTTAGATGTCTAAATGGTTTAGGAAAGTGGTTAGACCAATATTTCCATAATATTAAGCCTTTAAAGGCAAAAAACAAGGGAAAGTTGGTCCACCGAGCTAGTTTACCAAAAACTAAGTGTGAACATGATTTTTAGTGCAGGTGGCTAAGTCAAGGATACTTAGGTTAGAAAATAAATGTAGATGTTAGGACTATATTCCAACACCCCCCCTTAATCCTAACTCACTTATCTAAATTGAGTCTCGACCAAGATGCCATGTTAGGTACTCAGGTACAATAAATAAATGATCCTCATAAAATGAAGAAAGATGGAAAACCTCGTGGAAACCCCCCTCCCTCCCAAAAAAAAAAGGAAAAAAGGGCTAAGTGGCCAGAAGGGCCTACTCAACAGTCTCCACCACTCCAAGCATAGCTCTCAGTTCTAAAAATTTCTTTTCATTGAAGACTTGGTGAAGATGTCTGCAACCTACTGCTCAATGGGGAAGTACTGTAGTGATATGACTTAGTCACGGATCAGCTCGCAGATGTAATGCATGTGAATCTCGATGTGCTTGGTCCTCTGCCTTTGAACTAGATCAATCGATATCTGAATGGACCCTGATTGTCACAAAATATGACAGTCGGAAGTGGATACTGAGTACCAAACTCGAAGAGAAGCCCCTGCAACCAAACAACCTATGTAGTTGCATTCACTGCACCTATATACTCTGCCTCGGCTGTAGATAAAGCAATCGTGGATTGCTTCTTACTAGACCAGCAAAAGAGGCCCTGAACCAAAGCTGAAAACATTTCTAGTGAATCTCATGGTGCTCCTGCATATATCTGGAACAAACTCCTATTGCAAAAGATATATCAGGTCAGGTGTGAGTAAGATACAAAAAACTCCCAACCAACTATCGATACAGTGTACTGTCCACCAAAGGTGTAGTACCTGTATCCTCAAATCGGATCCCTGAAAGAAAGGGAGATGATGCTGGCTTACATTCTGTCATATGAAAGCACACAAGTAGATCTAATGCATACTTAGACTGTGCCATATTGATCCCTGAAGTAGACTGAGAAACTTCAAGACCAAGAAAGTAGTGCAACAATCCCAAATCTATCATGGAAAAACGATCATTCAATGCTGATTTTGTCAAATCAATAGTTGAGGTAAGGTTCCCTATCACTAGTAAATCATCTACATAAATTACTATCAACAAAAAGGAATCATCATGTTGTAGAAAATAAACATTTGGATTAGATTTTCATCGAATGAATCCAATGGAAAGCAAGAAAGAATCCATCTTTGCATACCAGGCTTTGGGAGCCTGTTTTAGGCCATACAAAGATTTATTTAATGCAAACGAGGTAAGAGTTATGAATGTATCCCTGTGGCTGATCCATATAACTCTCCTCCTTGATATCTCCATGAAGAAATGCACTCTTCACATGCATGTGATGAACTTCCCATCTGCGAGAAGAAACAATGGCTAAAACTAGTCGAATGGAGTCCATTTTTGCATCAGGTGCAAATGTCTTTGTGTAGTCTATGCCATGTACCTGTGAGTATCCTTTTGCAACAAGTTGAGCTTTGTACTTGCTGATCTCACCATATGCAACAATATTTGTTTGATAGATCCATCGACATCGAACAAGCTTTCTTCCTTTCGGAAGTGGAACGAAGTCCCATGTGTTGTTTTCCATGAGAGCAGAGTACTTTTCATCCATGGTAGCCTCCCAAAGCGGGTTTCCAGCAGCCTCAGAGTGTGAGTGTGGATCTGAACCAAGTTTCATATAAAAATTTATGGGGAGCAATGGTTTGGTGGCAGCCAAGGCTTGAGGAGCCCCAAAAAACGGTGATTTAGTCCTTCTCGCATCCACATGATCACGACTAGTTCACCCGCATCTTGCAGGGTTTTATCTCCCCATGTTGGCAGCTGAGTTGGAGAAGCCACGACCTACTCCTCATCCTCTGAATCAGACCCAAGAGTTTTCTTTTATGTCTGCTCTGAAGTGCTCGAAGAATTTTCGGACTCCTCCTCATCAGTGGCAACAAGAGGTTCCTCGACAGGGTTTGCTGAAAAATCATGTAGTGATTCTTCTTCAAACTTCACACTTCGAGCTACAAGGAACTTTTCGGTGTGAGAGTCGAGTCCAACAATCTATATCCTTTGACACTATCAAGATATTCAACAAAGATACATTAAACACTTTGAGGCTCCAAATCCTTCCTCTTATCTGTCGGAATGTGAGCCCATGCTCGTGAACCAAAAATGCGAAAATGCGACACTTTCGGTTTCTTACCGGTCCAACATTCAAATGGAGTGGTTACTTTGAGTGCTTTGTGAGGAATGTGGTTCTGAATGTATGCTACACAATTAATAGCTTCAACCCATAGCTTAGGAGCTAATGTTTTGTACTGTAGCATACAATTGGCCATCTCTTTAACGACCAGTTTTTCCTCTCCGCGACACCATTCTGTTGTGGTGTATATGGCACTGTGTGTTGTAGCTATATACCTACATCAATACAGAGTTGCTACACATCTTCGTTGACATACTCCCACTCATTATCAGTACGGAGTATCTTAATCTTACACCCAGACTCATTCTCAGCAAGTGCTTTAAATTCTATAAGGCATTCAAATACTTCCGATTTTAATTTTAGAAAAAATACCCAAGTAAAGCGAGAGAAATCATCTATGAAGGTGAGTACATATCGAGCCTTACTGATTGAAGGCTGTGGGAATGGGCTCGTGATGTCACTGTGAATCAGCCCAAGAGGTGAAGAAGCTCTCTGTGCCTTCCCTTTGTCAAACTTTTGCTCCAGATGCTTGCCAAGAATGCATCCTTGACATACACCACTTGTGAATTTAATAGCCGGCAATCCTTCTACCATGTTTTCCTTGCTGATTTGACGCAAGTACTTATAGTTTAGATGGAAAAATATTTCATGCCATAACCTGCTGACGTCATTAGATTGTGACAGAAATATAGTGCTAACAGATTTAGGAACAAAGTGGGAGAAGAAATACAAACGAGAACCGTGATCTGCAATTCCATGTGCAAGCTGTGAGCCTGTGGAAATGTCGGTAATCACTGCGGAGTCCGAAGTGAACTCAACCTTCCTTCAAGAGCCGGAATGAGTGATATGATATATCGAGAGAAGATTTATGAACAGGGAGGGAACATGAAGCACATTTATGAAGCAGCCCCTTCAAGGTCTACAATTCCTTCTCTGCACACCTTTGCGGGTGTGGCATCTCCCAAGTAAATTGTGGATCTGGTGCTTTCTTTGATGGAGGAAAATTAAGCTTTTGATGCAGCCATATGGTTCGATGCACCTGAATCAAGGATCCAAGCTGATGGAGTGGATGTGACAGCCATTAAAGCATGACCATCTCGTTCTCTCCCTCTCCCATCTTTTGTTCTGTTATCATCCTTCTTCTTTGCATTCTCGGGCATGGTGAGATTATGCTACTACAATAACTTAGCCATCTCATCGATCATTTTCCTCATGCAATTTTCTTCGGGATGAAAACCTTTGGAACAATAGCTGAAAAGTGTTCTTTCCTTCTTCTTCTTACCCTTAGGCAAAGAGGAGCTTTCTGAAGATTGTACGCATCTCTCCTTCTTCAATTCATTAAAATTACCCTTTCCTTTTTTCTTGTCTCTTCCAATACTCTTTGGAGCATCAGTAGGCACCAGTGCTTGGTTCTTTGAACGCTTGATGGAACCCATTTGGACTAACTTATCTTGCTCTTGAGTCAATGATGAAATGAAGTCATTCAATGGAGGCATTTTCCATTTTTCCTGAGTCAATTTAGATGCTTGAAAAGATTGATACAAATACAGAATATTCAGGGCCTAATTTCGAGAGAATCGAAAGGATGAGTTGATCTTCCCCTTTCTTGACTCCACCTGCATCAAGTTCAATGAGGATGGATTTAAACTTGGTGAAGTATTCTTGTAGGTTGCTGAAATGAGTTGGATTGAGGGATATGAGTTCATTATCCAGTTGATGCACTTTCATTTCATCCTGCTTGCCGAGTAGTACTTCCAATGTGGTCTAGACCGCATTGGGAGTAGTGGCTTCGTTGACATGAAAGAGGAGTTCTCTGGAAATTGATAGGAATATCAGCTCAATTGCTTCATATAATTTATTGAAATACTTGATCTTCTCTGCTGCAGAAGTCGGTTCAGTCTTCATTCCCATTGTTACCCTGTAAAGCTGTTGAGCATGGGATCCCCCGCAATAGGTTTTGGGGCTCAAAGCCCAAGTTTTGGTCAAAGCCGGTGTAGAACTCCACAAAGTATGGGCACAAAGCACGAAGTGTACAATCGAGTCATAGGGCTGTCCGCCCTAAAATATTGTAATTTAATGTAAAGTTGTGTCAGCCTAGCCATGGTCCACGGACCGTGGGATTGTATAAATAGAGCGAGGCGCTAAGTGTAAAGATAAATTAGAAACTTAGGAGAGCATAGATAGATAGAATAGCGAAGGCATGGTTAGAGCATAGAGTGGAATTTGAGGTGTACTGGGTTGTAGTAGTAGGAAGAGGCTCTGTAGCTAAGTGCACAGAAGCCTAGTAGAGTTCACATCTGAGTGTGCAGACCCCTGTAACTGAGTGTGCAGGGCGGAGTCGAGTTTGTTCTTGGAATTGAAAGCTAATAAAGAGAAGTTTATTCTATGCATCTATTCTTGAATATGTACTTTGATGTTATGCATTACTTTTACTATGTTATTCGTTGCGTGGAATTGATAAATACGTGTGTGAATGCTTATATGTGAATTTAATATAAGTAATCAGCTAATGAAGACTAATTAAGGAAGACGTGGGTAAATAACATGGGTCGCGCTGTGACTAGAACTACGTGAAGATAGTATCACAGGGTGCGGGGTGCCTGTAGGTGCGCATAGCACAGTAAATGTGAAGGTTGGACCGCGTACCAATCACCTCATATTAGACATCCCTAGGGTGCGTAAACTTGGTTCTAGCACCCTCCCATACTACTTCGGGTGAGACCTCGGTCCGCGCTCTGTGGACTGTTGCTGAAAGGGCCAGTAGTAATAGGATTCGTTTGGCTAAATCACTTCCGAACCTGGGTCAGGCCCCACTAATCCAACAATGGTTCCGTTGCTAGGACTGGGATCTGCATAAGGGATGTCTGATGTCGTGCCACTGGAACCCAACAAAGAAGGAAATTGAAGAGTGGTTGGATGAAAAGATTCACGAGTTCGCGACACAGGAAAATTGAACTCCGTAAATATCTAAGGAAAAGTGGTTGGATCGCTATGTGTATAGGGAAATCCATGAGATTTTCTTTGCATCCTTTCCGTCTGAGCTATATGAGTGGATCGTGAAGTTAGCAGATAGCCAAGGAAGGTGTAGGCTCGACAAACCAATAGTGTGGACTCTGGAGCTAGTGCACAAACTAGAAGCCTTAGAGGATAAGATAACTTGAGATGTGGACCACTGGCTCGATCGAATAATAGGAGTATTTATTACTAAGTTCGTGGTGGACATGATCGTCAATTATAGCGAGGCAGAGCAATGTTTTCTCAAGGGACCGCGAGGTAAGTATATTAAATCTTTGAACACCTGGATTAAGATGCTGTTATGTGAAAAACGGGTTATGCGAATAAATTTATGTTTGGGATTACGTGGAGTGGAAAGAGCTACAAAAGTGGAAGTAGTGAAGAATCAGAAAACAGTCCCTTAATTTCACCCTCACGGGAGAGCGAGGATGAGCTCGTGAAGTTTTCTAAGAGAAGCGCGGTCAGTTTGATAAGGTAGTGGATTCTCCGATTACCACCTCCACCCACACCACCACCCGCTTCACCTCCCTCAACTCCATCTCCACCCGCTCCACCTCCACCACCTGCACAGTTCAGTATGGAGAGTGCGATCAAACTACCAGTGTTTAGAGGAGTAGGGAATGAGGATTCGGAGCAATTCTGGTTCATGGTAAGAGCAGTATGGGAAGCACGGGGCGTCATGGATGACAATATTAAGAAGGCTACATTGGTGAGCGTGTTGTAGGATCACGCATTGACGTGGTACATCAAGCACTCTAACGACCACCCAAATGCAGGGATAGCAGAGATCCAAAATGCGTTGAACAGAGAATTTAGCAAGCCAAAATTAGAGACGCAGTCAATCATCGGGTTTAAAGAGATCGCGATGCTTCTAGGCGAGACCCCCTGGGATTTGGACCAAAGGCTGAAAAGTATGATCCGCGAGGCCAATATGACGCTAACGGATGCACAACATCGCGTATGGTTTGTAGCATCTCTAACACCACACTTGAGGATGGTGCTGTCACAGCATAACTTTTCTACCCAGGCTGAAGCGTTGGAGATGGAGATGAGATTACATGAGACCCTGATACAGGACCTTGGGTTGGGAGTTCAACAAATCCACGCACAACTACAAAATCTGTGTTTGGAAATGCAAAGCTTGAAGCAGGATAGGGAACCGCGGTCAGAGACGCGCGAGGAGGTATGGTGCATAAGGTGCAAAGGCCAGGGCCATGACAAGGATCACTGCCCAGTGTTCACGAACTACTTGGTAGGAGGAGGGCCAATGCCGTTGAGACTAGAGGCACAGGCAGGGAAGAGTGCAGCACCTACTTTATGGTGCGCGATCTATCATATAGAAGGGAAACACACAACGGACAATTGTCATTTGTTGTAGAAATATACACAGACACCCCAACAATTGTTTTGTAATTTCTGCAGGTCGGTAGGCCACGATGAGCGCACTTGCCGCAGTTACGAGCTAATGATGGATCAGACCCCAGCCTATAGGATGCAGACCGAAACACGAGCCCTCGACCCAGATGCGGGGATGGCACATGCTGGATTTCAGGGGCGAGGTCGAGGACGAGGTGGAATGGGACCAGGAAGGGGCTGCAGATAGTTAATTTGTTACAATTGCAGAGGGTCAGGAGACTATGCCTGTGATTATACCAACCCGATGAGGATATGTTGTTCATTTTGTGCTTAGTTTGATCATGAAACAATAGACTGTCCTATGTTGATCACAAAGATGCGCGAAAAAGGGGTATTCCAGCCTCCCCCGACTCAAAATATAAAAATGATGAGGTCTGAGCTGCGCAAAGAGGACCCGAATGTAAACATGATGCTCAAAAGTGGTGTGACTACGGGAGAGGATAAGGGAAAGCAGCTAGAGGAAAGTACATGGGTTCACAAGGCTCCTGCAAAGAAACCCGAGTTTGACTTAGAATGCGCAAAGGAGACATTCATGGAAGCTAATAAGAGCTTCGTAGAGGCCTCCACTTCAGGTAGTAAGGATTAACCAGAGCCAGGAATGGATCCTTCGATGCTCACTACCTTTCTAGAGACATGCATGAAATTGCTGCGCGATAACAAGGTAGTTGAAGGACTACAAGAATTGATCACTAGGTGCGGGGGGTCAGGGGAACCGTTCATCATCCGGAAATTGGGGAAGCATGCATTGCACACTGGAAGGGAAATGAAGTTGACTGCATATATTGGGGAAAATGAAATGGATTAGGTAATCATAGATCTGAGTTTGGACGCGAATGTATTACCGAAGAAGACATGGGAACGCATGGGCAGGCCCATGTTACAATGGTCCCCTATTCAATTACGAATGGTGAACCAACAAAAGATTTTGCCCATGGGGAGGTTGCAAGGGGTAATAGTTGATATTGAAGGCACGAGTGCGTAGGCATATTTTGAAGTAATAGAGATTGTCGAAGACAACAATCCCTATCCCGCGTTGTTAGGAATAGACTGGGCCACTGATATGAAGAGAGTTATAAACCTGAAGAAGCACAAAATGATCTTCGAGAAAAAATCGCTACGCGTAATAGTCCCACTAGACCCAACCGAAGGAACGCACTACACTGAACCAGTATGCGACAATGAGCTGGATTGTATTTATAAGATAACGGCGTGAGACTAGGATTGGGTGAATCTGACTGCAGATGGGAGAATCTCGTGGGAGTGCGAAAGCTCTTGCACTTCGGATTCAGACGAAGAAGCAGAGTGATGGCAGAATCGGTTGCATGAAGTGACAATGCTGAATTGCAACATGATGGTTAGATCACTACGTTGCGTGAAAACAGAGGCAAGAGAGCTACTGACATATGATGGATTGACAGTGGTGGATGAATTCCTGAGCAAATTTTAAAGAACAGTACCAGAATAATAGCGGTTCGATTCGTTGAAATGGGCACTGCCCGCAATACCCGCACGATGGTGGGGTACACATCAAGAAAATTTTAAGGACTAGCGTGGATGTAGAAGGATGACATGCCTACGATTTGGAAGCCCCTAGCTTAGAACAAGAATCACCCCACAAGGACGAGAAACTTGCGCGCATACCTTTCTCGATGGGTACAGACATGTGTTGTGAAACAAGCACAACCCAAACTTAGGATCAAAAATTGGAACAGGATGCAGCAGCAGGAAAGGTGACGCACACCACAAACGTTCCATGTGGAAGCATTCAATAAGGTATGCGAAGTCTTGAACAGGGTTCACCAGGCAAGACGAACTGATTGGGACCTGCGCGTGCCAACGGTTTGATGGGCCTATAGGGCCATGTGCAAAAACATGAGCGCGGAGATGATTCCGAAGCTGAAGAGCAGAGTTGAGACCATAATTTTGGAGGAAATGAATCCTGATGCAATAGCTCTCACAGTTGGGACAATACGCGAGGACTCGGACGAAGGAATTATTCAGTTACAGGAAGCCATTTGGTGAGGGAACCTTAAGCTTCGCGAACTCGAAGAAGATTGGGTATGACTAAGGAAGAAAAGCATGTTAATAGACGCGGAGATCAAAAACCTAGAAAATGACATCGCACAAGCATGTCGCGTCGATGGATTCAGCATGACCAGACAAGATACAGACAACCAGACTCTTGCATTAGAAGATTGTCGCCGAGGATTTGTGACTCTACTACCATGGCTGCAATCGCACCTTACCAGACAGAGTAACTAGGGGAGCGTACCACATAAGGAAGAGCGTGCAGCGTTGGACCGCGTGCCAACGGTTTGATGGGCCTATAGGGCCATGTGCAAAAGCATGAGCGCGGAGATGATTCCGAAGCTGAAGAGCAGAGTTGAGACCATAATTTTGGAGGAAATGAATCCTGATGCAATAGCTCTCACAGTTGGGACAATACGCGAGGACCCGGATGAAGGAATTATTCAGTTACAGGAAGCCATTTGGTGAGGGAACCTTAAGCTTTGCGAACTCGAAGAAGATTGGGTAAGACTAAGGAAGAAAAGCATGTTAATAGACGCGGAGATCAAAAACCTGGAAAATGACATCGCACAAGCATGTCGCGTCGATGGATTCAGCATGACCAGACAAGATACAGACAACCAGACTCTTGCATTAGAAGATTGTCGCTGAGGATTTGTGACTCTACTACCATGGCTGCAATCGCACCTTACCATACAAAGTAACTAGGGGAGCGTACCACATAAGGAAGAGCATGCAGCGTTGACTGTCGCGAGGGTAATTGAGGAGTGCCTGCAGACTAGGCTGGAAGGTGAGTTGAAGCCTTGCACAGGTGGTGTGACCACCTGACTATCCGTAGGGAGCACAGTCTCAACGCTCCAAGCAGTTGAAAGAGAGCGTGGGACTCTAAAAGAGTCTGTGGGGGAGCTGCACGACAAGCAGGTTGCGCGTAGGATCGGCATGTCACAGGGGTCGCGCCCGCACATAGGGGGTTGCGCTGCCACGCGGGTAGGTTGGTAGGTGACCGTTGTGTCATTTTTCATGACAAGATGTCCAATTTAAGGCAAAGAGGAGCGGGCGACGGGCAATTAAGACACGAATTAAGAGCTAGATTTGGGACGATCTGCCGCCAAGAAGGCATTAATGACTCAGAAGTGGGGGGAATGGTCGAATTCAAATTCAAAAGATGCTATAAAATCCCAGGGCTAGCCATGAGGCAACACTTGGTTGTTTGAGAATTGAGCAATTACAGAGCAGTGAGCGCTACGTACTCTTACCACCTTTGACTGTAGACACGATGACTACTACCAGACCAAGAGTGCAATTTTCCGAAGATACTGTGGAGCCCCATATGGCCCATGAGGAGCCTGGAGAGGTAGTAGTTGCGCTAGAAGTTCCAAAATCACCACGGGCATCGCGACTGTAGAAAGATAAGCAGACTATGGGCCCAGTCCATGTATCCCCAAGAAACCCACGGTTCAGCAAATTACTAATGGAAGAAAAAGGCAAAGCCGTCACCATTGAATTAGACGAAGAGGAGGAAGACTTGCAAGCTCTAATCGCTCAAATTGAGGCGCAAGACGATGGGGAGGAGGATGTCTCACCAATTCCTTCCGCAACAAAGTTACCCACATACGTCCCCCCATGGAAAGGGAAAGCCAAGATACCAAAAGACCTGGAGGCCACGAAGAGTGCGCTCCAAACCCCGCTCCTCCCTGACAGTATAATGTTTGAAGGTCTACCTTTGGGACTAGTACTTACCTTGAAGTTCGAATATTTGGACCTCGCAGACAGCGAGAAGTTCCCACACCTAGCCACGGAGAGTTTAATGAAGTAGAATTCAAAGGGGCCTGTTACAGTTTTGAAGCCGCGAAAATGGTTGTGTGATGTGGATAAGGCTGGGTTACTCCATCTACGATGGATACCCCACTACCACTACACACCCATCACCATTTTCGTCATCAGGCAGCTGCTGTGCTTGGTGCATGATGGGTATCTCTGGCTGGAGGAGCCTATTCCCATCACGGCCGACCTAATTCACAGAATTTCTCGACTGCCCTTCAAAGGACATGACCCCGCAGCCATAGCAGGAAAAAGTAGCAACTTGGCCCTCATAGAAGCCATGAAGGCCAAGTATAAACTAGAGAAGAAGAAGCATGGGTACGCAATCAAAAGCATTAAGGACAAAGGGGTGCGCGTAGCCACCCAGCTATTGGCCAGCAAGCTGATGAGGAAATGTCGCACCGACGAAGTACCAGCGTCTGTGATTGCGCTGGCAGAGTAGTGCGTGGAGGGGGTATAGTTCAACTAGGCACAGTTCCTCTACGAGGAGTTTCTGACAAATTGCAAGGAGGCCCAGGAGCAAGGTAAGACCTTCCACTACTCGTGGTTTCTCTTATCCATCTTGTTGGTTGCAGGGGAACTGCCGGAGGACAGCCAGTTTCCTAATATTGAGCATGATCTTCCCGAAGCCGCGAGGTACACCTCGCTCTGGGCTACAAAAGACACGAAGAGGATTCGTGAGACAAAGGTGTTCTGGGTGTTCATGGAGGTGAGCATCTGAATGTGGATCAACCGAAGGCCATGCCTGTCTCCCATGGTTTATAACAACTTACAGATCTCGACAGAGTTCAAGGCGGATATGCATAACCTATATATCTGGGTGTGCAAGGATCTAGTGCAGAAATGGGTGACGTTTTCGTTCATCGATGGATGATGTGATCTTCACAGTGATGGAGTCTTGGCCTCTAGAGTGGCACACACCGGACTTGGCTGAGGTGGAAAAGGCAGCCGCGTAGAAGCAAAAGGAAGCAACCAAGCGTCGTATCACAAAGCTGGCCGAGAAGCGGCGCAATGAGAAGGCAGCTGCGGAGGTTAGGGCTCTGTGTGAAATGACATTAGAAGCAGCGACGCAGAAAAAGGCTGAGGAGGCAGCAACAGCAGTGTAAACAACAGAACAAACTACTCCACCAATAGAAGAGCCCAAGGAGGGCCAGGAGATGTCCACGAGGCAGCAGACCGGGGAAGTGGATAGGACAGAAGAGCATGTGGACCTCGGTTCAACATCAACCCAACTCAAGCGGCCACGCGTCCCTGAGAAAACAGCTCCCAGGAAGAAGGTGAAGGCAACAAAGACGTCCGTTGACCTTATCATGCTCATAGAAGGTGATCTGTATGACATTGGCGAAATGGTTCACGATGTCACGAAGGATGCGCTCTAGGAAATGCGGATGGAGCAAAACACTGTGTTGGGGGAGCTCAGTGCATAGCTACAAGGCTTACAGGTAAAGCCCCCCAAAATAGGTACAATGGCTCTGTATGTCATAGCAAGAATCGTAGAGACCAAACAGATGCTGTGTGCCCGTAGGGATAACCCTTTCGTGTTGCCCGAAGGCGCCCTAGTAGCAGCAAGTGAGGTTGACTGGGTTGCGACAAGCAGCATGAAAGGTGTCGGCTTAAACTTGGCAGCCCTGCTGCGTGAAACCCTGTACCAATTATAGGATGGGGTCATCGTAGAGCTCCGCACCAGGGAAGGCCGCGTGATCCAGGTCTTGAACGAGCAGAAAATCAACATGGATCAGCTCAGCCTCCAGCATGATGAGTTGGTTGCGCAGGCTCACGGACTGGAGCAGGCAGTGAGGGATGCGTGTCAGAGCGTCCCAGAGCTGGCCGTGCCAGCAGAGCTACCAACAATAGAGCGGGTCCACCGATTGGCGGCCGGAGTCCGTGAGGCCAGGGAGGAAACGACGAAGGTTCAGTTGGAGCTGAACCTGCAGATCACCAAGCTATGGTTGAAGGCGTAGCCCTCCATGCCCCCAGAAGTCAGAGAGCAACATGCTTGCACTATCCAAATGGGGTTGGAGCAAATTGGCCAAGCGATACAGGATTGCATCGGGATGTTGGATCAAGCACTAACCATGCTTACATACCTGCAGGAAGATCCAAACCTACAACGCCTAGAGACAGAGGTGCGTGAGTTGCAACAAGAGTACGACAGTGTCCGGGGGACCGTGCAGACAATCATCCTTACTTAACGACTCGCCAAACTACAGCAGGCAAGGGCATTGAAGGACCAGTTAGATGCCACGCAACAAAAAGAATCCTTGCTTAAAGCACGCATCCAGCCATGGATTGATGAAGCTTTCACAATTACAGCTACCATTGAAGGAAAGCTGGCACAAATGCAGGGACTTTATGTGGTTAGACAGGAATGTGACCCTGCTCACGAAGGTTCAGAGATATGCGTGCAACAAGTACAACAGACAGCGGAATAGAGTGCCGCAGACACCCAAGCTGCATGATACCTGCTGGATGGACTCCGTGCAAAGATCGCTACACCACCAGAGTGACTGAGGACGAGTCACGATGATTGTGTTGGGGGCCTGTTGGGCATGGGATCCCCCATAACAGGTTTTTGGGCTCAAAGCCCAAGTTTTGGTCAAAGATGTTGTAGAACTCCACGAAGTGCGGGCGTGGAGTGTGAAGTGTACAGTTGAGTCATAGGGTTGTCTGCCCTAAATATTGTAATTTAATGTAAAGTTGTGTCGGCCTACCCATGGTTCGCGGCCCATGGGATTGTATAAATAGAATGAGGCTCTAAGTGTAAAGATAACTTAAAATCTTAGGAGAGCATAGATAGATAGAATAGCGAAGGCATGGTTAGAGCATAAAGTGGAATTTGAGGTGTACTGGGTTGTAGTAGTAGGAAGAGGCTCTGCAGCTGAGTGCACAGAGGCCTAGTAGAGTCCGCAGCTGAGTGTGCAGACCCCTGCAGCTGAGTGCATAGGGCGGAGTCGGGTTTGTACTTGGAATTGAAAGTTAATAAAGAGAAGTTTATTCTGTGCATTTATTCTTGAATCTGTACTTTCATGTTATGCATTACTTTTACTCTGTTATTTGTTGCGCGGAATTGATAAATACGTGTGTGAATGCTTATATGTGAATTTAATATAAGTAATCAGCTAATGGAGACTAATTAAGGAAGATGTGGGTAAATAACACGGGTTGCGCTGCGACTAGAACTACATGAAGACAATATCACAGGGTGCGGGGTGCCTGCGAGTGCGCGTAGCACAGTAAGTGCGAAGGTTGGACCGCGTACCAATCACCTCATATCAAACATCCCCACGGTGCGTAAACCTGGTTCTAACACCCTCCCATACTACTTTGGATGAGACCTCAGTCCGCGCTCTGCGGACTGTTGTTGAAAGGGCCAGTAGCACCAGGATTCATTTGGCTAAATCACTTCCGAACCTGGGTCAGGCCCCACTAAGCCAACAAAAGCCCTTTGCTTCGGAGTAACAGAGTAATCTTTGTCTTCCATTCGAAGTAATTGAAAGGATTTAGAAAAAGTTTTGTGGGCTTAGAGAATGATCCATTGCTGCTTTCTGCACCTCCTGATGATCTATACCTGCAAATACAACTGTGTACAATCCACTAGATTCGAACTATCTCTGATACCATGTAGAATTCCTGCAGAAACTCCAATAGATCTAGAATTCTAGTTAAATTAAACACAAGTAATTTACTAATATTCAAGAGAGGAGAGAAAGAATTTGCTCCATAAAAATCAATGTATTAAATTAATGAACAATAGTAATACATGAGCAACCAAAACTCTAATCCCAGAGGGAGATGGTTATATAGAAATTCCCGAATATAGAAAACTAGGAAAAAACTAGAAAAGGCTAAGAAAAGCTAAAGGGAGGCCTAAAATAGTAACAATGACTCAATACAACCTATGCCAACTATCAGCCACGAGGAAAGCATGAGGAGGGGCACATTTCCCAAGGAAGGCAGCTTTAAAACATGCTCAAATGTTACGGGGGACCAAATCCCTTGATTTAAGGGGGAATCTTCATGTGGGGCACCAATCCTCAAATAACTCAAGTGGATGAGGTGTGGTTAGGTTTGAACATGCACTTAGATGTCTAAATGGTTTAGGAAAGTGGTTGGACTAATATTTCCATAATATTAAGCCTTTAAAGGCATAAAAAAAGGGAAAGTTGGTCCACTGAGCTAGTTCACCAAAAACCAAGTGTGAACATGATTTTTAGTGCATGTGGCTAAGTCAAGGATACTTAGGCTAAAAAATAAATGTAGATGTGTTGCGGTAACCATCAACCCCCCTCTTTGTTTGATATTAGTAATAACATCAAGCAAAGGGGGACCCTTAACCAAAAAATCCAAAAAATATTTTTGTTTGAAAAATCTTTTGTATCAACTCCCTAAGAGCTATATCGCGTCGCAAAGGAAAAAGGAGCGCTTTCCCAAAGCGCATAAACACACCAAGGAAGAGCGACGCGAGAACTCATCGCATCGCGTGCATTAAAGGCGCTCAAAAGGGGAAAACCTAAAGAGCAGCCGACGACCGATATGCGACGTCGCACATCGCAATGTCGCATAAGCAGCACAAAGTGACAAAGCGAAAAACCTTGCGATATTGCGATATGCGATCTGCGACCATGCAAAGCTGCGACCTGCGATCTATGGTGTGCGACAAATGAGACTATCAATCGCTGCGATGCCACCTATTTACCTCGCAATCTTCGATGCTGCGATGCAAATCGCAGAAGCCAATCGTCGCAGGCATTCCTCGGCATGATCTGTGAGCCTAAAGTTAGGCGCGCACCTTACGGGAAATTAATGATTGTACGCCTGTGTATCCAAAGATGATTATGTTGCGTTTTTCGAAGAGTCAAGTCATAATGGGTGACATGATTATGCATTCATTAGAACTTAATTGCTTTCATGTCAATCTTTTCTTTTGTCTCTTTTCATTTACGTGAACTATAAGTCAGCAACTGATATAAATCTATATGCAGGAAACATCTAAGGAAAAGCGCCAGAACTAGAAGAACATAGAGGAGATGACTTCGCAGATGGATACCGCATACAGCAGGACCGCGGATCCCAGAGTATCACTCAACAAATGCTGATGGAAATAGGCTATCTAGGACTCAGAGTCAAAGGCGCACAAAAGCAAAGCGTTTATGAAAGATCCTGAGTCCCAAATTGGGTAAGCAAAAAGAAAAACGCTTAAGGGGAAAGACGTCTCAGAAAAGCCTGGAACAAAGAATGGAAACAAGTTTCAATTGAGAAAATCGTTCAGGCAACAAAATCCCCAGCTCATTGAGTCATTCGCACGGCCGGAAACCGAAATAGCAACAGCACAATCAGTTTGAAAGAAATCTGAGTTGTACTAAGTATACAGGCCGTGAAGACACTCCTCCAGAAGAACACTTTCAAAAATATCTTCTAGTTTGTCAGAAAGAGGTGCCAGATCTTGTTATTTCTAATTTTCAAGCTTGAACAAAAGGAAAGGACAAGCAGCCGACTCTTTCACGGCGAACAGCGCATCGCTTACAGCACTAAGGAGCAGATACAGAAATGGTTAGAAATTAGATTCAGTTTTTAGAAATAAATTTGTTTTAGTAAAAGGGCGGTCATTTGAAGCCGTTCCCTAAATTTGTGTAATTAAAATTAGCCGGTTAGTAGTATTTAACCCTTCTCGTTGCATTGGAGAAGGGTCCGGAAATTTGTCAAAAAACTTGTCCTCAGAACATGCACTTTTGCACCCTCGGAGGGGGTTTTTGATGAATGGACGGATCAAGATTTATTTATGTTTGCATTTTAATACCTGCTACTGATGTTGCACTTCTGTACTCTTAGTAGGCATTAGAAGTAAGTAGAAATAGATCATTATTGCTTCAGGTCTGTGAGTATAAAGTCAGTCATAAATGGTACTTTTATCTCTTGACGAGTTTCTGCTTGCATTCTTAGAGTAATATACAGCTGATGTTGTTTATATGTTAACGTATGAATGAGTGGACTACCATTTGGCACTTCTGTATGGTGGAGTCATTGATTTATTCTTAATACATGAATAACTGATTATGCGATATGCTGTTCACAACCGTTTTGTTTAACTTCTTATGCAGGATGGTTCATCTTAATTGATTTATATTCTCATAATAGCTGAATAATCTTCATTACCAGTTATTGTGTGAAATCTTTCTAGATCGCATAATGGAAAAAGTTCTATCCCGGGTTAGCGTAGATTAGATGTGTTGTTCTTGATAGATTAAAATAGTATAAAATTTAGTCTCAGAGTTTAGAACTAGATTAGCTTAGAAATAATTCCATATTTTCATTATCAAATCTTACACACACACACATCATCAAATTCTACACACACACCCCCCTTAGAACGGGAAGCTGGTCCCGTTATCCCCAGTCGGACCCGCTACATCAAACGGGCACGGAGCCGCCAACCAGGTTCCCGACCGGGTGGGTATCCCCCTTGTTGTTGACCCGATTTCAGGGCCCTCAACATATTTGGCGCTAGAAGGAGGGCACGAACTATGAATGGCACCTAAAGAAATATCAAAATACCATTCTGAGAGTAATACACCCTCATCAACTCCCTCGACTTCTCCAACACGGTTAAACCTAGAATTTGAAGTCGCTCGAGTACCTACCACTGCTACATATTCGAACATATCAGACCAATCTATCATTGATCCCCCTGAAATTTGAACTTTGATTCGTAAACTCCAGGGATTCTCTATTTTTAACCAGAAGTCTGATAAATCTAATAGCAGCGTGACTTCGCAGTACAACCCTGCTCATCCCCTTACCAGATCAAAGAGTGAAAAATTTGGCATACAACCAAGTGAACTCCCTCTCCCTACCAGGAAAAGAGCAAGGAAAACACCACCAGAGTCTGACAGTCAGACTCCTTCATCCACTTCGTCCATATCAACTCCCTCACCGCGAAGTCAACCACCCACTCTTTCATTCCACGTCACTCACCCATCTTCTACAAACCTTCCTCTTCAAACATCAAAGATCTTAATATCTTCATCTTCTCAGCATCAGAGATCGTCTTCTGCACTTCCATTAACTAGCAGCTCAACGATGGCTCAGTCTCCATGGAACAATCCTGGGGCGGTTTTAATGCCTCCACCCCTGAGCCCTATACCGGCCCATCCTGAGAAATGGCTGCCTAAATTCAATCCGGAAGCAGGAATGCTAGCCGAGGAACATATCAATAATTTCATGCTTTCTGTTAATCTCAACGGAGTCACTAACGAAGACGCTGTTGTCCGGCTTTTCCCTTATACAATGCAAGGAACAGCCGGGTCATGGTACTTTTCGTTACCTTCCGGATCCATCACAAGCTGGGACATTTTTCAAAGTCAGTTCCTCACCAAGTTTGGTGATGACAGATCCACGGCGACATTGATCAATGACCTATCTAATCTTAAGGCTGAGGCTAGAGAACCCATTAAAGATTTTAACTTAAGGTTCAATAAGATCCTCAACAAAATCCCCGCTGCCTCACAACCTAGCGAGGAAGTAAGATGTGAATGGTACATCACGGCTTTACCTCCAAACTTGGCTATCTTCGTAGATAGGGCAAACAAGACCACCTTAGTTGACAACTTGACAGAAGCGTTAGCAGTGGAAAAACGCGTGGTAGCCCTAGAAAAGAGATCCGCTATAGAAGAACGCAAATCTAAGAAGATCTCTTTCAAATAAGACACCAAGAAGAAGCAAACGAAAGATCCTTTTGATTTGGAAGGATTACAAAAAGTGTTGAAAGCCATGTCAAATGAGATGATTGATATTAAGAAACAAGTAGCAGAGACTTCTTCGAAAAATCCCTTTAGGACTTTTAAAAGAAATCCTCCCATGGAGGTAAGACCACCTAGTGTTGTCCCAAACGTTGAATCTGAAGAAGACGAAGAAGAAGAGAATACCACTGAAGGGCAGACCGACGAGGAAGAGGTCGTAGAACTACAAGGAATGTGGGACTTCATCCTCCCACAAGAAGAGGATCAAGAAGCATTGCCTGTTAGCACGAGAAGCAAAAATCAACTTGATCCTCCCCTAGATACCCCAAAACAAAAGGGCGCAAGCCCTGCATTAAAAGAAAAGGTCGCAACAAGAAAGACAACTGCTAAAGCGACCCAGTTTAGCCCAGTCCAATCTGATCAAACGCCTCCATCAAGAACACTAATAGTGTCAGATGAAATGGAGTATAACATCATTGATGACATGAAGAAGAATAGGGCTAATATCACTCTGTATGAATTGAGTAAATTGAAACACCAGCAGAAAATAATGATGAAAGAATTACATGCTGTGCCTACTACATCTTTACCTACAGCTGTAGCTTCCCACAATCTGGGAAGGCCTCCAACCAACACGATCAATAAAATTGATCCAAATGACATCGCCTTGATTGGAGGAAGATCAAGATCTCATACTCCTCCTTTTCTTCTCACATATGAGATCTTCAACAAAAACGTGCACAATTGCTTGGTCGATTCTGGTGCTTCAATGAATATTTTACCCACGTCAATATGTGCCAAATTGAATGTGAAACCTCAAAAATCCGCAGTACGTATAGTTCAACTTGATCGATCCCAAGTCGAAGTGATTGGTGAACTCAATCAGGTGACCATAAGATTGTCGTCTAACCCAAAAGTGTGTCAGGTTATCGACATTCTAGTAGCTGATATCCTTGAGTTCTATGGTTTGATTCTTAGCAGGGATTGGTCGGAAAAGCTCCACGGATATTTTTCAACCGATTGGTCGCACATGTGGTTACCATACAATGGTAAACCAAATCAGATAAAGGTTGAACGAGAATTGCACCAAAAATACATAGTGACAGAACTGGAAGGAGAAAATGAGGCCATAACGTACAGTAGCAGCATTGTAGGCAATTACGCAATAGATTCTTTCCTAGGTAATTTCAATGATCATATTTCACCATACTTAGAGAATTCAGTTTTATCCCAAGTTGAAAATTTCTCCCAAACTGATGACTCAAAATGTTTTAGTTTTTTAGATAATTCTGTAAATACATCTTTATTTTGGAAATTATATTTTGACGGATCAAAATCCAATGAGGGGGCAGGAGCAGGATGCATTCTGATTAACCCAGACGGGAATAAGATTATGCTCACATGCAGACTTGAGTTCGATTGCACGAATAACACAGCGGAGTACGAAGCCTTGGTTCAAGGCCTATACAAAGCAATCGGATTGAACGTTAAGTATCTTCAAGTCTTTGGAGATTCGGAGATCGTCGTAAAACAGGTACGTAACACCATACATTGCCTGTCAAGTCATTTAAAGCATTATCAATCATTAGTTCAAGATCTCACTGCACATTTCGTAGCATTCAACATCTCGTCAATTCCAAGAATTCAAAACGCAAGCGCAGACCTGTTAGCTAACGTAGCCTCTAGACTTATCCCTTCTGAAGATTTTAGTCCTGATAGGTTTTCAATAGAATTAATCTTTAGACCATCCATCCCTGACAATATCACCAATTGGAGAGTGTTCAACGACGATCCTGACATCGTAAATTTCCTTACTTCTGAAGGATCCTACTCAAATCAGATAATCGACGAAGACCATCATGATCATCAAATACAACAAAATGGCTCCGACAATGCTATACCGAAATCGGTGGTCAAGCTAGAAGATTTATATGATTTGAAAAGTCAGTTTAAAAGGTCCGCCAATGCTAAACTTTGCAGTTCTACCCTGAACTATGAATTAGTAAGCCTAGGGACCGATTAGAAGCCACAAAACGTTAACCTAGGTCACGACCTAGCCCCTGAAGAGAAATTAGCATATATCCGTCTTCTGAGACAATACAAAAACGTTTTTGCCTGGAATTACGATGAGCTAAAAACATACAACACTTCTATCATTCAACATGTTATCCCTATGATTGACAATGAAAAACCTGTCCAGCAGAAGCTTAGAAAAATACACCCTAACCTAGAAAATCAGATAAAAACTGAGCTTAATAAGTTGTTGAGAACCAGAATAATCTTCCCCGTCAGGCATTCTAAATGGGTATCCAATATGGTGCCCGTTAGGAAGAAAAACAGAGACATTAGAATCTGTATCGATTTCCGAAATCTCAACAAAGCCTGTCAGAAAGATAACTTTCCCCTCCCACCTATGGAGCAAATATTACAGGCAGTAGCAGGCTCAGAATTAATGTCATTCCTGGATGGATTTTCAGGATACAATCAAGTACTGGTGCATCCCGATGATCAGTTAAAGACTACGTTCCGAACCAAATGGGGCACTTATGCATATCGGAAGATGCCATTTGGGCTGATCAATGCCGGAGCTACCTTTCAGAGAGCCATGGACATCGCGTTTAAAGTGTTAGTCAATAAATCAGTGGTGATTTACTTGGATGATATAACAGTGTACTCCAAAAAATGAAACAACCACCTCAAAGATTTGAAGCAAATCTTTCAAAGATGCTTGAGGTATGGGATTTCTCTCAACCCAAAGAAATCTTTCTTTGCGTTAAGCGAAGGGAAATTGCTCGGATTCATAGTGTCGAAATCTGGTATTCATATAGAACCCGACAGAATCAAGGAAATTTCCAAAATATCCATACCCCATAACAAGAAAGCCATGCAATCCTTCCTTGGACAGATCAATTTTGTCAAAAGATTTGTCCCGGATTTTTTACGTATTATTTCTCCCTTACAAAATATGATAAAAAAGAATTCAAATTTCAAATGGGGTCTAGATGAGCACGAAGCGTTCAACTTAATCAAACAAGCTATCATCAATGCTCCATCTTTGGCCACCCCAAATTTTTCAGAATCTTTCACCTTATACACTTTTGCCTCAGAGAAATCCTATGCCGCGATTTTGACCCAAGCAAATCAAGAGAAAGCGGAGGCTCCAATCGCATTCTTTAGCTCGAACTTACAAGGTGCTGAAATTAATTACTCAGACGTAGAGAAACAAGCATACGCTGTTTTCAAAGCGATCAAATATTTCAGACCTTTCTTGCTTAAAGCCCACACTAAAGTCGTAGTACCGTTTCCGGCGGTAAGAAACCTTTTGGTGCAGAAAGACGTGGGCGAAAAGAGAGCTAATTGGATTACCGCTTTACAAGAATACGATCTTGAGATCAAACCAGCAAACATCGTAAGAGGTCAAGGCTTCTACAAGATGTTAGCCGGAGCATCGCAAATCCCGGAGAACTCATCTGAAGAGGTACAAGCGCACGAGGTAAGCCTAAACGATGCAGAATCATCATATGCTGACACCATTTATTTTCTTAAGAACGGGTATGCTCCATCACGTCTGGATCATACCAAGAAAAGAGCTCTGAGATTAAAAGCTAAACAATACCAGCTCATAAATGATGTCTTGTTTAAAAGGAATTACGATTCTGTGCTTCTTAGGTGTCTTGAGAAAACTGAAGCCGAAAAGGTTTTGCAGGAACTCCATGATGGACCAGCGGGCGGACACTATGCCGGAGATGCGACTGCACATAAAATCTTGCGTGCAGGATATTATTGGCCCACGCTGTTCAAAGACTCATACAATCACGTGAGGAAATGCCAAGTCTGCCAGACTGCTGCAGGAAAACAAAGGAAACCGTCCATGCCGCTACAACCAGTCATCATCGACCAACCATTCAGTCAATGGGGCTTGGACATAATAGGTGAGATCGTTCCTCATTCTTCTAAGCAGCATAAGTATATCCTTACGGCAACTGATTATTTTACCAAATGGGGAGAAGCAGTTCCTCTCAAGACAGTTCATTCTGAAAATATTATTGAATTCATAGATAAATTTATCATCACTAGGTTTGGATTGCCAATAGCATTAATGTTTGATAACGCTTCATATTTTTCTGGAAATACTATGACTGAGTTTGCGCTTAAAAGAGGGTTCAAACTGAAATATTCTGCCAACTACTATCCGCAAGGTAATGGATTGGCTGAATCAACAAACAAGAACCTAATCAGAATTATCAAAAGAACAGTCGACCAAAACCAAAGGAATTGGCACAAAGCGCTGGTAAATGCTTTATGGGCTGATAGAATCACAAAGAAAGCTTCAATCGGCACTTCTCCCTTTAATTTAGTTTATGGGAGAGAAGTGGTTCTTCCGACTCACCTAGTCATTCCCTCCTTGTCTTTAGTGCAATATATCGATGAAGTATCTACTTCCTCTTTACAATTAAGACAAATGGAAATAATCAAACTAGAAGAACAAAGAGAACAAGCTAGGAAAACCCATGCTCATCACCAAGCGCTAATAAAATCTTCTTTTGACTCAAGCATCATAACCAGAAAAAACTTTCAGATGGGTGATTTAGTTTGAAATGGGATAAGGCTCATGAAGAAAAGGGCAAACATACGAAATTTCAGAAGTTGTGGCTTGGCCCTTTTCAGATTGTAGAAGTCGTAGGCCCGTCTACATTCGTGTTGCAGGATCTGGCAGGAAGGAGAGATTCTTTACCTGTCAATGGACTGATTCTTAAATTATATTTT
The DNA here is from genome assembly GCA_031772625.1 of Pinus tabuliformis. NCBI lineage: Eukaryota > Viridiplantae > Streptophyta > Pinopsida > Pinales > Pinaceae > Pinus > Pinus tabuliformis. The sequence continues at coordinate 273,167,592 of CM062816.1, forward strand.
CCATAGAAGAGAAATCTTCTAATTTTTGTAGGATAGATTTAGTTTTTAGTTTTTATTTTGTTTTGTTTTTCTCTTTTATGAATAAAACCCGTTGTAAATGATCATTTAAAAAGGATTCATGAAAGAGCACGCCAATTCTCTATCAGATTTTGATTTCGCTTGTACAAATAGCAAATTTTTTTGAAAAGCTGAATTTTATTATTGACAAATAGAGTTAACTTCACTTTGATTACGATACTCGTTTCGACCTCTAAAAAACTTTGACAAAAGCAACCTCTGGTAAAAGAATTGTTTTGTATCAGCACCATGAAAGGTATCATCAATAATAAAATAAGCATTCTCTGCAAAGCTGTTGTTTTCAAAAACTCTATTATTGTCGTCCAGAGCTTTCTTAAGGAAAAACAATGACTTCCTCCCTGCTAAAAGGAAACTACAGCGTCCAGAGAAACAATCCAAACAAAACACTATATCTCAAAGAATAAGAGGTCTCATCACGAGCCGGCTTATCATGATCACAGATATTATAACTTGCTGACTTTGCCAATACTGTCTATCAAAACAGGGCAACGACTTAAGATTGTTGCAATCAAAAGACAAGAGGTCTCATCACGAGTCGGCTTGTTCAACAAAAGTGTAAATCGGGTGAATGACTGTGTCATAATTTGGCCACCAAACCAAGACATTGTTCTTTAGAGAATTAAAAAAGGAAAAGTGTGTTAAAAAGGATTTTTCTCTGGAATGTTGCGAGTAACCTCAAGCAGGAAAAAGGATCATTGCTGGATAACATGGTAACCCTGTCGAAGCTATGGACGCTTGCGGGCAGCAGAGGCTCTACCTACGACAAATGAGCATACTTTTAAGCCAGTACGCAGAGAAGACCTTATTTTATCTTTTATCAAGACCAAGTAATGTCTGATGCGAATGCAAGAAAAAACCTGAGGAAGCAAGAAATTGAGATATAAAAAAAAAAGGTTGAGACAAAATATCGTCGACAAGGTGAGGGGCAATCTACTCTATCTGTCCATAACAAAATTTAGACATATAAAATTTTTTGCTGTTTCGGAAGTGAACGGTCAATAGAAATGCAGAGATAACTAGTTCTTCACAGTGAATCGCCATTGTTGTGGTCACCAACAACCCCCCTCTTTGTTTGATATTAGTAATAACATCAAGAAAAGGGGGACCCTTAACCAAAAAATCCAAAAAATATTTTTGTTTGAAAAATCTTTTGTATCAACTCCCTAAGAGCTATATCGCGTCGCAAAGGAAAAAGGAGCGCTTTCCCAAAGCGCATAAACACACCAAGGAAGAGCGATGCGAGAACTCATCGCATCGCGTGCATTAAAGGCGCTCAAAAGGGGAAAACCTAAAGAGCAGCCGACGGCCGATATGCGACGTCGCAATGTCACATAAGCAGCACAAAGTGACAAAGCGAAAAACCTTGCGATATTGCGATATGCGATCTGCGACCATGCAAAGCTGCGACCTGCGATCTATGGTGTGCGACAAATGAGACTATCAATCGCTGCGATGCCACCTATTTACCTCGCAATCTTCGATGCTGCGATGCAAATCGCAGAAGCCAATCGTCGCAGGCATTCCTCGGCATGATCTGTGAGCCTAAAGTTAGGCGCGCACCTTACGGGAAATTAATGATTGTACGCCTGTGTATCCAAAGATGATTATGTTGCGTTTTTCGAAGAGTCAAGTCATAATGGGTGACATGATTATGCATTCATTAGAACTTAATTGCTTTCATGTCAATCTTTTCTTCTGTCTCTTTTCATTTACGTGAACTATAAGTCAGCAACTGATATAAATCTATATGCAGGAAACATCTAAGGAAAAGCGCCAGAACTAGAAGAATAGAGAGGAGATGACTTCGCAGATGGATACCGCATACAGCAGGACCGCGGATCCCAGAGTATCACTCAACAAATGCTGATGGAAATAGGCTATCTAGGACTCAGAGTCAAAGGCGCACAAAAGCAAAGCGTTTATGAAAGATCCTGAGTCCCAAATTGGGTAAAGCAAAAAGAAAAACGCTTAAGGGGAAAGACGTTTTAGAAAAGTCTGGAACAAAGAATGGAAACAAGTTTCAATTGAGAAAATCGTTCAGGCAACAAAATCCCCAGCTCATTGAGTCATTCGCATGGCCGGAAACCGAAATAGCAACAACACAATCAGTTTGAAAGAAATCTGAGTTGTACTAAGTATACACGCCGTGAAGACACTCCTCCAGAAGAACACTTTCAAAAATATCTTCTAGTTTGTCAGAAAGAGGTGCCAGCTCTTGTTATTTCTAATTTTCAAGCTTGAACAAAAGGAAAGGACAAGCAGCCGACTCTTTCACGGCGAACAGCGCATCGCTTACAGCACTAAGGAGCAGATACAGAAATGGTTAGAAATTAGATTCAGTTTTTAGAAATAAATTTGTTTTAGTAAAAGGGCGGTCATTTGAAGCCGTTCCCTAAATTTGTGTAATTAAAATTAGCCGGTTAGTAGTATTTAACCCTTCTCGTTGCATTGGAGAAGGGTCCGGAAATTTGTCAAAAAACGTGTCCTCAGAACATGCACTTTTGCACCCTCGGAGGGGGTTTTTGATGAATGGACAGATCAAGATTTATTTATGTTTGCATTTTAATACCTGCTACTGATGTTGCACTTCTGTACTCTTAGTAGGCATTAGAAGTAAGTAGAAATAGATCATTATTGCTTCAGGTCTGTGAGTATAAAGTCAGTCATAAATGGTACTTTTATCTCTTGACGAGTTTCTGCTTGCATTCTTAGAGTAATATACAACTGATGTTGTTTATATGTTAACGTATGAATGAGTGGACTACCATTTGGCACTTCTGTACGGTGGAGTCATTGATTTATGCTTAATACATGAATAACTGATTATGCGATATGCTATTCACAACCGTTTTGTTTAACTTCTTATGCAGGATGGTTCATCTTAATTGATTTATATTCTCATAATAGCTGAATAATCTTCATTACCAGTTATTGTGTGAAATCTTTCTAGATCGCATAATGGAAAAAGTTCTATCCCGGGTTAGCGTAGATTAGATGTGTTGTTCTTGATAGATTAAAGTAGTATAAAATTTAGTCTCAGAGTTTAGAACTAGATTAGCTTAGAAATAATTCCATATTTTCATTATCAAATCTTACACACACACACATCATCAAATTCTACACACACACACCCCCTTAGAACGGGAAGCTGGTCCCGTTATCCCCAGTCGGACCCGCTACACCAAACAGGCACGGAGCCGCCAACCAGGTTCCCGACCGGGTGGGTATCCCCCTTGTTGTTGACCCGATTTCAGGGCCCTCAACAAGATGTTAGGATTATATTCCAACACTTGCATATTGGATGACTTGTGAGGAGGCCAGAGATGAGGAGGTGAAGAAAGTAATGAAAATGAAGAAAAAGAACCCCTATATATCAGGGCAAAGCAGATAAGTCCCATGATTGTAATTAGTACTCACAACATCATCTCTAATGATGCTAAGATAACACCTAGATACCTTGCCACTCAAGGGTAGGCCATCTCCCATTTTGAGGACACTCTTAGGTTGTTAGGGATAGAGAGCCAACAAGCATGTCAGAGAAGATGGAATGCCTTGCCACACAGTCTCCAAATTAGGGAGTATCACTCTCTTGAAAGGTTGAGGAATGCATTGGAAAGAACACCCCTGTACAAAAGGGTCATGCAAAGATTAAAGGTCAACTGGATTGGAATCAAGCTCAGTCCACCTTTTCTGTTGGGTTTACAAGAAGGAAGGAATGAAGAAGAGGAAAGGAAGAAGTGGACATACATAGAGAAGGATGCAAGCTTCTATCCTTAGGAGGGCACACCATCTACAAAACCTTGGGATGTCAGAGAGGCCACTAGGGCCATGAAAGACATGGACATAGATGACTGAGTTGCTCAAAGGATGAGCAACAATTTCAGTAGGGGGTGATGATGAGGCTCATCAATAGGTATATCATAAGGGTCACAATGCCATCCTCTAGCTTATTAAATTATCTTTTTCTCACATTTATCTACAAATTTTGTTATATTATGCTTAGTGTGAGGAGTAAAAGATGTGTTGCTATGTCATGTGGCCTAATGTGTGTTAAATGTAGGAATTAGAGCAATTTTGAGATAATTTGAGTGCAGGAACTCAGAGTAAACATAAAGGAGAGATTCTAGGAGGTTTTCCACCTCCTTAAATCCTCAAATTAGAAAAATATCACTACTCTATCTATCATCAACTTGAGGTAATTGACAGCCAAGCAAGCCGAGGTCATTCGCAGCCGAGCCAGTGCAAGTCAAGGAAGATCTAGATCCACCTATTCTCGAGTTAGGGAGACAAACATCCGTATTTTCTAGGGAGTTTTTGGTAGATACCCTTTTGTATTAATAAACATGCTAAGGAAATCAGTAGGATTCAAAGTTTTATTGTATCTAAGAGGCCATTGAGTTGAAGCACTTGTGATTGTTATTTTGATAATGTATTTGACAATTTTGGAATGATAATGAGAAGTTTTATCTTGATCCATCACTAAGTTAGTTCACAGGGCTGAAGCTCTTGGGTTTGGGCCCAACCCTAGCAGCCTAGGTCCCTCTTGTGTATTTCTATTTCTCTTAGCCTAGAATGTTGATTAGTTGCTGCAATTCAGTAGAGTTTATTTATATTTCTTTTAGCCTAGAATGTTGATTAGTTGTTACAGTTCAGTAGAGTATAATTCCTCAAAAAGTCTGTGATTGTGATCCCTATCTCACCTCTCTCATGGGAGCATGATTAGAGGACTCCACCATCACAACCCAAAAACAATGTGTGATTTATTGTCTATGATTTCTTGGAAAAGTTTACATTTGGTATCTTGCTTCACATGTGATTGTTGTAGCTTAGAAGGTAATTCATTGCATAGATCAAGTTCTTAGCATTAGTTAGATAGTTTTTTTATGATTTCTTGGAAATTTTTACATTTGGTATCTTGCTTCACATATGATTGTTGTAGCTTAGGAAGTAGTTCATTGCATAGATCAAGTTCTTAGCATTAGTTAGATAGTTTCCAAATTCAATTCATCTTTTCCACCATTAACTATAATATTTTTCAAATGAAAAGAGGAACATGTGCATGTGATGTTGCAGGGCTGTTGGATCTGCAGGCAAGGAATCTTTTCACCAACTCCACCTAGGACTTCTCCACTCTCTTCTGATGAATGCCAACCCATGTTCTTGATCTCTATTTTTTGGTCACCGTAAGCAGCCCTCTTAGCCCAAATCCAACTGTGTTGAAGTGTTAGGCTTGGATAAGGGTTTTGGTCACCTTCCCTACATCCCCCACAACCTTCATTCAGATTGCAATCACTTCATCTCATCATCCTTACCCTAAAAACCCTCTCGGCCAACTTCCTGTAGCATTTCAGGACTTCCTGTAGCATTACAGGAATCATGTAGAAACATCATGTAGCACACCTATAACAGATTTTTTTGAACTTGCTTTGACCTGCAATGATAGCATAACTTAGTTTAGGAGTAGGTTGACCCCTCAGCTTGGATTCCATGACCAGAAGTACCACCTAGGTCATTCCCTTCATTCCTTTTTCTTTCCTGCAAGAGTGAATAACATTAGTTCTTTCATTCCAAATTTGGAAATTAGGACCTTACTTAATCTGCAAGTGTGAATTAGATAAATAATGCATGCATTCTTGAGTTGTGAATTGGTAGGATGATATTCTATTTTCAAGCAAACCTAATATCTAGATGATTGATTGCAAATTATAATAGTTTCCTTTCTACAGTTAGCATAATTTTTGTGATTTTCATGAATGGAATCATTAACATTTACAAGTTGACAACATTTATAAGTTATAGTTGAAAAGAATTTACTTTCTCTGCACTAGGACTAGCTTTTACAATCTTCTTTTAGTAGTTAATCTCCTTTAAGTTCAGTAGAGGCATGGTCTGGAGCTCTAATGATCAAGTGACTTAGTTGAGGGTGGGATGAGTAGAATTCATCTACTGTGTATATAACATTGTCACCTCGAAGTTTGTACGAACCCGAGGTTGATAAGTAAAGTTGAAGAGCCTATGGAAGTTGCAACACTCGGTGCAATACCAGGGCTCACCAAGCAAATCATAAGGAATTTTTTTTTCCTGGTCTTGGAAATTATCTTACTGCATTGCTTCGCAGTGATCAAATAAATGGCGGTAGGCAGTACTACCTCTGGTATCCTATACAACTTATTGCCCAAAGTAATAATAAAAGTGCGAGGCCTAGAGTCATACACAAAATTTTTCTTCCACAAGTATGGTTGGCTTAATAAAACATTACAAAATTCAAGAGGCGAAACATCACACAATACCTCATATGTGAAGGGCTTGATATTGTAGGGAAGGTGGTATTGTTGGCTAACGCGGAGATCTCACCTTTGGTAAAGCCAATCGATGGTGTACTGTTGTGGGTGTGGTGTGGTCAGTAGGCCCAACTGCTTCATGACCTTTGCTAAAATGAGGTTATTTTGGCTTCTGCTGTCAACAATGAACTCCAGTGGAGCACCCTTCACCCACATCTGTGAGTGGGAGAGCCACTCCCCCTCCTTTGGCTTTTCAAGCTCATGCTTCTATAAATTTATGGTGGTAATGGTGGCACTAGGCTCCACATCAATAATATTCTTCCCTTTGCCATTCCCCTTGTCGGTTTCTGACTCAGAGTTAGAACATGCATATGATTCGAAAGCCTTCAGCTCGGCAACTAGTGACAGCTTGGCTCACACTAACTTGTGTTGTGAGTGGGGATCTTATGGAGCTCACACCATTTCCCTGTGTCCTTCTTTATCTTAGTAGTGTTTTTATTTGCTTACGGCTTTGACGGGTTATCCTGGGTCGCCCTGTCTTGGCTTTGTCCTTTGTTCTGTAGTTTGGGGGTGCCTTTCCCTTACTTCAGATTCATAGATCTAAAGTCTCGCTTCTTCTATTTAAATTTCAGCTCAATGTTGACAATGTATCGATAGACGGCACCAAGCGAGGAGATGTCCAGGAACTCCATCTCATCTTGGATGTACATGTGTAGACAATCGTGGTACTTGAGTACCAAATGCCACTTAGTATCCTTGATACTTAGTTTCATGCAAAGGGTATGGGAAACATTTGTGTACTCTGACATCTTGGTCCCTTCCCTGCCATAGCATGGTCCACTTTATGTATTTATCTTCATAGCTCATGACAGGGTAATATTGTTCCTTAATGGTGTCTTGGAAAAAATTCCAAGTGGGTGCGACTAAAAACAATGAGGATTCCCACTCATCCTTTTATTCATAGTAGGTTTCCCACCAGTCCTTGACATGTGGGGTGGATTTGAGGAGTGCAAAAGTAATCTTTTCTCAATTGGGAAATTCATGAACCAAAAAATATCCTTCCAACAGATTTAAATATCTATCTGGGCATACACATCTATCTGTCCTTCAAATATGGGAATGTCAAAGTTAACTTGTACCTTAAATGGAGTGACGCCTCCATAGTGGCTGCTAGATGAAGATGCATCTCTTGTGGGTAGCCGCTGAATGATTTGGGCAAAGTTATCCATCATTCTGTTCCTTTGTCGCTCGAGGGCTTCCTCAAGAAATCTGCCTAAGTAGCTGCAAATGGTATGAACATATCAATTGGACATAGTGGCTGGAATACCAACCCCACCTCAAAAAGGTTGTGGCCACTTGAGCTATGGAGAGATTTGTTGTAGCTATGATGGACATAGTGGAGGATTTCATCCCATGTATGTGGATGCTTCAAGTTGTACATATGCATAATGTGTACGATCATCCTGTTGACGACCTCTATTTGCCCATCAATTTGGGGGTGGAAAGTCGTGGACTTAGTGAGCTTGGTATCCAACATCGACCGGATACTTCACCAAAATGTACTTAGGAACCTGCTATCCTGGTTTGAGATAATGAACTGTGGGACCCAAAAATGTACCCACACACGTTTGAAGAAGAGCTTAGGAGTGGCTTCTGCTATGATACTCTTCTTGCAGGCCACCAGAATGGCTGTCTTAGAGAATCTTTCGACAACCACGAAAACAAAGTTGTTTCCATGCTTAGTAGAAGGAAGGCCCGACATGTAATCCATGGAGATGTATTCCCAAGGTCTACTAGGAGTAGGTAGAGGAGTATATAGGCCTTGCTTCTTGATGGTTGGTTTGGAAATGGCATAGGCAGTGCACGATCTGATGTACTTCCCAACATCTTGTCGAAAATTCAGCGAATAAATTTTTTTCTGCAACACTGTCACTATTTTATCTACCCTGAAATGTCCAACGACTCGACTGTATTATGCATCCCAAATCATCTTGGCACACTCACTTGAAGGAATACATATGTGTAATTTGGTATGTGTTTCTAAATTCTGGATCACTCTTGTAAATATGTGACCACCCGGCATTCTTGTGTCCACAAGAGTCAAGCACAGTAGTCAACGCCATGACCGGTGGTCGGTTGAGGAAGTCTGAAACATTTTTGGTGCTTCCGTTCTATTACTTAATGTTCAAATGGAACTGTTGCAGGTATGTGGACCATTTCTGATGGTGATCATTTTGCAACTTCCCTTGTGTCTATATGAACTGAAGGGGTCGGTGGTCTGTGTGGATGACTGTTTCCTTCCCCATAAGGTAATGCTTCCATTGTTAGCAGGATTACACAATGGAATACATCTCTTTATCATAGGTGGGATGCTTTCGGACTGTGTTTGAAAGTGTCTCATTGTAATATGCCACTGGATGCCCCTGTTGAGTAAGAACTGCACCAATAGCATAGTCAGAGGCATTTGTCTCGATATGAAATGGTTGTTTCAGGTCTAGTAATATGAGCACTGGTGCAGAGAAGAGGTGATGCTTCAACTTGGAAAATGCCTTCTGTGGGATTCAGATCAAAATAAATTTTGTTTCGCTCCTCCCTTGGTGACTTGACTCAAAGGCCAAGTTATATGAGAGAACCCCAACACAAACCTGCAGTAGAAGCTGGCAAGACCTAGAAAGTTGCAGAACTCTGTTAGAGTGGTTTGGGTTGTCCGATACCGAATGAATTGTATCTTGGATGGGTCCACATGCACACCCCTCTCATCAATGATTTAACCCATATATTGAACCTGGGTCATACCAAAAGTTCATTTCTCCAAATTGGCACACAACTTGTGTTATCACAGGGTTTGGAGTACCTGTCAAATATGGTGGAGGTGTTCTTCCCAACTCTTGTTGAAGATCAGAAGGTCATCCAAATACACCACCATGAATGAGTTGGTGAAGGGCCACAATTTATCATCCATCAACCTCATGAAGGTTGCAAGGGAATTCGTCAACCTGAAAGGCATGACCAACCATTTGAAAAGGCCCTCCTTGGATTTGAAGGAAGTCTTCCACACATCAGAGGGTTCGATCGACACCTGGTGATAATCAGGTTTCAAGTCAATCTTGCTGAAATATTCCCCCCCCTTGAGTTGGTCCATAAGGTCATCAATCCATGGGATTGGATACCTATTTCGAACAATGATCTTGCTTAGCACCTGATAATCAATACAAAGTCTCCAAGTCCCATCCTTCTTTTGTATCAACACGTTCGAGCTTCCACAGGGTGATGAAATTGACCTGATGTGCCCTTTATGAAACTGCTCCTCAATGTGCCTCTTTATTTCATCATTCTCCATAACAAAGCATCGATAGATAGGTCCATTGGGTAGTGATGCACTTGGGATCAGATTGATGGAGTGCTTGACCTGACAGTGTAGAGGTACCCCTGTGGGTGAGGTGAAGATGTCCCTGTACTCCTCTACAACCTTGTCCATCTGTTGTTGTCGTGCGGAAGAGCCCTATTTAGAGGCTGTGGCCACACTCTTCTTCTTTCCCTAAAGGCGAATCATAGGGAAAAACATTCTCGGTCTGAGAAATGATCTTACTATATTTCTTTGCAGTAATCAAATAAATGATGGTAGGTGGTGCTACCTTCAATATCCTATACAAGATATTGCCCAAAGTAATAATAACAGTGTGATACCTAGACTCATACATAGTATGTCGCTTCCAAAAATATGGTTGGCCTAATAAAACATCAGAAACTTCAAGAGAAGCAACATCACACAATACCTCATTTGTGAAGGGCTTGATGTTGTAGGGAAGGCGACACTGTTGGCTGACGTGAAGATCTTGCCCATCGTGAAGCCACCCTATGGTGTACAATTGTAGGTGTGATGTGGTTGGTAGGCCCGACCGCTTCACGACCTCTACTGAAATGAGGTTCTTTTGGCTCCCGCTGTCAATAATGAACTGCAGAAGAGAATCCTTCACCCACATCTGTGAGTGGCAGAGCCACTCCCCTTCCTCTGGATCTTCGGGCTCATCCTTCTAGATCTTGGTGTTGGAAACAGTGGCACTAGGCTTTACATCGATAATCTACTTCCCTTTGTCATTCCTCTTGTCATTTTCTGACTTAGATTTAGAACATGCATCTGATTTGGAAGCCTTTAGCTCATCCACCAGTGAATGCTTGGCTCAACACTCACTTGTGTTGTGAGTGGGGCTCTAATGGAATCCAAACCATTTCCCTGTGTCATTCTTTGTCTTCGTGGTGTTTTTCTTTGCTTGTGGCTTCAACAGGTTGTCTTGGGTCACCCTGCCTTGGCTTTGTCCTTTATTCTGCGGTTTGGGGGTGCCTTTCCCTTGCTTTGGATTCACAGATCCAAAGTCTCGCTTCTTCTATTTACATTTTTGCTCAATCTTCACAACGTATTGATAGGAGGTTCCAAGCGAGGAGATGTCCAGGAACTCGATCTCATCCTGGATGTACTTATGTAGACAACTGTGGTACTCGAATACCAAATGCTGTGGAGAATCCTTGATACCTAGCTTCGTATGAAGGGTATGGAAAACATTTGTGAATTTCGACACATCTTGGTCCTTTCCTTGTTGCAACGTGATCCAATTTATGTATTTATCTTCATAGCTCCTGACAGGGTAATATTGCTCCTTGATGGCTTCTCAGAAAGAATTCCAAGTAGGTGTGGTTGAAAACAATGAGGATTCCCTCTCATCCTTTTGTTTACAGTAGGTTTCCCACTAGTCCTTGACATGTGGGGTGGCTTTGAGGAGTGAAAAAGTAATATTTTAGCGATAGGAAAAGTCATGAATTGTAAAATATCCTTCCAATAGATTTAACCATCTATCTAAGCGTTTGTATCTATCTTTCCTTCAAATATGGGAATGTCAAAGTTAACTTGTACCTTAAAAGGAGTGATGCCTCTAAAGGGGCTGCTAGATGAAGATGCATCACCTATGGGTAGCCGCCGAAGGATTTAGGCAACGTTATCCATCATTGCATTCCTTTGTCACTTGAGGGCTTCCTCGAGCAATGTTTTGAAAGGATCTCCTGCCCCCTCATCTTTCTTTTCTTCCGCCATGGGAGGTCGTCGTGGTTTGCGAGGCTGGTCTTGCAAAGGTTCAGCTAGTTCCAGCCCTAACTCCTTATACCCTAACCTCGTTGGGGACATCCAAAGAAAAACACAGAAAGAGAAAACCGCTATCATACCACTGATCCAGACTTAAGCAGGAACACAAAAAATACAGATATACACATAAACACAAAGATGAAACATAAATAAAACTTCATTTCATTCATATCAAAGAAATGAAATATGCTTACATACAGAAATGGAAATAAACTAACTTGGGCGATGGTTGCTTGTCTCTGAGAAGAGATGTGGTGGCTACATGCCTCTGAACTATGTTGCAATGGGTCTCCAAGGCCTATTTATTATTGAGAAACAATGTAAAATCCTAAACATCTGAAAACCTAACCCTAGGAGATGAAGTGCCAAAACTTTGGGCCCCGTTTAGATAAATTGGTACATCAACTTCCGGGGTTGTAACTTTGGCATATGATCTTTGTTTGCCTATCATAATACCTCGTTTCGATGATCTCGAAGAGGAGGCTGAAAGGAAACTACATCAATTTGGGGATTTTTCGATGTCTCCGTTTCCCCTAAAAACATATTTTAGTTCCTCAAAATGACTCCAGAAGTTTAGGACCCGAAAAAAGGCCAAAAATAATAAGTTGTGCTACAATTAAGGAAACTGAAAATAAACAACGGTGGGGGTCCAAGTGGAATAGGTGGGTGGCCACCAATATCCCTCTGGATCAATTTGTGCAGTAGGTAACATCCAAAGTATCGAATGGCTCTAATACCACTGAAGATTAATCTGAGATGGTTAGATCCATTCTTAGTCCGACAATTTTGTCTATCACTCAGAGCCTCATATCATCTAGTATCAACAAAGATGAAAGTTTAGAGGCGAGAAGATACTCAAAATGGGAAAGAGATCAAACCCTTTCATCAATAATCTTTGAGGACAAATCTTTTTGAAGAGGAAGACAATGTTATGAATACAAATATGTATAAAACAATACAAATAATTTAAAACAGTAATAATAATAAATAAAGATTAATTAGTAAATAGTTAATGAAAATGTATGTCCCTAAGGGCATAACCATTGGTGAAGAGTTATTTGCCTAGGGTATATAAGCAGGCCCTCACCCTCATTGTAATCATCTCATATCAATTGTTTTATAATATTCAATATACACTTACTTGTCCTACAATGGATGTCTTTGTCTTCGAAGTATTTTGAATCTTAATCCAATGCGTATACAAACTTTGTTCGTTACAATTTAGGCCTAAGAAGGTGAGGGATACACCTATAATTTTATTGACATAAGACTACCAAGATTGGTAGTGCCCATATTCATAGGGAAGTGACTAGGCTTAATCACATATATATGTATTCATCACTGGTGCTTGCCAAAGTGGGGCAACTGATCTATTGTGTGTTACAAATCACAACATACACACACACATATATCCACCATTGGTGCTTACCAGAGTGGGGCAATCAAGCCAGTGTGTGGGAAGTCGAAGAGCAGAGAAGGCACTGAGTGCTTACCAGAGTTGGGCAACCGAATCCATGTGAGTATGAGGTCGAAGAGAAGAGAAGGACACTAAGTGCTTGCTGGGTTTGACAACCAACCCAATGTGTGTGAAGTAGTGAGAAATCCAAAGATAAGTATCAATATTTCCTTGATTTTTATTAATTGTGAACATGAATTGATATTTTGATTTATGATAGTTGGTTCATGAGCTAATTTGGCTTTCTATGGTAGGAAACAAGATGAAATTGCAAATTTCACCTCATGAATAAGTTGATAATGAGGTATAAGTTAAAATTATTGCAATTTCTTTATGATGCAACCCATGGAGATTTACATCTTGTGATGTAGGAAAGCATGGAATTGCTCAGTTTGGGTGAATGTACTTGGCTATAAGGTGAATATCAACAATTTGAAGATATCAAAGTGCACAACGACACACTGATTAGATTAGATATTTCAGGAACATTGCCATTGTGGGAAACTAGCATCAATGTTGCCAACTGATTGCCATAAATTATGTCATGAATTATATGAATATGATTAAGGCAGAGAGATGTCTTGTTTATAAAGACCTTTTTTGAGGCAAGGAATCCTTTCCAAGGGATGAATCACCCAAAGAACTAGGAAGTAGGGAATGGGCTGCCTAAAGTTGGAAGGTGAGTGACTACATGAAAACTGGATCACCCAAAGGACCGGGAAGCAGAGAAGGGGATGCCAGAAAATGATATTGGCATTTAAAGAGTCATGGGCATGGCTGATCAAAATTAGAAGAACATTAGGGGTGTTTTGGGAAGCAATGGTCAGGAATTATTCGCTAAAGGAGCAAGGAGTGCAAGGATAATAGAGATGGATATTGGAGGTGGGAAACTCTCCAGAAAAAAGGAACATATCTAAGTTGAATTGGGTCCATCAAAGCACCAAAGGACTGCAAAAAGTTCCATTGGGAAATGGTAGAGTATATGCGGGTAACATATCTGTTTTGTTTGTTGAATAAGTGGATCTAAGAGTTGGGTATAAGGCCCAGTTTTGTTTGTTTCTTTGCCGATAAGAACATTGAGGACAATGTTCTCTTGAACTGGGTGGGGTTTATGACATCCCTAGTATGATTTTCCCTTGATTTTCGTAATGGAATGATACCTTGAATTATAAATGAATATATGTTTATGTAATGGATTAAAGAGTGGGACAAAAAATCCATGGTATAAGAGGGAAGAGGAAGATGAACCCAAGTGGGGTTAGTTGACACCTTTAATTAATATTATGGTGAAAATAATAAGAAAAATAAGAGGAAGAGTCCAAGAGGAACATGAAGAGACACCCTTAGGAAATAATTAAAAGGAAATTTCACAACAATGTTGGGGTTGGATTTCTTCTTAAGACAACACATAAGAAGTGTTGGAGAGACCTGCAAAGTGGAGGGAATGAATTCTTTGGGAAGTAAAATTGTGGCTTGGAGGAGCTCAAAAAATTCTGAGGAAGATGGGAATGAGTGCTTGTCAAGAATTGGTTGGGAAATTACTCTGGGTGCTTGTTGAATAGCTGACAAAAAGCCTAATTTATAAGAAATCCCTGTCCTCTTTGAGTTGAGCATGGCCTCCTACTAAAACTATTAAATAAAGTCCCCTTAGATCATGGATTTGGCTTGGGGCTGTCTGCTGCAAGTGATTTTGGATGTAGTGAGTCTAAGGTTGGGTGGAAACTTGAAGTCCCACCTTTAGTTTGGCCATTTTTCTTATTGTAAATGAATGCATTTAGCTTAGAGTTGTGAAATTAAATATTGGTAGAATTCAACGTGTATCTCTGAGAAATGTTACATGGTTTTGGGATGCTAGTGCATGAGGCTTATTGACTAAAATGCTTGAATTCTCTACAGTTCTTATTACAAGTTTTGTCATGCATTTGTAAGTTAAATGACTGAAGTTTCTTTATAATTCATGTGGATATATTGTTTGTGTTTGATGTGCTGATAACTTGCTTATATCTATAGTGAGGGATGCCATTCCCCTATGTTAAAATGAGATGTTGATTCCTTGATTATTTTCTTAAGAAATATGTTTATTTCTATATCTATTTCGAGAATGTACATTGGTCTAAATACCTATGCATGGTGTTAGAGTCGGTCTACTAGCCCTTCACCAGAGATCAAAGCTCTTTGCATTTCATGGTTAGGTGTCTCATCAGTGTGATCAGTTGCATTCCGTTAGGCATGCCATAACTCTGGTGGAGTAGTTTTGTGTCATTTATTCCCCTCGTGTTTGACACTGCTGGTTTAGGTCTGTTTAAGTAACTAAAGTCTTTAAGGGTCATTCATCATCTTGTTCTAAATTTCGAGGTCTTAAGTCTAGGGTTGAGTCATAAAGGACCAGCAGGCCAGAGGGATGTCCTTCGTAGAGCATCATTTCAATAATTCTCATCATTATACAGCTAAATTTGGACTTTGTTTTCAAAACTCTATTTTTGAAAAACACAAGTCACCATCTCGTTTTTGTAAAAAATTGTCAAAATTTCAAGTTCTCCAAAGGTTGAAGCGCAGCCTTGGTTTCCTTTGCCAAAGCATTTCAGAGCTATCCCTGCAAAAATCATCAAAATAAATCATTATTTCAACCAATTTATTTTAAAAAGTGAAAATAGAAATCAGAGCCTATTAATTCAAAAAAGTGTCAACACCCAAACCTTACAAAGTGGGTTTTTGGTTCAATTTAATTCAAATGAGATATTTTGTTTGCTTATAAAAGGGCAAATCAAGTCTATTTGTTCACCAACAATCAAGGCAAGAGCATGTTCAAGCATTGGAAGGTGAAAGACCAAGTTTATATACCCGTGGACAGTCTTACAGGTGCGCGCTGCGCGTAGAAAGAGCACGCTGCGCGTTGGGTGGAGCGCTGCGCGTTGGGCAACTGGAGCCAGTGTAAATTTACACAGGCGCTGCGCGTTGGGAGGTGCGCTGCGCGTTGGGGTGGCACGCTGCGCGTTGAATCACAGTCACAGGAAAAGCGCCCAAATCGTGTCTAATTGCCTCCAAATTTGCAAGTAGGTGTTCTATCATCGATTCAATCAATTTCATATCATTTATGGTGTGTTTGAAGAGAGGTGTGATGTGTTGGATGTGAGAAACAAATGAAACCCTAGGTCATCAAATGAAACCCTAGGCCTCACCAAAATCTGCCTTAAGGGTGTTTATGGATGATTGATGAAGATTAGCTCCATGGTGAAACATAACTTCATGCCCATTTGAAAG
The DNA here is from genome assembly GCA_031772625.1 of Pinus tabuliformis. Classification (NCBI taxonomy): domain Eukaryota; kingdom Viridiplantae; phylum Streptophyta; class Pinopsida; order Pinales; family Pinaceae; genus Pinus; species Pinus tabuliformis. The sequence goes on from CM062816.1 coordinate 273,183,802, forward strand.
CTTTGAGCCAGCAACACATCACATTTTGGTCCATTTGTCCAACTGCCCTTATGGCTGTTTTATGCTCAATACACTAAAACATAATGTCTATTATTGCATAACTCTCATGATATTTCGGTTGGTTTTTGAGCATGTATTGAAAAAGTAATTTCACCACACCTACAACCTACCATTGCAGACAGCATACATTTTGCAGACATTGTATTTTCAGAGCTATGTCGGACACAAATTCATCTTATGAGCAAGGGTATGAAAGTGATTCTACAACAGAGGGTAGTATGCCACGAAGGTCTCGCAAAGGTGGCAAAGGTGGTAAGCCTCGCAGGGAAGAGCCTACTTCTTTGGAGCAATTGCAGGCTTGCCCGCTTGCAATGGATTTTTTTCGTCGACAGTCATGCTATCACTATTGTGAGCTAATTTCACAAATTCAGCATCATCGTGAATTAGCTCGCTTGTTCATTCTACATTTACATGATGGCCATGTAAATCTCGCCGGAGTGGATTTCATTTTGTCACCAGAGACTATTGCGGAGGCCACTGGGATACCAAATATTGGAGAGCAATGGAATAAACGTCAACAGTTAGAGAAATCTTACTATCAACCATACATCAAACCTGGTTATATGAGGCACTTGAGCAGCATTTTTCCTTTTCAATACCTCAAAGATCAGTTTGCACCTTTGATGAAACTCATCATTCGGTATTTCAGTTGTGAGGGCAGATTCTCCCGTCGTTATGCGTACCATGTCCGTTTGTTGATGCATTTTACAAGGGTACGTATGATGAACATTCCATACTTCATGTTTCGAAACATAGAGAAGATGGTGCCTCTTGTACAAAGGAAGACCCCAGCACAACAACATAATATTATTTATCATTACGCGTTGATCAAGATCGCAGTGGTTCATCAGTTGGCACAGCAGGGCATCACTTGGGAGGATTTTATTTCTCGTGACCTTTTCACAGCACCTCAGCCAGCTCCAGAGATAGTTCATGATGAGATAGCTTCATATATCAGGTATCTAGAGCAGTGCAATAAACAGTTAGAGGATGAGCACACACTTATAGAGCTGCAACAAATCCGTGAAGACCGTAGGTTGGCCCGTAAAAGACCGGGTGATTTGACACCTGTTGCGCGGCAATTTGTGCTTGAGAAGGTCAACTGACACTTGGATGGGTTGCTGGCGAAGGCCAATAAAGACAAAGACTTGCTTCGTCACATGAAAAATCATTACTGGGCCCGCATGCATGTTTGCAAAGTGAAGATGAAGATCCTTAAGAGGCGATTGAGCAAGGCACTGAAACGGCAGAAAAGGCCCGACCCACTCCAAATTTTGGCCAAGGCTTCATTGGTGGGGCAACATACATGATAAAGGGTCATTACTCCAAGTTTGGGCAAATTTGGAGAAATTTTTGTCATATTTGAAAATTTTGTCCTAAAAACAGGTATTTTGGTTCAACGCGCAGCGCGCTGCCCGTAAGATTGGGAGGTCCAAATCACAAATGGTTTGCATTTTTGGATTTGTCATGATGAAATATGCCTGCTTAGCTGTTTCCAAAGCATTTCATCGAGATCTGGACGGTCAAAAGGCTCAAAAACACCATAAAAACCACCTTGCTGCCACCTTTTGCCACAACAGGAAGTACCTCTGGGAGAATGCAGTTTTGAGGGGGAAAATGAGCTCCAAATTGAGAAATTCCACTTGGGTTGGAAAGTAGACATCCAGGGATTTCCAACGAGCTATCTTGAGCTCAATTTGGATGTCGGGGAGTGCCTCAAAATCAGTCTGAAAGGTGCGCTGCGCGTTGAGATCAGGGCGCTGCGCGTTGAGGTTTTTGGTCCAGTTTTCATCCTTCAGCTCAGGAAATCGGCCAGTTTTCACCAGTTTTTCTCCTTGATGTGATTTTTGACTCACCATGATGTAAATTGATGTATGTAAGGTAACATGGCACTTTTATCACCTTCTAGATGGTTCATTTACAAAATTACCAAGAAATTAATGTAATGAAAACAATTTCCTTCTTTTTAGAGGTAGGTTGTTTTGGTCAACTAGATTCCTGCTCCATGTTTAGAATTGGTTGAAACAGCTCCTAGAAGGAGGATCTAGACCCCTAGAGGTTAGGGAATGAGGTTAGCTTGATCTATATATGTAAATTTTCATTCAGTAGCATAGGTTGGACTCTTGGGGGATAAGCTTAGACTGTATTACACATTGTATCTCTGCAATTTTGGCAAAGGAAAGACCAGGGTTTTGCAGCACTATTTGGGATTCCTGTGGTTATTTGTGTTGATGGTGTGTTTCTCTCATGTACTTGTAAGTTTGTTATGTGTATCATTTTCCTACTATTCTCTTCTGCAAATTAAATAAATGAAGTGTTAAGGTAGAATTCGTAATCTTGTATGCTCTGCCTTTAAGTTTGTTTAATATCTATGTTTTCATCTGTTTAACGAGAACTCCTGAAAGTTTCTCGCTCTCCTTAGCTCCTCACCAGTCATTTCTATCCATTCAATTCCTTTAAAGACATCAGGACGATTGCCTACCTTGCCCGAAAAAGATCTCTGCAAAAACTGTGTCACATCCCTGCACCCAAAATTGCCTTTCCCCGTTTTCCAACAAAACCCTAAAAATCTTAAATCAAACTATCTTATCAATTTACTAGCCTAAAATCAGTATTCATATCGGTCATCTCAGCCCCTTTGAAGACCTTTTGCCGAGATAGACCCGGAGAGAGCCCTCTCCTGTCCTCGTAGGCTAGCTACGAGGCTGAGCTTGGTTTGATGTTGCCTTGAGTTTCGACTTCCTCAGCCTGAGGCAAATTCGAGCGCTAACATATTGGCGACCATACTGGGGAGAACAAATTGTTTGCCAGTTGATGTGTTTATTTCATAAGTCTTAGACGGAGCCTGAAGTTATGCCAGGTAGCCTTCGAAACGCTTTTGCTTTGCATAAGCGAAAGTAGATAAACGTTGCTTCAGTCAATCTCCGTGAGCTTGTGAATACAACACCACATCTGCATTTTACCCCAGTACATTTGTAAACTCTGAACTTTTGATGATAAGTTGAGAGTTTTCACAGGCTGATTGGCTATTTGTTCCTTGATATTTTGAGAATAACAAGCTGGCTTCAGATCCTAGTCATATATTTAAATCTCATTCATGTCCGGCTGTTTTTAAGTATTTTGAAGACATTGATTTTGACGAGAGCTTCGAGTTGTCCCTGTTCAAAACCAAATCTGAAAGTGCACTTGATTCTCTAGTTCCCAACCCTGATTTTGCTGCTGCCCTTGAAATCGAGAGACACAATAAATTGGTTGAAAATTTCATCCTAAGACACCTTCAGACAGATATCCAAGTCACTAATCTTGCTGATTTCCTCGAAACTGTATCTGTCAATATTGGATCTACTATCACGGCTTCTGTTCCGCACGAGCAGACCAATCCTCCTTTTATTTCTATTTCCCCTATAGTCACACATCCTGAATCTACAGTCAATTCTCCCTCTTCATCCCATATCGCTTCTCCTCCGCCTACACCTCCCCATACCCCTCATACTACAGCTACACCTACTCCACCTACTACTCCTAGACCCAATCTACCCAAAGCAATGGCTGCTCGGTTTGCTCCTCTTGCTCTTCCTCAAAATTTGCATGATATGCCAGCTGATTATCAGAGCAAAATTCCCATGTTTGATGGCACTCCTCAAAGTGTTTCCGCTCAGCAACATATAGAAAAAATGGCAACTTTTTTTGATTTATATGAGATAGATGAAGAAGATGTAACTATGCTTTTGTTTGTGCAAACATTCGGAGGAGAAGTAAGAAAATGGTTCAGAGGTTTGACAGCTAGAAGCATACCCACATTGGATGAACTTCAGAGACAGTTTCTGGACCGATGGGAAATCAGAAAGGATCCACTTCAGATCAATTCCGAGTACAACAATCTCAAACGTAATCATGGTGAGTCTGTCCAAGATTATATTATCAGATTTTACATAGTTTATAATGCTATTCCGGATGACTTAAGACCATCTAGAAAATTAGCTCTTCTCAAATTCCCGGATGGCTTTGATCCGGAGATGGCTTATTCATTGCGAGATAGAGATCCGCCTACCTTGGAGGATATGCAGAAAATCGCTGTTAGTGTTGAAGCGAATTTGAATGACAAAAGAGCAAGGATGAAAGCTGAAAAGCGAGTAACAATCAAAGAAGAAGCCTCTACATCAGATCAGCTTCTTCGCAAGGTAGAGAGGATGCTCGAAAAGGCCACTCTCGACAAGTCGGAGCCACAGATTCGCAATCCTAATTTCCGAGGTCCGCAACAGCCACAATACAGAATTAAGCAGCGTGAAACAAGGAAACAAGAGTCAGCAGTTCAGCAGCAAGTAAAAACTCCTCTTCAGCAGAATTTTGTTAGCCAAGAATCCGAGGATGAAGGTGATACTGTAGGGGAGGAAAATCATTTCTTTACTCCTGATGATCTGCCTACCTATGTTACGGAAGAGGAAGAATTTGTGAGAAACTCCATCATCCACCAAGATGAGAATTATATCTTATCAAATGATGCAACGCTTGAGGAAGAATCGGAGGAGTACCAAAGAGGATACCTGAACTCTTTGTTTGCCCAGCAGAAAAAATTAAGAAATCGAGTTGTGCCCATAAATCCTATTCAGAAGAAGAAAGATACTTCAGCAAAAAATGATTCAGCTGTCCCACAGAAAAAAGGAAAAGAGATAAGTGATCCCGCAGCAGGTCAATCATCATCAGCAGATAAGGTAAATCAGCCACCAAGCACAATGAAGGATAAAGTTGAAAGAAGAGAAGTTCCGGCCAAGGAGGGTGAAAAGGTTTCAGCATTTAGTTTGGAGAATGAAATTTCAAAGCTGAAAGTGTCGATTCCTTTGACTGAAATCATGAAAAATAGCAGCTACTGAGGTCAAATCTCCAAAATTCTGAATTTTGATCCAATGCTTGACACGGTAAATGTAGAAGAGGATCAGCCAGAATTAATTTTTGGGCCTGCTTTAGATGGTGAGTCTCCTGAAAGTGATGTTCCTCCCTTCTATATCAGTTTGAGGTTGCACGAGTATGTTTTACATAATGCTATGTTTGACTCAGGTGCTTCACACAATTTGATGCCGAAAGCAATCATGGAAAAGCTGGGATTAGACATCACAAGAAAATACCATGATTTGTATTCATTTGATTCCAGCCGGGTAAAGTGTATCGGATTGATCAAGGACTTGGTGGTAAGCTTAGATCAAATTCCAGCTAAGAATGTCTTGATGGATGTGGTTGTGGCAGATATTCCTCCGCGTTTTGGTATGCTGCTCTCAAGATCTTGGGGAGCTAAGTTGAAAGGTACACTTCAGTTGGATTTTTCTTATGCTACAATTCCAGTCTTCGGTCAAATGAGAAAGCTATATCAGGAGCAAAAGATGAAATATATGATAACCAGCAAAGAGAAGCCAATCAAAAATTTTAGAGAGTTTCTGCAAAAGGAAAGAGAAGAAAAGCCAGCTTCTATGAAGCAAACAGCTGAAGATAAGGGGCAACAAACAGAAAAAACAGAGCCAACACAGTTTCAGCACTCGGAGGAAGATGAAGATGGTCTTTGGACCATGGATTTTGATGGCGCCGTGGGCAGTGATGGTGCTGGTATTGGTGTGTGGATTCGAAGTCCCTTTTCCGCCCAAGATAAAGTCCCAAGCAAGGTGAGAGTGTGTTCTTATAAACTAGCATTCGATTGTTCAAATAATGAGGCGGAATATGAGGCTCTCATTGCTGGCCTTAAAATTCTTCGAAAGCTGAAAGCAAAGAAGATTGCAGTCTATGGTGATTTCAAGTTGGTGATAAAACAAGTTAAAGGTGAGTTTCAGGCCAAGCATCCTCGTATGCGAGCATATCGAAATGCTGTCCTAGATATTTTGAAATTATTTTCTGAGCATACTTTGACATGTGTGCCCCGCATACAAAATGGTGTTGCAGATGCGCTGGACAAGGCAGAAAGTAACTTAAAAATTCCAATGAATTCCAGCAACAAATTTGAGATTTATGTGAAACACCGCCCCACAGTTCCGGATAATCAACGATGTTGGCAAGTCTTTCAAGATGATGAAGAAATCAAAGATTTTCTGCAAATTGAAGGTGAGTTTAAAGATACCTCCATAGATACAGAATCAGATGAAGTAAATCAAATGGATGTGCTGCAACTTAAGGATAATTTTATTCCTAAGGGATTGATTCCTTTAGAGGAGCTGTTTGATCAAGATGATGTGGCCCGCAAACCGACATTAAGACTGACTGAAAAAGGTGTTGAAGAGGTAAATATTGGGACAGCTGAAAATCCTAAGATGGTAAAGCTATCTAAGTCATTGTCACCAAAGGTAAAGGAAGAGTATATCAGATTGTTATCTTCATTTTCTAATGTTTTTGCATGGGATTACTCAGATCTGAAAACATATGACACCAATATCATTCAACATACTATTCCTATAAAGCCAAATCAGAAACCTTTCCGTCAAAAGTTGAGGAGAATCAATCCTAAATTGCTGCCATTGATAGAAAAAGAAGTGAACAGGTTGTACAAGTCTGGAATCATAGTGCCTATCAGATTTTCCGATTGGATATCAAATTTGGTGCCCGTAAGAAAGAAGACCGGTGAGATCCGTTTATGCATTGACTTTAGAAATTTGAATAAGGTGTCTTTAAAAGACAATTATCCGCTGCCCAAGATGGATCATATATTGCAGCGAGTAGTTGGAGCATCAAGGATGTCGCTACTCGATGGCTATTCCGGGTACAATCAGATTTTGGTGCATGAGGATGATCGTGACAAAACTGCATTCACCACTCCATGGGGAACTTTTCATTATGCAAAGATGTCGTTTGGTTTGAAAAATGCAGGTGCCACTTTTCAGCGTGCGATGGATATGGCTTTCGCCAACGAGAAAGATGTTTTTTTGGTTGTTTACCTTGATGACTTGACTGTATTTTTGAAATCTGATGAAGAACATTTATATCACTTGAAAATTGTTTTTCAAAAGTGCAGAAAATATGGTATTTCGCTGAATCCAAAGAAGAGTCTTTTCGCCATGAGTGAAGGCAAGCTCTTGGGTCACATCATTTCCAAAGACAGCATCCGTATAGATCCTGCACGTGTTGAAGCTATTCAGCAAATTGAGCAGCCTCGGAACAAGAAAGAAATACAGTCCTTTAACGGGAAACTGAATTTTCTGCGTCGCTTCATTCCAAATCTTGCTGAGCATCTTAGAGAAATCACAAACATGCTGAAAAAGGACAGTCAATTAAAGTGGACAGAAGAGGCGGTAAAATCTTTCAATTTGGTAAAGTTGGTTCTATCTTCAGCCCCTACTCTAATCAGTCCGGATTACACACAAGACTTTATTTTGTTTTCATTTGCTTCTGAGCACACATTGGCAGCTGTACTAATGCAAAAAAGAGATGGAGTTGAGAAGCCTATAGTTTTTTTCAGCCGTATTATAAGGGACGGAGCATTAAAGTATAACATCATTGAAAAACAAGCACTTGCGCTTGTGAAGGCCTTGAAGGATTTCCGTGTGTATATATTGCATTCCCACATTATAGCATATGTTCCTAACGCGGCAGTAAAGGATGTTTTGGTACAGGCAGAACCAGAAGGAAGGTGGGGTAAGTGGATCGCTGCGTTGTTAGAGTATGACGTGGAGATTAAACCAACAAAGCTGATCAAAGGTCAAGGTCTCGCTAAATTAATGGCTGAAACAAATCTGCATGTCCTAGATATCAATTTGATGGCTGCTATGTCCGATGAAGATGAGGAGAATTCAGCACAACAGGTATTCGATATTTTTATTTCCTCTCCTTGGTATTCTGATATTATATATACACTTCAAAATTTATCTTCACCTCCTGGGATGCCCCGAAATAAAAGTAGGACATTGAAATTGAAAGCTGCCAAGTTTTGCATCCTAAATTCTGCATTATATTGGAGGGACCCCGGTGGAATGTTGCTGAATTGTTTGGTCGAGGAGGAAGCCAAAAAAGTTGTGGAGGATTTTCATAGAGGTGACTGCGGGGGCCATTTGTTTTGGAAAACTACAGCAAATAAGATTCTAAGGGCAGGTTTTTATTGGCCTTCGTTGTTTTCAGATGTATATAAAGCTGTTAAGAATTTTCACGAGTGCCAAATTTTTCAAGGAAAACAGAAATTACAGCCATTGCCTCTCAAACCAATTGAGGTCAGCACACCATTTCAGCAGTGGGGCTTGGATTTTATCGGCGAAATTCATCCGCCATCGTCAGGACAACATAGATGGATATTGAGAGCTACAGATTACTTCATAAAATGGATTGAAGCTATTCCCACCCGGCAGGCCACGAATGCGGTAATTATTTCTTTCCTTGAAAATAATATACTGTCACGTTTTGGCTATCCTAGTAAGTTAATCACAGATAATGCAGCAGCATTCAAATCAAAGAGAATGGTTGACTTTTGCTACAAATACAATATCAGCTTGGGGCATTCTACTGCCTACCATCCGCAAGGAAACGGGCTGGCAGAATCTTCAAATAAGTCCTTGGTAAATATCATTAAAGAGTTGCTGGAAATCAATAAGAAGAGCTGGCACAAAAAGTTAGTGAATGCACTGTGGGCTGATAGGGTAAGTCAGAAAAAGTCAATTGGCATGTCTCCTTTTGAGTTGGTGTACGGGACAGACGTGGTGTTTCCTACTTCACTTGCTATTCCAGTGGTCAAATTGCTTCAAGAAGCTGGTAGTGAGGAAGATCCCATGCAGAGGCGGATTAATCAAATGATCCATTTACAGCAGACACGGGAGGAAGTACTTCAAAATACTCTCAAGTTGCAAGAGCGCATAAAAAAGATTTATGATAGGAAGGCAAAACCAGATGACTTCCAAATAGATGATGTGGTTTTGAGGTGGGATGCTCGGAATGAAGACAAAGGGAAGCACGACAAATTTGACAATTTATGGAAGGGTCCCTACAAGATCGCAGCATATCGTGGCCAAAATGCTTTTCTTCTCAAAGAAATGAACGGAGATGATTACCCCGGAGGGTCGGTCAATGGTCGGCTGCTAAAGAGGTACCATGTCTGAGCATTTTCTGCTCTTGTCATCATCATTGTACATACCGTTTTACTTCTGTTTTATCGCATGTGTGTACTGATCTTTCATCTTCAGTCTGGGGCCCGCAGTGAAGGCTATAATTCTGGAGATGAAGGTTAGTTGGTTTCAGGTTTGTCAAGTTGTTTTTTATCAGTCCATTTTTTGTTCAAAATTGAGTCAGTTTGGGTCAAAGTTGTGTCCAATTTTCAGTCAAATTTGCAGTCAATAAAGCTGTCAAAGTTCGTGTCAAATGTGAAAATAATGACTCCATCGCCCAATGGTTAAAAGCACTGGTCTTCTCTCCCAGAGATCTGTTGTTCTTGGCACCTCCAAGGAGCTACCATCCCCATTGGAGCCAATGTTAGAGTCGGTCTACTAGCCCTTCACCAGAGATCAAAGCTCTTTGCATTTCATGGTTAGGTGTCTCATCAGTGTGATCAGTTGCATTCCGTTAGGCATGCCATAACTCTGGTGGAGTAGTTTTGTGTCATTTATTCCCCTCGTGTTTGGCACTGCTGGTTTAGGTATGTTTAAGTAACTAAAGTCTTTAAGGGTCATTCATCATCTTGTTTTAAATTTCGAGGTCTTAAGTCTAGGGTTGAGTCATAAAGGACCAGCAGGCCAGAGGGATGTCCTTCATAGAGCATAATTTCAATAATTCTCATCATTATACAACTAAATTTGACTTTGTTTTCAAAACTCTGTTTTTGAAAAACACAAGTCACCATCTCATTTTTGTAAAAAATTGTAAAAATTTCAAGTTCTCCAAAGGTTGAAGCACAGTCTTGGTTTCCTTTGCCAAAGCATTTCAGAGCTATCCCTGCAAAAATCATCAAAAGAAATCATTATTTCAACCAATTTATTTTAAAAAGTGAAAATAGAAATCAGAGCCTATTAATTCAAAAAAGTGTCAACACCCAAACCTTACAAAGTGGGTTTTTGGTTCAATTTAATTCAAATGAGATATTTTGTTTGCTTATAAAAGGGCAAATCAAGTCTATTTGTTCACCAACAATCAAGGCAAGAGCATGTTCAAGCATTGGAAGGTGAAAGACCAAGTTTATATACCCGTGGACAGTCTTACAGGTGCGCGCTGCGCGTAGAAAGAGCACGCTGCGCGTTGGGCAACTGGAGCCAGTGTAAATTTACACAGGCGCTGCGCGTTGGGAGGTGCGCTGCGCGTTGGGGTGGCACGCTGCGCGTTGAATCACAGTCACAGGAAAAGCGCCCAAATCGTGTCTAATTGCCTCCAAATTTGCAAGTAGGTGTTCTATCATCGATTCAATCAATTTCATATCATTTATGGTGTGTTTGAAGAGAGGTGTGATGTGTTGGATGTGAGAAACAAATGAAACCCTAGGCCTCACCAAAATCTGCCTTAAGGGTGTTTATGGATGATTGATGAAGATTAGCTCCATGGTGAAACATAACTTCATGCCCATTTGAAAGCTTTGAGCCAGCAACACATCACATTTTGGTCCATTTGTCCAACTGCCCTTATGGTTGTTTTATGCTCAATACACTAAAACAGAATGTCTATTATTGCATAACTCTCATGATATTTCGGTTGGTTTTTGAGCATGTATTGAAAAAGTAATTTCACCACACCTACAACCTACCATTGCAGACAACATACATTTTGCAGACATTGTATTTTCATAGCTATGTCGGACACAAATTCATCTTATGAGCAGTGGTATGACAGTGATTCTACAACAGAGGGTAGTATGCCACGAAGGTCTCGCAAAGGTGGCAAAGGTGGTAAGCCTCGCAGGGAAGAGCCTACTTCTTTGGAGCAATTGCAGGCTTGCCCGCTTGCAATGGATTGTTTTCGTTGACAGTCATGCTATCACTATTGTGAGCTAATTTCACAAATTCAGCATCATTGTGAATTAGCTCGCTTGTTCATTCTACATTTACATAATGGCCATGTAAATCTCGCCGGAGTGGATTTCATTTTGTCACCAGAGACTATTGCGGAGGCCACTGGGATACCAAATATTGGAGAGCAATGGAATAAACATCATCAGTTAGAGAAATCTTACTATCAACCATACATCAAACCTGGTTATATGAGGCACTTGAGCAGCATTTTTCCTTTTCAATACCTCAAAGATCAGTTTGCACCTTTGATGAAATTCATCATTCGGTATTTCAGTTGTGAGGGCAGATTCTCCCGTCTTTATGCTTACCATGTCCGTTTGTTGATGCATTTTACAAGGGTACGTATGATGAACATTCCATACTTCATGTTTCGCAACATAGAGAAGATGGTGCCTCTTGTACAAAGGAAGACCCCAACACAACAGCATAATAGTATTTATCATTACGCGTTGATCAAGATCGTAGTGGTTCATCAGTTGGCACAGCAGGGCATCACTTGGGAGGATTTTATTTCTCGTGACCTTTTCACAGCGCCTCAGCCAGCTCCAGAGATAGTTCATGATGAGACAGCTTCATATATCAGGTATCTAGAGCAGCACAATAAACAGTTAGAGGATGAGCACACACTTATAGAGCTGCAACGAATCCGTGAAGACCGTAGGTTAGCCTGTAAAAGACCGAGTGATTTGAAACTTGTTGCGCGGCAATTTGTGCTTGAGAAGGTCAACCGACACTTGGAGGGGTTGCTGGTGAAGGCCAATAGAGACAAAGACTTGCTTCGTCACATGAAAAATCATTACTGGGCCGCATGCATGTTTGCAAAGCGAAGATGAAGATCCTTAAGAGGCGATTGAGCAAGGCACTGAAACGGCAGAAAAAGCCCGACCCACTCCAAATTTTGGCCGAGGCTTCATTGGTGGGGCAACATACATGATAAAGGGTCATTACTCCAAATTTGGGCAAATTTGGAGAAATTTTTGTCATTTTTGAAAATTTTGTCCTAAAAACAGGTTTTTTGGTTCAACGCGCAGCGCGCTGCCCGTAAGATTGGGAGGTCCAAATCACAAACCGTTTTCATTTTTGGATTTGTCATGATGAAATATGCCTGCGCAGCTATTGCTGAAGCATTTCATCGAGATCTGGACGATCAAAAGGCTAAAAAACACCATAAAAACCGCCTTGCTGCCACCTTTTGCCACAACAGGAAGTACCTCTAGGAGAATGCAGTTTTGAGGGGGAAAATGAGCTCCAAATTGAGAAATTACACTTGGTTTGGAAAGTAGACATCTATGGCTTTCCAACGAGCTATCTTGAGATCAATTTGGATGCTGGGGAGTGCCTCAAAATCAGTCTGAAAGGTGCGCTGCGCGTTGAGATCAGGGCGCTGCGCGTTGAGATTTTTGGTCCAGTTTTCATCCTTCAACTCAGGAAATCGGCCAGTTTTCACCAGTTTTTCTCCTTGATGTGATTTTTGACTCACCATGATGTAAATTGATGTATGTAAGGTAACATGGCACTTTTATCACCTTCTAGATGGTTCATTTACAAAATTACCAAGAAATTAATGTAATGAAATCAATTTCCTTCTTTTTAGAGGTAGGTTGTTTTGGTCAACTAGATTCCTGCTCCATGTTTAAAATTGGTTGAAACAGCTCCTAGAAGGAGGAGCTCAACCCCTAGAGGTTAGGGAATGAGGTTAGCTTGATCTATATATGTAAATTTTCATTCAGTAGCATAGGTTGGACTCTTGGGGGATAAGCTTAGACTGTATTACACATTGTATCTCTGCAATTTTGGCAAAGGAAAGACCAGGGTTTTGCAGCACTATTTGGGATTCCTGTGGTTATTTGTGTTGATGGTGTGTTTCTCTCATGTACTTGTAAGTTTGTTATGTGTATCATTTTCCTACTATTCTCTTCTGCAAATTAAACAAATGAAGTGTTAAGATAGAATTCATAATCTTGTATGCTCTGCCTTTAAGTTTGTTTAATATCTATGTTTTCATCTGTTTAAGGAGAACTCCTGAAAGTTTCTTGCTCTCCTTAGCTCCTCACCAGTCATTTCTATCCATTCAATTCCTTTAAAGACATCAGGACGATTGCCTACCTTGCCCCAAAAAGACCTCTGCAAAAACTGTGTCACATCCCCGCACCCAAAATTGCCTTTCCCTGTTTTCCAACAAAACCCTAAAAATCTTAAATCAAACTATCTTATCAATTTACTAGCCTAAAATCAGTATTCGTATCGGTCATCTCTTCCCCTTTGAAGACCTTTTGTCGAGATAGACCCAGAGAGAGCCCTCTCCTGTCCTCGTAGGGCTAGCTACGAGGCTGAGCTTGGTTTGATGTTGCCTTGAGTTTCGCCTTCCTCAGCCTGAGGCAAATTCGAGTGCTAACACATGGAAAGAAAGTCAATCTCTATTAATTCAATTGAATGGCTGCATTAAAATAATTTGGCTACTAGGCCTTGTTTAAAAATTGTAAGCTCATAAAGGATAGCTTTGTATAGAGGCATAAGGGTTGAGCAGAGTCTCACAAAGCTTAGGAAGGATAACATTGAGCATAACATCTATGCATGACTGAGATTCATTGATAAGCATAGGAGGAAAGTGTTAGAGGATTGGGTAAAATCCCAATCATTCATATTCTCCGCTGTAGGATGTACGACGTTGGGAGTGTGTAGGATTTTGGAGGAATGGGTTTCAAATCTCAGATTTCCTTATGATTAGGTGCCTTGACCTAGCATGCAAGCAGAAGTGATTTGGGCCACTAGTTTCCACAATGCATTTTTGTTGTTGGTTGACCTTGGAGGTTTCAAATGGGGGCATTGCTGGTAACTCTCAGGATTTAAATTCTGGGGTAACATGGCATCCATGAGCCTTTGCAAAATTAGGATTTGTGCTCAGGAGGTCGGATGGGTTAGGTGGAACATGGTTTATATGTATATTTGTAGTATGCCAAGGGGGTGAAAGGAATGACTATAGCACTATATGAGTAGGCCTCATCAACTATCCCCATCACCTTGGAGGTTTGAGACATGGACATCCTCGAGATTTCAAACAAGGCACTCAAAGGAAAAATCCCAGGATTTTATCCCCAAGAAAACGTGGCTCATGGGTCGTTGTACTCATAAACCTACACAATAAAGTGAAAAAAAAACCCAAGTTTCTTTATCATATAGATGCCATGAAATGCAAGGGGTTGGAGGCGTAGTGGGACTAGGCCACAAGAGCATTCGATGTCACCTTGATGATTTGAAAATGTGACATCACCTCGACAAATAGAGACAATGACGTCAACTCAATCAATAGAGATCATGAATTCACCATAGACTTTGGACCCTAGAAGTTTTGAGAGGAGGTGCAGTTGAAATCGCTAAGATTTTATCGTTGGGCTGATGTGGTGATGGTGGAGCCCAGGTGCACAGGCATGAAGGTGGGTGATGAAACATGTAGGTGGAGGGGTCCACAGTGAAGGCTGGACCTCACACAATTGGTTTTAAATGCGCCCAACAGATTAACATGGTGGCATGATAGAGTGGGTTCTCAATCTAATCCTAGAGGTTCTTCATTGACAGTTTCAATGGGGATTGAGAAGTAAATCCTCGGGATTTAATTCTGAGGGTGAGGTGGCACAAAGGGGATCACATGCCTCATATTCGTTATACGTGGTATGTATATATTTGAGCCTCACGAACCATAGAAAGGTTACTATGCATATGTGACTTCGACATGAATGGGTCAACAACTGCCATGTGGGAAATGACTTTGATTCCCATGTGGGCAGCACTCAGGGACCACATAGGTGCCACATTGTAGGCTAGAATGGCGTGGCTTTGTCCAGTAGGCCAAGATTTGAGGGCTTATATATTTTGATATGGGAGTCAAATTGAGGCAAATTCTATACGATGGAAAGGTCTCGATGAGACAATTGCAATGATGTTATCCATTTTAAGTTTTGAAGGGTTCGAAAAAGATAAAAAATTTAGACCCCATTTCCATAACTGTACGATGGATATTATGTTAGCATAGTAACTTCCCTCTTTCTACTATAGTGGGGGCTATGGGTGGTAGGTGGTGTGTTACATTTTTATCTTCCCATAATGCATATAGAAGAAAAGTGTGCCACTGTCTCGACTTGTCATCTATGATTTTCTTAATAATTTTAATCAATTGTTTATTCGTGAATTCAACAAGTATGTTTCCTTGTGGGTAATATGATGATGAGTAGGAATGATTAATACTAATTTTTCTACAGAAAAGAGAAAAATTGTTTGCAAATAATGTAGGTCCATTATCTGAGATAATGTGAACAAGGTTTCCAAATGTGGGATGAAAGATTTCTTTAAAGATGTTAATAACTTGGTCGTCAATTGCTTTTTTAAGGGGAACTGCTTCAGACCACTTAGTAAAGTAATATGTTTCTGTCAAGATAAAAATGTGTCCAGTTGAAGATGGTGGATTTATGGGTCCAATTAAATCTAATCCCCATTTGACAAAAGGACAAGTTGAGATGATCGATTTCAAAGGCATGGATGAATATTCTAGCCTTCCTACTGCACGTTGACATTCATCACAATATTTTACAAATTTAAAATATCACAAAAAATATAAGGCCAATAATAATCAGTCCTTAAAATCTTGTAAGTAATAGGTTTTGCAACAAAATGACTACCTACATGGTCAGTCTGCTGAGTTGAACCATGTAGTGATTTAAGAATTTTATTTGCAGATTTATCATTGACACATCTTAATAATATAACCTCTGGATATTTTAGGAATAAGATATTTCCAATGAATACATACTTAGATGCATCCAATCTTAACTTTCTCCTCTGTATCTTATCTAAGTTTTCAAGAGTACATCTCTAGTGGTAAATAATATTGTGATACCAAGGGTGTTCATTTAATTTTGATTCCTCACTTTCAGTGTAAAATAATTTAGAAAAACGTTCTTTCTACGATTTTATTTCTTAATTATTGACCAAACTTTGAGGCAACTGTAATGCTAGGTATTGCCCTTTGATTATGTATGTGGTGGTGATAGTTAAATCATATTCTTATATTTTAGGTAACCAATGGGCTAATTTTTGAGACTGTGTGTTTTGAAAGCAGAAATTTAGTTGCTAGCAAGGGGGTGCCGATTTCTGTATGTTTACCAAGAATTAAGCGCCTACAATTTTCTATGGCCTTTACCAAAGAGTAACCATGATTTTCTATAAAATAATATTTTATTGCTTCGTCAGAAAGGCTTTGCCTCGTAAAAACTATAGGATGTTCAAGCCCTTCTTGATTTTTCTGTAGTAAAATAGTATAAATGGCTTCTTCGGTAGCATTAGTGTAAATAATAAAATCTTTATTAAAGTTTAGGGTGGCCAAAACAGGGGCATAGGAGATAGAATCCTTAATTTGTTGAAAATCGTTTTCGGAGGATGAGTCCCAATGAAATGTTTGGTCACTCTTTAGCATATGATGTATAGGTTTGACTATTCTTGCAAAATCATGTATGGACCTTCTTGCAAAATTTATCTTTCCCATGAAGGAACGAATATCTTTTTTTAGATTTAGGGGTAAGTATGGCTTGAATGGCTTTTATTCTTTTAGGATCTATGTTAATTCTAGAACTGGAGACTATATGTCTAAGGAACTTCCAGATATTACTCCAAAAATAGATTTTGAAGGATTCAAATATATTCCATATTTTCGACAATGAATAAATACCTTTTGTAAGTGATCAAAATGATTGATTTGTTGCTTTAAATATATATTAATATCATCCAATTATACTTGAATAATGACTCCAATTAGATCATCAAATGCTATATTCATAGCCCTTTGAAAAGTGTCCCTGGCATTAAATAAGACCAAATGACATTCGATTAAAACCATAAGTTCCCCACTTGGTAGTGAAGGAATTCTTGTGCCTATCATTTTTCTTTATGTAAATCTTATTGCAGCCTGACAATCCATCTAAAAGTGACGTCATATGAGAACCAAATACCTGTTATGGGATCAATGCCATGTTTTGGAGTGGAAAGTTGTCATTCACATTGACTTTGTTGAGGGAACGAAAGTCTACACACAAGCAAATTTGGCCATTATTTTTTCCTTACCGGAACCAGATTAGCTACCCACTCTGAATACTTTATTGAAAAAATGATGTAAGATGCAAGCAACTTATCTAATTCAACCCTTATAGTTGTGTCCAAGGTAGGGTTTATAGGTCTTTATTTCTATGTTACAGGAAGGAATTCTTTCTTTATAGGAATTGTGTGACTCATAATTGTTCGATCAAAACCTTTTAAACCTTTTTAAGACAACACAAATATATCTGAAAATTCACAAAAAAATTTAAAAATATTTTTGTTTCTTCAGGAGAACATGTTTTTGACATGTACAATATTTTAGATTCTTTTTCAGTACCTATATCAACTTGTTTTGCTGAATTTCTTGTCTACAATTTGAACCTTAGTAGCATCATTAGGTGATAAGGTATCATATAAACGATATAGGCCCCTGGGTTATTTGTTTTGTTCAATATTTATGATCTGTGAGGGTTCTTGAACTTCATTAATAAGGAAATCATGAATAGTATCATCATTTTTAAAGATTTTCCAGGGCTCTTTATTATCAGGTAGGTGAGGCGTATACAAGGATAGTACAGGACAATCTCGTTTGTTAGACATATCAAATCTATCAGGTCTTGTAGCATATTCGACTAGGTCATCTACAATGAAGTTCATGCTTCGGTTTATGTGAGTAATATTAAAACTATTAAAATTGACAATAATTTCTGAAGCCAAACTAGTATATCATCTCACAAGCTTATTTGAAGGCATATAAATCCTTTTAATCAAGTTCGTTATCAACTATGAATATCCAAAAATAGTTATATTTTGATAGCCAAGCTTAAGAGCACTAGTCAAACCAAGAAACATAGTTTCAAACTCTACAATATTGTTTGTGCATGCAAAAATTATTTTGTAGAAAATGTCTACATCTTACCAAGATGATTTTGGAAAATGATTCCAACACAATTTCCTTCTTGAGATGATGCCCCATTGAAAAACATTTTCCAAACTTGATATGAATCCTTTGGGTAATTAGAGGTATTTCCTCTTCTAACTTCTCCACTGAAAAATGGAGTAGATTCCAAGATCATTTTCTACAAAATTTGCTGAGGGTTGGGGAAGGTTTTTAATATAAGGGACTATTCTTTCTTATCTCTAGATTATGATATTCTTAGGTCCTATAGGTATGATGATATGAGTATCATCCATAGAATAATATCCCTAGTTAGAGCTTTACAATCTCTTCCTAAGATAATATAATAATTACTAACACCCATATCTATAAACTGGTTGTTACATGTGTTACATATCACAGGGTGAGAACACATAACCAAGGTAACATATTTAACTTCCCCTATGATTGGTTTATTTTGTTTATTAAAGGCCAACATGTTCCTGGGCACTTTGTTATACAAGATAGTTCTAATTCCTCCAGTATGGTCTTGGACATGACATTAGGGCGTGATCCCCCATTGATGAGACAACAATGAACAATATTATTGAAGTTCTTCATAGACACATAAAGAGTTGGATTCTTGGGTTGCTTATAAGTTGTCACAGTTCCAACTAATTATTTTGCATAAGGGTATGATTCATCTTCCAAATCAGTAATGGTTACAGAGGAAGCTTGAGGTTTGGTTGGTTTTTCTATAAAATTTTCAAGATTTCAATCTGCTTGATAGTTTTGGCTAAGTCCAATAATGTAGCACTAGATTTAATTTTACCCAAATCCTCAATTATGTTATACTTTCTGGTAGCTTTATAAGGATTCAGAGTAGATTGAACTCTTGGATTAGGATTTACTCCATATTTACTTGATTTGTTGGGGCACATTGTTCGGGGACATAATTAACAAAATTATAATTGTAAGAATTGTTTTTAGATTTTCTGTTATAATTTTGTCCATGAGTATTTATAATGTGAACATCTTCTTATGTTATAAATTTTTCCATGAGTATTTATAATGTGAACATCTTATTCAAACCAATATAAACTATTTACAAAAGTATTATTTACAGGAGGTATTTATTTGTTTCCAAAAATATTTTCTTTACTTGTGATAATCTTCGTAAGAAATACACCATGGCGATTTAAAAGGAAACCACCAGGCAAGGATGTCACAAGTGTAAGTTGGGATGTTGAGGGAAGAGTTGAATTAACTGCCAATTGAGAGACTTTCATCTCAAATGATATCATTATATTGTTCATGTCTTGCATTAGTTTCAAGACAAAAGACATTTCCATACTTTTATTAGATTCATTTAAGGTAAGTCCAATTCTTCAGTCCCGATCTTCAAATTCCAAACAAGATTGAAGAGTCACAACAATATCATTGATAGCATTCTATTCAAGTCTATTCTTGTATGCATGCAATATCATATTGTAATAATGAACTAAGGCATCTTAATTATGAAGTCTAATGACATCAAGAATTCGATTATACAACATGGTGAATCTTAAATTAAAAGCTTTGATCGATTCACCAGGTTGATATAACATATTATTTTATTCCTTTAACCGATTTGCAGGGCTTTTCTGCTGTCGATATGTAGATTAAAACCAATAACATAGTTCATCCCAGGTAGAAAAAGACTTAGGAGGCAAGTCAAAGAAATCAGATGCAACCTTCCCTTCTAAGGTATTTGCGAACAACCTCATGCAAACATCATTGGTATTGGCTCCAATATTATTTCAGGCATTCGAGAAGGAATTCAAATGCTATTCAATAGTATAAGTACCATTGCCAAAAAACTTGGGTAAGTAATATTTAAACTTTGGTAGAGGAGAAATGGTTGGAGCTAAATTAATGGGAGAAGGTACATGCCATGGGGTGGTATCAAATTAAATAAGCCATATTTTTTGATAACCTTATTAGGATTGGTATTTGAAATAAGATGTTTATAATTACCGTAAACACTTATAAGAGGCGATGTAACAATATTGAATGGTGGTATGTTAAATATAGGTATTTGTTGAATAAGTTTGAAATTGGACTCATAAAGTGACATTTTGAGGCTACTTTTGAATTGTTTAAGATATTCCTTTCAACTTTTAATTGTTGATAAGGAATCAAATTCAAGAGATTTCCCTTTAAGCCTACGTGACTAATGAGGAGTAACAATGGTTTAATGAGAAGAGGTGCATAATTAACGAGGAGTATACATTTACTTAATAGAAGCATGATTTAATTAGCATTCATCCTTGCTAATATCTCTCTAAATTCAGTCTCAACAATTTTTATGTCTTTAGATATTACAACCCAAGATCTCTCAATTTATTCTCTTGTTTTAAATGTATTTAGCATAACGTTGAACAAGCCAGTTGAGATGATATATTGATTACTAAAGTTAGGGAGAAAATTACGTTGAAAGAGAACAAGTAAGGTCATTTTGAAATTTCATTACAAAAAACTTGATAACTCAATCAACTTGTTCCAATTCAGGTAGTCTATCATAAAAATAATTAGCTAATAAGATGGAGAAAGAAAGTAACTAAACTTTGTTAAAACTTTTTCTTGCACTTTCTTTAACAAGAATGAGTAAAGATGTTGTGATATCTTTGTGTTCAATATTTGGTTCACATTGAGTAACTCTAGTCATAACCTCCAAGAAAATCTACACAAAAACAAGAATAAAGAAAATGAAAAGAAAATCGAAAATAAGGATAAAAACAAACAAAAGAAAAAATAAAAACAAGAAACAAACAAATAAGAAAAGGGGGTACACAGGCTAGTTACTGAGTATTGGAGATACCACCCCCTATCAAATGGTCACTTTTTGGTTGAAGGTTCTGCCGGAATCTCATGAATCTTAAAAGACTCTCCATACTTTGGGCCAAGAATAAGAAAGCCAGAGATGATTAGACTCTCTGTGATATAGAACACCAGATTGCTGATCTAACTGATGACCGGGGAGGGGGGTTCATTACTATTGAAGCAAAGGCCACACTCACTGAGCTAGAGGCACAAAGATCCAAGATTCTTCTGGATCGGGAGGAGACATGGAGACTCAGAAGCAGAGTTATTTGGCTACAAGCAGGATGACAAATAAAATTATTTCACAAATTTTCCAAGGGGAAGACGGCCAATAATACCATTTGGAAGATGCTAAATGAACATGGTCAACCAAATCATACCTTTCATTAGTTGGCACACTTTGGGAATACACACTTTCAACAGCTCTTCAAATCTCCCCATGGAGCATCACTTGCTGAAATTATTCGCATAGCTGGACACTTCCCTCGATTTGTGGAACCTACTTTATTCGAGGATCTCAACAAACCTATATCTATGGGAGAATTGGAGAGCACCCTGAAATGGTTCAAGAAGGACAAAATTCAGGGTCCTGATGGTTGGTTAGTGGAATTCTACCTATCTTTCTTCGAGACCATTGACTTAGACCTTCTCAATGTTATCGAGGAATGCAGATCTACTAGGAGAAAGGTGGACTCCCCTCAATCCTTTAATGACTTTTGGCCTATATCCCTTTGCAACTACCTATACAAGATTATTGCAAAGATCATCACAAATCGTATCAAGCCAAACCTCTCAGATAACATATCCTCTGCACAATTTTCATTTCTCCACAATCGACAGATTCACGAAGCCATTGGCATGGCCTAGTACGCCCTCCATTCTATCAAGCTGGAGAATCTGAAAGGATCCATTCTCAAGATTGATATCTCGAAGGTGTTTGACAGAGTTAGTTGGATCTATATCAGGATGTTATTAACTCACCTTGGGTTCCCTATCCCCTTCATTCGATGGATTATGTGTTGTATAACTTCGGTCTCTTTTAGTGTTCTCATAAATGGATCTGCTTCCAACTTCTTCCATGTAAAGAGGGGTCTCAGGTAGGGCTTCCCACTCTCCCCTCTTCTCTTCTTGATAGTCATGGAGGGATTAAGAAGGATGATTTCACATGAGAAAAGAGCTGGGAGGTTGCAAGGCCTCAAAATCACAGATCAATGCATCCTCACACACCTCCTTTTCGTTGATGACATGATCATATTTCTCAACGGAGGCATTCATGACTTCAATACCCTATCTGAAGTAATGAAATTATTTTGTACAACAACAGGGATGGAAATTAATCGACCAAAGTCCACCATTACCTTCTCGACATGCTCACCACAGGAATATCGTCATGCCTATCTGAAGTTTCCCTTCCAAAGGCTTCAGCTGGAGGAGGGTTTACAATAACTGGGATTCTGAATTAAATCACATGGATACAAAATAGTCGACTGGACCTGGCTGGTGGCTAAGGTAGAAAAAAAGATGACCAATTGGAGCCATCATTTCTTGTCTAGAATAGGGTTTCTGGTGCTTATCAAAACCATTCTTGAAGCCACTCTAGTTTATTGGATGTCGCTTGCCTAGATACCACAAGGCATCCTCTCTAGAATACAAAGAATTTGCTGCAATTTCCTCTGGAAGGGGCATAAGGAAGGAAAGCCTTTTTCCTGGGTAAAATGGAGCCGCATTGCTTTGCCAAAAAAATGGGGGGGGATGGGGCCTCAAATATCTCTTTGTCTTTGCACATGCATTGGCTGCCAAATTGGGATGGATCCTTCTAAAGACCAAAAGTCTGTGGACAAAAGTGGTCACTTATAAATATAATTGGCCTCAAAATCTCATGGATTGGGTTCGATTACCATCTTGGAACAAACATGGTATATCTGTTATTTGGAAAGCTATCCTACAAACCCTCCCCACCATCAGGAGTGGATTAACTTGGTGAATAAACAATGGTACAATAGTTTGCATTGGGGTTGACCCATGGATTGGATGTGACAACCTATACAACCTCCCTCCGACACTGATTGCATTTCTTAAAAACAGGGCGATCGTCTCAATAACACATATTGTGGATCCACTGAATTCGTCCATATTCCAACAAGCATGGAAGTCTGCAGATAATCTTGGTATCCCTAAACAGTGGGCACATGATTGGAGGAATTACACTACTACATTATCTGAATCACATGTTCGAATAAGGGATGACGATGATGAATTGATTTGGGCCCCGACAACACATGGAGCATATTCACCAAAAGAGGGATACCCCATTATCCACATGGCTCACAAACCCACTGTCCTGGAAAGTTGGTGGCGTGTGATCTAGAAACTTAAGGCACCACCTCATACACGAATATTCATGTGGAACATCATCATGAACAAGAAACCTACAGGCATTAATCTGATGAAAAGATCCTTTCAAGGTCCTTCTTGGTGTGTCATTTGACATCAGGAGGAGGAATCAAATGATCATTTATTCTTGTCATGCACAACCTCTCGTCATGTTTGGGATCAAGCGCTGTCCTCGTTGAACATGTTAGGCCCCTAGAATAGTAGTGATTCCCCCATTACTGTTGTCATTGTATCCCTTAATTTTATTATTGTGCCCCTATTGTCCCCATACTATTATTAGTATGCCCCATAGAAACCCACTATTGTTATTTTTGTGCCCTTATGTTATTACTGTTATGTCAGCTTGATTATATTATGACCCCATAGACTCCTATATATAGAAGGGAGGTTTAGTCATTTGTATCATCCAAGAATTGTTCATTTGTGTAATATAAAGGAGGTTTCCCCCTCGAAGAGGCTGAATTCTAAGGCGTTCATCTATATTTTCTATCTTTTTGTCAGTTGGTTTCCTAACATTTGGTATCAGAGCTTTGGATTCTAGGGTTTCGCTACTCCAAACAGGTCATCGTGGCATTTTCGCTATAACTCTTTTTTGTGACATTTCAGAAGCTACAAAAGAAACCCATTTGAGCCACAATCGTTCTGAACTTCGTGTCCAAATTTTAGAGCTTGTCTCGCTATATTTGCAAAGATATGATCTGAGGAAGTTAGGGATTTTGCAGACTCCCGAATTACATTCCAAACAAGTGACCTGGGGAAAATCGTCATAACTTTTGCTTTGAGAATCAGATTGCAATTTCATAAGAAGTTTCAGAAAGATGACAACCTGTAGTTTTATGTGTACCAGTTTCAGATACTAAGGTCGAAACAGTGACACGTGGCACATCGTACAAGTTCACTCTACTGAACTATTTTATAATCAGGTCACCGTGGGAGATTTGGCATAACTCTTCCTTGGAGAATCCAATCTTAATCAGACTTGTGGGGTTAGAAGGAGGACTCAAAGGGATACCGTAGGACATGATTTTAGATATTCCAGATCTGCAGTTACAGAGATACAATAGATTCAATATCGAGATCTTACAAAGTGAAAAAAAGGTGTGTAGTTTTTCTAAAATTTTGCATAAGATTGATTTGAAAAATTAGTTTGAAGGAATTCAAAGGAAATAGTGAAGAATTATTAGCATTAATTAATGCCCCGAAGAAAGAAAATGGAAACACCTAGTAAGCAACGTGAAATCTCTAGCATGATTCATGAAGAAGAGGAAGAAATGCAACATGATATATCAAAATTACAAGACCAAGTACAACAAATTTCACTTTCACTAAAGGTAAATGAAGCCAAGATGAATGGCATGGAAGCTAATATGAATGGCATGTAAGTTAAGATGGATGGCATGGAATCTAAGATGGATGGTGTGGAAGCTAAGATGGATGGCATGGAAGCTAAGATGAATGACATGGACGCTAAGATGAATGACATGAACGATACGATGGAAGAATTGAAGATAAATTTGAATAAGTTGCTACAAGAAATGGTCACTAATGGTGAAAGGGTAGTAAAGGAAACTCATGATGAGAACAAAAGAAATTTTCATCATGATTTCGTAGACTCTAATTTTGGATTGAAGACCCACCATGTTCCAACAATCGATATGAGGAAGTTTGATGGCAAGGATCCTGGAACATGGATACTACAAATGGAGCAATTTTTCGATCTCCATAATGTGAAAAACACACAAAAGGTACGTATTGCAACTTTATATTTGGAACCAAATCAGTTTGTATGGTATCGATGGTTTTTCTCTCGTAAAAAAATTGTCACTTGGGAAATTTTTACGGAAGAAATGATAGCACATTATGAGGATACAAAAAGCAACGCCTTTTTTAGCCAATTGATAAATCTCAAACAAAAGGGTTCAATGGTGGAGCACATTGAGGACTTCCAAAATTGAACATAAGGGTAAAAGATATTCCAGAGGAGCATAGGATTGATGTGTTCATAGGGACTTTAAAGGATAATATCCAACATGAGGTTCGCCTTTGGGAACCTGATTCATTGGAGAAGGCATTCATGTTAGCAAGAAAAATGGAAAGAAAAATTATGGAAACTAGGAAGCCTACCACTCACAACTATAAAGATGGAAGTGTTGTTGCCCCTAGCCTTCCACAACCTACAAGGTTGACACCACAACAATTGGAAGAAAAAAGAGGAAAAGGGTTTTGTTACAGTTGTGATAGCAAATACACTAAAGGTCTTAAGTGTGTTGAGAAGAAATTATTCTAAATAGATTGTGAAGAGGAGGAAGAAAAGGAACAAGAAATGTCAAAAGAAGAGGATATACTCCAGGAACAAACCCTAGATAAAGAAGAAATGAATCCGCCCATATCTTGTAATGCATTGGCTGGATTACCACTCCTCAAACTATCAAGATAGAAGTGCATATCAAGAATAAAAATGTAATAGTGTTGATTGATTCGGGAAGTACCCATAATTTTATTCATTGTAAGATAGCGAAGGAATTGAATTGCTTCCTATATCCAACACCAGAGTGTCAAGTGATGGTTGGAAGTGGAAGAACCATAAATTTCTCTGGAAAGTGCCATAATATCAAGCTATGCATGGGAGAATATGTATTGAATAACCTAATGCTTTCCTTTTCAATGGGTGGTGCTAATGTTGTACTAGGAGTCCAATGGCTACAATCCTTGGGTACAATAGCTTTTAATTTTCAAGAACTTTTCATGAAATTTTGTGCGGAAGGAAAGGAAGTTGAATTAAGGGGTATTGTAAGGAAACCGGGAAAGATGATCAACTCTAACAGTATGACAAAGCTTCTAAAGAAGGAACAACGAGGTGTAAGTGCACAATTATGTTTGCTAGAGGTTCCCACATCGAAATCATCTATTTCTCTAGATCTCCAAAAAGTCTTGGACAATCATTCCAAGGTCTCCCACCTATTCGTGATCATGATCATGCTATTCATTTGATTCCAGGAAGTGTTCCTCCAAACATCAAGTCGTACAGATATCCCTATGCCCAAAAGAGTGAAATTGAACGTATGGTTGCAGAAATGCTAGAGACTGGGATAATTCAACCTAGTCAAAGTTCTTTCTCTGCTCCAGTAGTATTGGTGCATAAGAAGGATGGATCATGGTGCATGTGTCCGGATTATAGGGAGATCAACAAGCTCACTATTAAAGATAAATTTCCCATTCCTGTCATTGATGAATTATTAGATCAATTGCGTGGATCAATTTACTTCACCAAGTTGGATCTTCATTTAGGATATCATCAAATCAGAATGAAGACTGAAGACATTCTGAAAATAGCATTTAGAACTCATGAGGGTCATTATGAATTTTTGGTCATGCATTTTGGCCTTAACAATGAACCTTCTACATTTCAAGGTTTGATGAATTCCATTTTCAAACCCTTCCTTAGAAATTTGTGTTAGTATTTTTTGATGATATACTAATCTACAACAAGTCTTGGAAGAATCATGTTCAACATGTTGACAAGGTGCTCAAACTATTGGAGGAGAAACAATTATATGCAAAAAGCTCCAAATATTTCTTTGGAGTAAAAGAGGTGGAATATTTGGGTCATATTGTATCTCATGAAGCTGTTAAGTTAGAGCCTAGAAAAATTAAAGCCATTAAGGAATGGAAAATCCCCACATCCATAAAGCATCTGTGAGGATTTCTCGAGTTGATAGGGTATTATCGCAAGTTTGTTAAGAATTATGGGATAATAGCAGCACCTCTAACAACATTATTGAAGAAAGATGCATTTTCATGGTCTCCAGAAGCAAAAAATGCATTCGAACATCTTAAAGAGGTAATGTGCCAAGCACCTGTCTTAGCTACGCTGGACTTCACAAAAACCTTTATTGTGGAATTTGATGCTTCGGGAAATGGCATTGGTGTTGTTTTAATGCAAGATGAAAGACCCATTGCTTTCGAAATTCGTCCAATCAGGGAAAGTATTTACACAAAACTATTTATGAGAAGGAAATGTTGGAAATACTGCATGCACTTAATAAATGGCGACCCTACCTAATGGAAGACACTTCAAGGTAAAAAAAGATCATGATAGTCTTAAATACTTTTTAGAACAAATATTATCCTCTAAAGAGCAACAAAAATGGGTCACAAAGATGTTGGGTTATGACTTTGAAATCATCTACAAAAAGGGAAGCAAAATGTTGTGGCAGATGCACTCTCAAGACAGGATGAGGATGTAGAAGCATTGTTGTGTGCCATTTCTATTATCCAATCAAATTGGATAAACAAAGCAAGGGAGGAATGGAAGAATGACGAAGAAGTGTGGGCATTCATTCGAAAGCTACAACAAGATCCCAGTACATTTGATACATTTAGCTGGAAAAATTATTCGTTATGATTCTAATACCTATGTAAGAATTCCCAACTCAAACAAAATATTCTTATGGAATTGTACACTTCTCCCTTAGGAGGGCACTCAGGATTTTTAAGAACTTACCACAGGGTTAAGAAGGAATTTTTTTGGGATGGCCTTAAATCGGATATTCAAAAGTTTGTGGCGGAATGTTTGGTTTGCCATAAAATAAAGTTGAAACAATTAAGACCCCAAGTCTATTACAACCTTTATCCATTCGAAGCCAACGTTGGGAGGAGGTTTCAATGGATTTTATCACAGGTTTACCCAATTCCAAAGGAAAGAGTGTCATCATGGTGGTAGTTGACAGACTTACCAAGTATGCACACTTTTTTCCATTATCACATCCATTTAAAGCCAGTACAATTTCTATTGCATTTATGGAAACAATTCAAAAGCTACATGGAAACCCAAAGATTATTATAAGCGATAGAGATCCCATTTTCACTGGAAATTTTTGGACATAATTATTTTCTTGTCTCAGTACTCAGTTAGCTCATAGCTCATCTTATCATCCTCAATCTGATGGGCAAACTAAGATAGTAAACAAATGTTTGGAAGGATATCTTCGTTGCTTTGTATCTGATAAACAGACACAATGGGTCAAATGGTTGCCTCTGGTTGAATTGTGGTATAACACTTCCTTCCATACTACAGTAAAAATGACCCCATTTATGGCACTTTATGGATATCATCCACCATCCATCACATCATATTTAAGAGAAAATTCTAAGGTTCAAGCAGTGGAACATCACATCGAGCATCAACAACAAGTTCTCCAACTGTTAAAGGATAACCTCACGTTGGAACATAATAGAATTAAACAATAGGCAGATCAACATCGCAGCGAAAGAAGTTTTGATGTAGGTGAATAATAAATTATCACCAAAGTATTATGGTCCGTACAAGGTATTGCAAAAGATTGGTACTATGGCATACAAATTGGAGCTTCCTGTAGCTTCTCGAGTGCACCCAGTTTTCCATGTTTCATGTTTAAAGAAGGTTATAGGTGACAAGCTCCTAGTTCAAACAATATTGCCAAAACTTGACGAGGAAGGAAAAATCATATTAGAACCGGAAGCAGTCACAAAAACAAGAACTCAACAACTACGAAATCGATCAATTTCATAGTATCTCATCAAGTTGAAGAACTTATCCACTGAAGATTCCACATGGGAGGATGATAATTTTATACAGAAGCATCCAGAATTGAGGACAACACTTTTTGGAAGGAGATGGGCACGTTAGGACCCTATAATACTAGTTATTGCCCCACTACTATTGTCATTGTATCCCTTATTGTTATTATTGGGCCCCTATTGTCCCCATATTGTTATTAGTATGCCCCATAGAAACCCACTATTGTTATTTTTGTGCCCTTATGTTATTACTGTTATATCGTCTTGATTATATTGTGACCCCTTAGACTCCTATATATAGAAGGGAGGTTTAGCCATTTGTATCATCCAAGAATTGTTCATTTGTGTAATGTAAAGGAGGTTGACCCCTCGAAGAGGTTGAATTCTAAGGTGTTGATCTATCTTTTCTATCTTTTTGTGAGTTGGTTTCCTAACAGAACATCATACATAGATGGGAGGGAAATAACATCAAGGAGGCATGGAACAGTTGGTGGAATGCTTCCTCCAACATGAAAATCCACAATCTTCCATTGATCATATGCTGGAATATCTGGTTAAGCAGGAACAAAATCATTTCCATAAATATGAAAATCTGGTGGCCATTTTTCTTCTAGGATCTGCAACAGTTACAATGAAATTCTGGAGGATGAACAACCCTCCCCTGCCCGATCTATCACTCCCAAAGTTATTTACCATGAACATGTATGGGCCTAATTTGACGGTTCAACCTAAGATCCGGGATGTTGGGGGGGGGGTCTCCAACTTCACCTCTTCGATTCTCATTCCTTCCAAATTCATATGGGCTTGGGCGCTAGCACAAACAACTTTGTTGAGCTCATCTCGCTTCGTCATCTATTATATTTTGCACTGAATCATAACTGTAGACACATTCAAATATTTGGGGATTCTAAGATTGTTATCAATTGGTTCAATTGCACATTTGCATGCCATGTACATTCTCTTAGGAATATTTTGGATGATGCATTTTTTTTAAAATCACAATTTGATCATATTACATGTATTCACATTTACAGGGAGTGCAACAAAATTACGGATCAACTTTCAAAGGAGGCAGCGCATCAATCTAGGGGTGAATGGTTGATTCAAGAAAAAAGGGAGGAAAAGGCATATCAGTATTATCACAGGCCATATATAGATCGGATGCAGCAGCAGGCCGACAAGCCCTAATATATCATAGATTATATGATGCATAACTTAGCAGAAAATATGCAGCAAAGCAATTTTGAAATTTTGTAAATTTTTTTATAACTTTTATTAAACTTTGAAGGTCCACCCTAAATGGGTAATCATGTATAGACTTATATATTATTTGATGACTATGGTCACACATATAGCATATGCCACATGCATCTACCACATGTAAATTTCCACACATAATAGAAAATTACGATTTTTCCCAGGGGAAAAAAGAAAAGGATGTAAAAACAAACACCACTGATCACTTTACGATCCCTAGTATGTCACCAAAGAAATGTTTTCCAAAATAGAAATGATATTCATCCAAAAATTTTCGAATCCTTGGTGGGCTAGACCAATAAACATGGGAACGTAGCCCAAAATTTATAGCCTTCTTTATATATTACAAATTCAAGAAATAACTACTTAATGTATGAAAATAATTAGCATTAGTATGGTTGTCACATTTACATGCACATACGAGCCATAGATATTGTCCAAAATCACAAAAGAAAATGAATCAAAATTTCTACTATAACATATATTTACAAAGAGAAAAAACATAAAATACATAGTTGCTTGTTACCACAATAGTTATAATCACGTTAACTAAACTCAAGCACACATGTCTACCAGTGCATGCATTTAAGATAAAAGTTCTACAAAACAAAAGAGACTGTAATTAAAAATGTGAAGAAAATAAATAGAAAAAATAAGACACGCGATGACAAGATAAGGAAATGATCCTTCATTGAGTATATTTGGAAAATTGTTAAGATATAATGAGCCCAAAATGGACAGATTAGGAATAATTTGTGATAACAATTTTCTTTACCAATGAAAATGTTTATAAACTGTATGAGTCATATGCAAGTAGTAAATAACAAAATATAGCCTTAGCCTTGTTGCAACTAGCTCAAATTAGACCTTTTCAACATTGGTCTAACTACTGCAAAATTGCTAATTATCAGTAATGATAAATAAACAACAGCGATAAGTATCATTAATTACCAAACTGAAAGTATACCTTAATTAGCAAGATAAAACTTTCAAGCCTCCATTCATTGCTACTTTTAAAAATAAATCATGTAACAAACGCTTCATGAGACTCAAAATATTGAAAAAAACTTACCAAATTATCCCAAAATTAAAGAAATTACACTCATTCATATCGCACTTTTTATGAAGATAGTCCCCCATTTTCCTTCTCTATGCTTGCATTTGTAACTGAGCTCCATTTGAGACGGTTATGGAACAATTACACATTTTTTACTTTTATTCAAGGTTACAAATAAGACTGTCTCACTGATGAATACGAAGGAAAATGACTTAAGTGATGGACTACTTTATATACAAGTGGAAACATGACTCAAGAGGGAGGAGGACCCACTTCCATATTAGCACATCATCATATTTTCAAAATATCCACATCATGCATGATAAACACCTTGTACCTCCCATATACACATGCATTGCATTATGATCAATCATCAAGTGATTGACTTTTCATTCAAAGTTTATATATATATATATATATATATATATAGAACTTGTCCATATATGTTTGATCGTCAAAATAAAACCATTATCAAAACTGTCATCAAAATAATTGCAGCTAAAAATTAATATAAGTCCAAAATTTAATTAGTTGTCTTGTAAGTCAAAAATTGTATGAAAAATAAGTTAAATTATATGTTGTTCCAAGAAAAAGATCATCATCTGTAATCACTGGTCTACTTGTAGACGAATCTGCAATATTTTCATTTGACTTCACTTCTTTTCTCTTCCCTCCTTCATCAATAGGTGCAACTATAGAAACATGATCTGAATTAAAGTGTTCAGGATCAGGAATATGACTTTCAACATTAGGATTCGAAGAATTTGCTTGCAGAGGACCAAGACTAGCATAAGTAGAAGATTGGTAATTGGATAAGGCAATGGATGATTAGTAGAAGTTTCAAAAACATTTGAATTTGCAGTAGGACTAGGATCTGCTACTAGAGTAACAATAGGCACAACGTTTTTAGGATCAGAGTTAGGGCTTGATGTTTACAATGGGGAAGACTAAGCATGACTTGTTTAATAGTGAGGATGGTTAGGCACTTGGCATGCAGAACTTACAATGATTTTCCCCTAACCTTTGTCATCTACATGACAAGGACCAAACAATGGATTACAACCATCATTTAAATCATTATTCCAAGTATTAAGGGAAGGATTTTGCATAGGAATTTCATTAACATTGGGATGGGGTCACATAGGGGAAGAGGAACCTCTTTGAAAAATTGAAGGCTAACAAGACATGTTAGGGGATCCCATAAATAAATGTCAATAGTTTCCAACTGATAAAACTCTTTTGAGTTCACATTAAAATGAACTGAAAAATGGATTTTCTTAGTTCTACCATTTTCCCACACATCATGAGGTCTATTCCCTCTTCCTTGGTCCATTATTCCTGAGCGACAAGAGTGGAAGTTCATATCTGCAAAGATGAGCTACAAAATTAACCATAATACATGAAAAAAACAAAAAGTCAATATTATAACCATAAGCACATTCTCCTTTACAATTGTTACAATAGTCTTGCATTAAAAATATTGATAAATGATTATGTTATAGGGGAAATGAAGGTGTATATAATCATGGGCAAGGAAAGCGAGAGGGTATGATAGAGGACAAACAATAAGGAAGGAAGCCTCATAAGTATTTCTTAAATCATATATGCTCTTTTTTGTGTCATAAAACACATGCAACTATAACATTTCACTTGAAATCAATTCCTTCGTCTTCAAGTTCATGTCCTTTTAAACTTTTCATATTTTATAGCATATCACATAATATTTTCATTCAAATTGAATGAAATTCTTCATATATTTTGACAGAGGCAACAAAAATCAGGTGACGAGGTCATCACAACTAGGGTTTAATCATGTTCGAGAGTTTAATCTTATGAATTGATGATGGTGGAAGACAAAACAAACAATATAGATGACCTACGGTAACGTGAAATTATGATTTTATATAATTAAACTTGAATTTTTACATGAGAGGTTATTTATAAATAATAATTAGACTGAAAATTTTAAGAAATGTACACTTCAATTAATTCCTTGAGCAAATTTAATGAAATCCTCTACGAAAAATTAGGGCTTTTGGTTAGCTGAGCTTAGAAATCGATTTTCTTGAGGCTGCTAGCAAATGTCTTGCTATAATTTGTTTGCATGATGAACATTTTTTGTAGAGCCTCATGTAAATACAATAGGTAAATACAATGTTAACAGAGCAACATGACTCATCATTTGATTCATTTCCAACTCACAAATATATCAATCGTCAAAATCATTCAATTACCATATGTTCGCCGCGCGAGTTAAATGTGCATGCAAAGATTAAGTACTAGCCATCAATTCATTCGTTGAATGGCTAAAAACCATGCATTTTTACAAACCTTACAAATACCACAAGTGTCATTTCACATTCAAATTAATTACAACCATTGTTTTCTATATTCTTTGTATAACCAAAGTCCATCAATCCATCTTCGAACAAGGGAGCCACTGTCGTAGCGGTAGTCCCTGCCGGGGTTGAAAAACTCGCCACAATCCGCAAAGCTCGCTACTAATTCGACAGCTATATTGCTACAATGAAGTGAATTTGACCGCAATATTGCTAGAATGAAGTGAATTTTCTGCGTTATTTCATGTATTTTATGCATTTTAGAGATATTCAGAATGTTTAAAATAATAGAATGGATTTGGTAATTCCCTTATATGTATAAAAACATAAATATATAAATATTGCTTATTGCTTAACACAAAAGAACTGGATTGGGAATATATAATATTAATATTTGATGTTTACAATTTTCATGATTCAGATAAATTTTTATAAAATTTAAAACCATATTGCCACTACAATATATAATATTAATATTTTATGTTTACAGTTTTAATGATTCAGATAAATTTTTATAAAATTTAAAACTAAATTGCCACTTTGCCTTTACGCTTTTATACACATCAGGCCACCAAGTACATGCAATATTACTTAACCGTCACACCAAGATGGTGGAATATTGCTTGACATCTGGATATTACACCACACAATTTCCAAATGTAGTGACAACACAAAATTCAAGTCAACAATAGATTGCTCACATTACCAACACCCAACTATCCATAATAATGTTTTAGAAAATTTAATTAAATGTCGCAATGAATTAATTCAGTGCATAGTCTTGTGTGCACCAAACATGCAACGGTGTGGGGATCGATCTGAACCATTCTTTGAATATTTATCTGACGGTTGAAGTTTGCAAGCAAGCTAACAATGAAACAGATGGCAACAGTGCACAGTTAAAAAAGCATTAGTCATCATAGCATTGAAGGTAAATAGTAAAAGAAATACACTGCGTTCAATTCAATACAGTTTTCATATCAGAATCCGCAACCGATGGCTGCGATCTCTATTTGTATGCACCACGATCGAAGGCCATCGTTGAATTGTCCAATCAGACGGCCTGCTGGATGCCCTGACACCTGGATGGGCTCATTCGCTTTCCTCCAGGCACAAAGAATTCTCGGAGGCGGAAAAAATGCACAGAGACAGCGAAAGAAATGAGGACTCGAGGCGGTTTTTACCTGGCCGCAGTCAGTAGGACTAAATTAGTTAAACTAAATATACAAATTGCATCTCAAGTTTACTTCATAAATTCTGGAAACATCAAAAAAAAAAATGAAATGTGAGGTTCATGTGCACTTATAACGTTTATAGGGTTTCTCCAGATTGAAAACCGGGGCTTTGGCAAAGCGATGAGAGTTTATCTTATTCTAGCGGCATAGCTGAACGATGCCGTGTAAGCCAATTGTACATACTCTGTAGTTAGAGGTAATGAATAAATTGTGGCAATAAAATAAATAAATTGTATTATAAATGGAAGCTAGGTTAATAGAAATGGAAAATTATAAATAATTAACTTTTCAACAAAATTATAAAATATGTTATGGTTTTTAGTTATAAGAAATGGAAAATCCACGAACAAAGCAATGGAGTTATAGAAGTTATACAATAATTTGGCGTAATTGAGCACTAACTTAACTTAATGCGGCCGAATTTGCATGCTTAATTCTTTAAAAAGAACTCGTGCAATGTCCTAATTTGCATGCTTTACACTTGTCTAGATCGACTATTTCACCTTGAACCTTTCTCCTGTTTAAGTGTTACTCCAACATCTCATAAAAGAGATATACCACTGCGCTGATAACTTGCAATTTTTGACATCGCTTAAGACCACGGACGCTGGATTCTGTTATTTCTTGAAGTCTTTTACCCTCTTGTCAGCTATTTGGTATGGGCTGTACTTTTGAACAAGCTTTTGGCAATTGAAGATTATACTTTCTTCTTGCAAACGGGCTGTCCAATTTTATGCAGGTTGTATTCGTTCCTGTTCTTATTGGAAACTTTTATATGGGTTGTATTTTGTTTCTGATTTTGCTGGTTTTCTTCTTGCTAAAGTTTCCGATTTTATGTGCGCTTTTCTATGGGCAAGCGTTAGGTTTTGTCACAACTCAGAAAAATTTAACTGATTTAATCCAAGATATGTTGTCGTTTCCTTCTTTTCCCTTTCAGGGTTTCTGGTTTCACATTTAATTGTGGCCGCTTTCTTCGTTTTTTCTTTTGTCCTCTAGGCATTTTTGGTTTGTCTTTTTTGTCCTGTCTGCAATGCAATTCCTTAGATGCTTCTATCTAACCATTCCTTAGATGCTTCTATCTAACCAAGGCCTCTATGTTATAAATATAATCAAGGTTTCGGCAGCCTAGCTCGCCATATTCGGGTTTGTGGTCTGCATTAAACCCTAGAGTGCCATAGCCGTAACCACACAGTTTCCAGATTCATGCTTGTACGTTAAAACCAGAGCTCCATGGTCGTAACCATTCAGTGGCATGATTCAAGATTATTGTATGTGTTAAACCCCAGCGTGCCATGGATGTAACCATACAGTGGCTAGATTCAGGCTTGTCGTCTTCGTTAAACCCCAAAGCACCCGAGAGCTCCATGGTTGTAACCATATAGTTTAAACCCTAGAGGGTCATGGTCTAAAGAACGATGACTGCAGCATAACGCATGTGGACCAGGTGGCCGAGACTGACCTGCCCACCAGTGGATGAAGATGGCACGCAACAATCTTAACAACGCTTTCAAACTAGTATAAAATAGTAAACTCAAAGTGAACCGATATAGTAAGATTGTTTTCCTAGTTTTAAAGTATTTTTCTTATTTTATGATTTGGTAAGATTGTTTTGATAGTTTTAAAAAAAATACCGTAATGTATTTTCCCTATTTTTAAAAACTCAAAGTGAACCGATATAGTAAGAAAACTTGTACTTATATATATACCTCTATTGTCTATTTTTATTACGTCTTCAAGTATAAATTTTTGAGTTTGCTTGCTGAAAAAACACAGTTCAGGATGGCATGACATAATGAATGCGCCATTTCTAACATAGAACCGAGGCACAACTTTAATCACTTAAGCGAAAATTTAAAGTAAACTAAAACAGTAAAATAAACAAATCGAAATCAATGCAGCACTTTCTATAACATTGACAAAGCTTAATTACTACAGCGGAAATTTAAAGATAAATGAAAGAATTAAACGTAGAAATGCAAATTAATGCAACATTTCTAACGTCTGACAAAGATTTAATTGCTTAAGCAAAAATTTAACAAAACAGAAACAAAAAAACACAGTAATGAAAATCAATGTAACATTTCTAACATCGACAAAACTTTAACTACTTCTGCGTAAATTTAAAGAAAACTGAAACAATAAAACGCAGAAATGCAAATCAATACAACACTTCTAACATCAACAAAGCTTTAATTACTTCTGGGAAAATCTAAAAAAGAAATATTTAAAAAAAATGCAGAAATGCGAATCAATGCAATACTTCTAACATGAACGAAGCTTTGATTACTTGTGCGGAATTTCAGGGAAAACTGCAACAATTAAACACGGAAAAGCGAATTTCAAATATTAAGCAAAAAGCCAGACATAGAGAAAGAGAAAAGCAAGGAAAAAGCGTACTGATCCCTGCACTTCCACCAGATGAAGGCGGAGGAGCAGCAGCAGCTGAATTTCCTTCAAGCGCAGTCGCACTGCCGAACAAAATCAACCTAGGGCCAATATAGCCCGGTGTTCCTTCTGAGCCGACCGAGGCAACAACCGTCAAAGTGTGACCACACCTAGGGCCCGGTCCGTCATCTTTGTTCTCTATAATCGAATTAACTACCCGGTATGACGGGGCAGCCCTAGGTCCGACTGGTGGGGGGAGGTTCGCCGCTTGTACGGGAGGCCGAGGAGGAGCCGGAACGGTTGCCTCTTCCTGAACGACTTCTGCTCCTGCGTTCGAATCCACTTCCATGTTCGCTAACCCCGAATTTTTCTTCAAGCTGGTCCACTTACAGGGAAAGTTGCAGTTTCTTTCATAGTTGCGGAAAAGTTGTAGTTTCTTTTATCATTCTGGAAAGGGCAAGCTGTAGCTGTGTTCATTGTTGTGGCAGGGGAGGAAAGAAGTTACACTTGCTTTCATCATTGCGGTAGGGCGAGGAAAGCGAGGAAAGAGGCTAACACCAGGAAGTTATTCCACTCACAAGTACAAACAACTCTTCATTAGCATCAGTCACAGGAATTGATAAACTAGCTAAATAAACGCATATGGTACCAAGGACAAACAACTCTTCATTAGCATCAGTCACAGGAATTGATAAACTAGCTAAATAAACGCATATGGTACCGGGATGATGAAGCTTATGAGTTCAGGAACAAGCAGGCAGAGATGTGTACCTTACCTGCAACCATCTTACTACCTGCAAGCTAGCAGAGTCTCTCAACACAAATTGAAAATGAAATGAGTCATATTTGCAACTAAAAATTGAATGCGAGTTCCAAATGTATATTTATCTCTGAATGTAAACCTATGGCGAGTTTAAGATGGATGAGCAAATGTATATTTACCTTTGAATGTAAACCTATGACGAGTTTAAGATGGATGAGCATGTGTGGCAGGTGTAAGCAAGTTGTGTGGCAGGTGTAAGCAAGCTGAGAAAGCTGTGTGGCGTGTGGCAAGTGTAAGCGTCAAGTGTAAGCAGCGGACGAATTCTCTCCTAAATAACATTTTATGGGGTGGGTGGAAACGAGCCATCCAAACTTTGGTCTAAAATTCACAAAGCCAAACGAGCCATCCAAACTTTCGTCTAAAATTCACAAAGCGAAACGAGCCATCCAAACTTTGGTTAAAAAAAAATTTTGGATTTGGAAATTCAGCAACCCGGCAATAAGACCTCCAATATAAAACTTTGGATAAAAAGCAAAAAACATCAAAGCTCTAAAATAAAACTTTGGGTAAAAGCGAAAAACATCAATTAAATGCTCCGGTCAACTCAAATTAATAGAAAGTCAACGCCTGATCGAACGCTATTAGTCCCAGGCAGCGACTAATAATACTTGCAAACCTTGTATTCTATGGGTTACAAATAATTCACAATCATGGTTCATAAACTTTATGCAATAATAAGCTCACATAAATTTATCCTATATGCTATTTGTTTTGCACATATATTTTATGCATATGTCATTTATTTATGGATTTTGAGGTAGAAAAATATTCATAAGAACGCAAATCATCAATTTTGATTACATTTCTATTTTTCAAAACATTAGATGCATACCATATTGTATGACAAAAAGTATTATGTGGTGTCTGCCCTCATTACCAGCCTTGCTTGGTAATGGGATAGGCCCAAAAAAATTCATTTTGTAGGCATGACAAGGCAGCGATGGAGGGTGATTTTGTAGCTTAATACAAAATCAAATATTAATGAAAATTGGTATCAACATCTTCCAACAAACAAGGAGATACTACAAAATACATGCATATCCAATTCTTCATTTCAAATAGTGACCTTGGTAAAACAATAACTGGTTTTTCTTTTTCTAGTATTTCACAAAATTAAACATCATCATTTAGGTCTTTAGAGAAAGGAAGGTTTATATCGATCATGAAAAGAATAGAACCCTGTGGTTTAAATTAACAATAGGGAGAATCAAGTTTCTAAGCATGATTATAACATATGTTAGCTACATGAAAAAGTGTTCACAATGCTCGTTCATATAATTATTGTGTTGTATTTTTCAGGATCTTTGAAAATGAAACTTGTGCAAATGTAGCCGAATAAAATACATTCAAAAGTTTCCTAACGCCTTATATTATATAGTACTAAAGAAGTAAGCACTC
This sequence comes from Pinus tabuliformis, assembly GCA_031772625.1. Lineage (NCBI taxonomy): Eukaryota > Viridiplantae > Streptophyta > Pinopsida > Pinales > Pinaceae > Pinus > Pinus tabuliformis. Next base: position 273,223,081 of record CM062816.1, read on the forward strand.
CCATTTCTGCATGAAATTCCGTAGAGACAATTTCATCACAATGAGCCAGGTAATTGCCATAGTTAGAGCAAGTGTAATTTCCTCCATCTAACTGTATCAAATATAGTCATCCCATGTTCCTATATCTCTCTCAGTCTGAACTCAACAACTTTGTGTACATTCCTCACACTTTGTTTATATTAAATCACTCGCATGATCCTTGCATGCAATCTGGCACATTAAATTGAGAAATAAATATTCTTCTTCTTGAGTGTCACTCCTTGAGTCAGGCTTCTCTTCAAATATTCTTGCTTCGTGACATGAATTGTAGCAACAACGTTGACTACATTATGGAAAGGAATTGTAGCAATAGTCAAGCATATTTGCAACATCCACATCAAGTTTCATTGCCAGAGTTTTAGTAACGACGTTGCGGAATGTAATTGCAACGACAATCAGGCAGAGTCACATCATCAACATCAGGTTTCATTATCGAAGTTTCAATAACAACATTGCGAAATGGAATTGAAACAAAAATAGTTGAATCAACTAGAATTTCAACAATTATGTTCGGTTGTTGAATTGTAGCAATAGTGCTAAGCAAAGTTGCAACCAGTATAGTCCATTGGTTGGAATTGCAACAATAGGAAATTGACAATGTTGTGACAATGGGAGTTGCAGCAATAAGAGTTACAACAACGGAAGTTGCAACAACTAGAAATTAGCATTGCCCCTTCAGAAGACAACATTGTGTCATCAAATCCTTTGACATCAATGACAACACTTGTTCAACAAATCTTACACATAAGATACTTCAAAAACTCAAATTTAGATTTAAAAAAATGCTTTCAAAGCTTTTAAGATAAAAAAGCAATATGGCATTCTTGTTCATATATATATATATATATATATATATATATATATATATATATATATATATATATGAGTTAATCTATTGTATTGATTTTTTTTCGGCTTTATTATTAATAAATACTTTGTTTTAGTGTTAACTAGCATGTGGGTTTTTCAATGATTTTTTCAAATGATTCTAGTTAAAAAGAATAATGGCTAAAAATAGTAACATAATACAAGATAAATAATAAATTAATTCTAAAAGATGAGTTGTTCCCATCTTCTGGTTTTAAACCTCTAACCTGTGAAGTAGTTCTTGAATTTTGCAATAACTAATCTTAATGCAAGGACTAGTTGTTTTTGCAACTATTTCCCTTGTTTATTCATTGGTTAGTTGAGAATAAGTAGCATGTCAAAGGCTTATATTTCGTGATGGAATTTAACTTGGTTTTTTTTTTTTTTTTTTTAGAATTAAACATGTGAGAGTTATCTAAGGAAACTATAAGCATTCTTAAAATCTTCCCCAAAAACATGAATCAAGGAGTATAAACATAAAGTTAATATATCAATGTGAATGTGGTTGGTAAAATTACAAATATAGAGTTTGGAATTGGAAAGGAAACCTTTAGATATAAACGAGTATTTCTATAAAATCTTGTGTAGACTTGCATCAATAATGGACCAAAAGGGTTGGCATTTAATGCACAATTATTGTTGGAAGCAAGGTGGAGTAGAGTAGAGAGAAGTGAGGTGAAGAGCCTAAGTAAATGGTGGAAAATATTCATAATATTTTAAGGAGTCCATGGTGGATCATTATAACCTTCCATATTGAGAGGAGCTACCCACCTCTTTGATGATGAAGGCAAACTGATACCTGATCCCTTCATTCTTAAAATGAGGATGTTTGGAAACAAGTTAATCTACAGTTTTGATTAATTTACTTTGTGCTTGTTACAAAGGAGTTCTGTAGGTTGTGGTCAAAATAATTGATTTGTGAGTTTATGTGGTTATGGCCCTAAAAAGAAAGAACATTTGAGCTATATTTTGAAGTGCTGGAAGATCATAGAATACTTTCATTTGACCCTTCTTAGTAGAGGATAGTTCTAGTACTTTATCCTTCTACTAATGAAAGAGAGAGAGAGTTTGAAGGAGAAAAATTCCATAATATAGCAAGTGTCTTTGTGAAACCTTGATCACACAATTTTGATCCCTTTGAAAAGCTCAATTTATGTCTAGTTTCATTTCCTTTCATTTGAATTCTAGAACTTGCATTATATGAAGGAGATTAAGGTGGGTTTAGGGGCATTTATTCAATCATAGCAAAAACTATGAAAGGATGATGGATTATTATGCTAGATTTCCTATAATAATAGACGTTAGTAAGATCATTTCCTCCCCTAATGGTCCATGCCAAAAAAACTAAGGCAATTAGACCTTTTAGTCCCGTCAGTAAGTTATCTAGATTGATGAAGCCTGATATGAGCTTGGTGAAAGATCTTAAGAGAAAATATAATATTGAGAAACACCAAGAGGAACCTTGATTTAATTTGGTAAATGAATGTTAGAAACAATTAGATATTTATACTAAGGGGTTCAAGAAGCCCTTCATTATTCTAAAGTTTGATATTTAACAATAGTGGTTTCATAAGATGTTGTAAGAAAACCTAAGGTACACACTCCTATTAAGGGGATTTTATTTGGATGTTTCTCTGATATTTAGAGTAAATTGATGAACTAGGTATGGTCGAAACAATGAGTCAAGAGACACTACAAAATGGCCAACATAGAGTTTACTTCCCTTGAACTAAAGCATGACATATTTTGAGACTTAGGCAGCATGGACCATAATTAACTTTGTATAAGTTTGAGATATAGAAGGCATAAACAAACTCTACATATGATTCGAAGAGTAACCAACTAGAGGATTACTAACTCTAAAACAAGGTTTTGGCTCCTAAAAGTCATACTAGATCCTAACCCAATGAGGAAAAGACTCATAACTAGCTATTTTGTTCCAGGGCGAAACAACTGATTTTGTTGCCAAAATAAAGAAAGGAACTCTTATTGTCCCTTATTTTTTTGGAATATTTTATTTTTGTCTTTTTCATATTATAAAAAGCTTGAAAAAGAATAAAATAAAGTTTATAGTATAGTGGAGGGAACAATTTTCGCAGACAAACGAACTAGCGTTAGAGGTTGGAACATTCTTATGCTCAATGCAAGGTAAAGTGTACATGTCATTGACACTCGGTGGATGTTCCCTCCAGGGATAAGATGCATGGCTTGAAATTTCAGAAATAGGATCAACAAAAAGTGGCTTATATGAGAACAAGTCGGAGCCAATTAAAGGCCAAAAGCACAAGCAGTCAATATGCAATGCAATAATACAACTCAATATGTGGGAGCCTCTAGGGTATAAAGTTAGAATAAGAGAGAGGAAGAAGAATGAGGCTTCAACCTATAGTCATGATGATTACTAAAGAGGACTCTCAAGCCTTTTAAGAATACTTCACATCAGTGCCAAGTGACAACAAGGTACTTAATAGAGTACCCATGATTAGGAAGACTCTACCACACAAATTATGATACTTCTAAGTAGCGAGAAGGTTTCACATCACAATTTGGTGGGACTGATCCTAAGACGAAAATGGAAAAGGAAACTGATAATGAAGTATGCAAGGTGGTGAACCTAAACTATATGCCAATTTTGAGATCCAATACTTGTTAGTGCAGATTAATTGTGAAGATACCGGTGGGAGCCTCTAAGGTATAAAGTCAGAATAAGAACACAAATAAAATTGAGGCTTCAACACAAAGTCATGACATGACTAAACAGGATTCCCAAGCCCGTAGAAAGTTCACAACATGGGAAACAAATTGCTAGTGAGGTGCTAACTACAAAGCTCATGTGAGGAAGGCTCTACCACTAAGTTGTCATGTAAAAGTGATGAGTGAAAAGGTTAAATGTCGCAACATAGTGGGATGAACCCTTTGTCTAGGTTCTACAACATAAGGTTAAAATGAAAAATGCAACAACAAATTTCTAACCTATATGCCAATTTAGGGGACAATACTTGCCACGATAGGTCAACGATCGTGGAAACGCAACGATAGAAATGTCACTAGGTGATAAAATAGTATTCATAACCCTAATAGGTACTTGAAATCACTTAGATATAGGTTAAAACATTATCAAATAAGTTATAAAATAATCAAACTATAGAAAAGTGGGTTTGAAATTTCATATAAATGGGTCAAAATGAAATTAAAAACTCACCATTTGCATTTTTACCTATTTCAATGCTCTAAAGAAGTTTTATACCTCGAACTTTGAGAGCTAATTCTGGGAGATTCGTCCAATGAAATAAAAAACTGTAAGATACAAGTAATTCTGAACTTAATCCTCTTCGATTTGATTTTATTTCTAAAGATTTTCATTATATTTCAATTGGTCAAAATTCACCCTAAAAAATCGATTTGTGTATACATGACTTATGTTTTGTCAAGGAGCATATAGGAAGCCCTATACGCACCTTGTTAAAATAAAAGCCACATGTGTACACAAATTTCCAAATAAAAACCACATACACACATAACTATTTTTTAACTTGGAATTTAATGATTTGATTTCATGAAATTTGATATGATGGCAATCGTATGGAACGAGAGAGAACATGAGGAGATCGACAAATTGGTTTTAGGGGACTAAGAAGCCATGGATGCATTGGAAAATTGTGTATTACTCAAGTTATTTAGGGTGCCAAATATGTGAGTGAAAAAGAGATTACTAAATATGCTCATTGATTATTGGGACGCTGAGCAAGGAAATTTTGTGATTGATTCCATGCCCTTACAGATTGAAGTGGAAGATATCTACTTCATCATAGGTTTATCTAGATGAGGAGAAACAATAAACCTGAAAAGTAAGCAAGAGTGGGTTTGAACATTAATGACTACATTTCCATATACTGTGCACTTGGAATGAAAAAAGTGGGATCACATATACCAAATGGAAGCATAGATAATCTGGAATTAAAAATCTCGCTTTTCACAACTGCTAGAGTTTTAGGATTGACTTCCTTGCATCAAGCCTCAAGACGAGCAATGTTTTTTGTAGTAGAATGCCTAAAACTAATAATTTATGATTGGTATAATGCACCCTTATCCAATATGAAGATCTAAGTGACATCATGCAGACATGGCAAGACAAATAATTTTGGATATGGTAGCATTTTATGCTCATTCTTCTTTGATTGAATTCCTACCTTACGACCATGCATAACACCCCACATCAGCGATCCAAGAGAGACTCAAATCGCGAGGTAGGTGGATATGATGAGCATACTCGAAGGGGGATGAGTGTCTCAGGTGACCTTTGACGACTTGTTCTTCCAATGGTGGGAGCAACAAATCGTAGTCATAGAAGACTACCCCTATGTAGGACTAGACTTCTATGGATATCCAAGTTAGTACTACCTGAGGATGTTGCATTGGGTGTGATTGGTAAGATAATTTTAATATATTTATTTATTTTAATAATTTTTTGTGATGATTAAGGAAAAAATTCAAGAAAGTAAAGTTTTTTTTGTGAAACAAATGTATTAACGAGATTTAAAGATGATGATACATATGTCGAACCAATGAGACCTAAAGGACTATCAATGCATAGGATTTGTGGTAGGGATGTTGAAAGAGTAGCAAAAAAGTTGGATTGTGTCCTATGAGTAGTTCAGAGGAACTTGGAGATTTTGATTTTCCAGGTTCCTATGGTGCCAATAGAGGATCTACCAGAGGCGAGTCAGAGATGTGTGGTAGGAGTACCATGGGATTGCGCGTGTCTCTTTTGATGAGTGGCCAATGCATTATCCACTACCATGACATGCATTTAGGGTAATGCCCTTAGTCTTAGACTTTTTTTTGATTAACTGATCATATTATGATAACATCAAGAAAGAGCCCTGATTTGTAGGACATCTATCCACATTTTGTAAAATTTTAAACTCTCTCTCTCTCTCTCTCTCTCTCTCTCACTACGTATATATATATATATATATATATATATATATATATATATATATATATATATATATATATATATATATATATATACAATGATTTCAAGATGATTTGACCATGTGTACAATTGATTAATGTTATATTTATGATGCTTCTTTCAATGTGATGAATGATTAATGTGCCAATATAATACATAATTTGCAATAGAATTGGAAACTGAATTAGTTGATCATGGAATATGAACATAAATTATAAAATTAAAAGATCATTGAAGCAATCTCACTTTTAAAAAATGTTGGTATAACGATGGATCTCTCACACGATAAACATTATTCAACTGAGACACATTAGCTGAGAGTCCAAGTAAACTACTAATGAAAAAATATTGTAATATATTGCCTTGGAAAATAATTCAATAACAAAATTGTATTTGACCATATTATTGGAAGAAGGACCTATACATGTGCCACTAGAAATGAACAACGAGCCAGATGGATATTAAATTAACCAAATTTTGGAAGCTAAGTTCCTAGTATGTCAACTAGCACCGTATGTAAACTTTAAGTAAACTAAATCATCCATCGAAACTTGCTAAAGCAAGTCAAGAACATCATTAGACACATCACCGCAAAACCTAGACACAGTAAATAAAATTATTGTGTAAAATATTTACAAAACAAAGCAATTTTCCTAGGAAAATCCTAGGCATAATACTTCTTGAGATATAGCCCATTCCTAGGCTTAGCTAAAGCATTTCCCTCAAAATTTACCAATTCATATGCACCCTTTAAGACACATTTAATGATATAAGGACCATACCAAATAGGTTTAAATTTTCCTTCCCCTAGGGAATCCTTATTTTTGTCATAGACCAACAAAAGGTCCCCTTGAAAGAAATCCCTAGGGTGTACGAGCTTATCATACTAAGATTTTACTCGCTTTTTATGGGCCTTCTTTGTTGTAGCAGCACCTCTACGGTTCTCATGAAGATGATCTAGGTGAATAAGATGTTATTCTAAGCTCAATGTATCAGGGATAAGTTGAACTGCTAAATTGAGTAATGGAATCCACACATAATATGGAGAATCGATTTCATACCATAGACTAACTGAAAAGGACACAAGGCAATAGTATTTTTCACAGTCGTTCGATATGCCCATAAAGCGGGGTACAACATGATGTGCCAATTGGACTGAGCTTGATTAATAATTATTTTATTTAAAGACTTATTGACAACTTCAACTTGAACATTTTATTGGGGATAATAAGGAGAGGAATGCTCTTGTCTAAACCCCAACTTAATAATAAGGAGAGGAATGCTCCTGTCTAAACCCCAACTTAGAGGCTAATTTGGACATCATTTTGTTTTGAAAGTGAATGCCATGGCTAGTGACAATCTCTTCAGGGACACTGAAACATGAAATGACTTGATTGAAGAGGAAAAATGCAGCAGTCTCATTGTCATTATTATAGGTAGGCATGGCCTCAATCAAGTTAGTAAACTATTTGAAAACCACGATGATATATTTATGCCCCCTTGATAAAGCTAGGTGACAAGTAATAAATTCCACTCCCCATTTAGTAAATGGACCGACGGTAAGAACGAGGAAAAGTAGAGTAGGATGATCACACATTTTTCGAGTATACACTTCTAGGGATGACACTCCTTGACCACCTCAATACAATATTTAAAAATGGACGGCCAAAAATACCCTGAACACAATATTTTTTGTGATATTGCTAGCCCAGATAAATGACCACCATAGGATCCATTATGGAAATCATTCAATACCGACTCTCCCTCTTCCAAGGTTAAACAACGACGTATAATTGAATCTACCCCGTGATCATAGAACGTATTACCAATAATCAAGTAATTCTTATCTAAATGACAAAGTCATCGATGATCATCCTTAGAAAGGTATTGAGGAAAGTTCGAAGTCTGATGATATACTATGATATATCCATGCCAAGGATATTGCGAAAGATCAAAAAGAGGTGCTCGTCTGAAAATGATTCATCATAATCAAGATTCCCTTCACAAGGAAACTTTGAGATCAAATAAGTGAAAACCAAATATTTCTTAGATTTTGTAGGCATAAAATCAAGGTCAAATTTTTGCAAAATCACAATCCATTTATTAAACTTGCCCCCAATCACTAACCTACTAAGGACATATGGAGAAGTACTGACATTAGCAACTATGATGGTTTTCTTTAACAAAATGTAATGATGGAGTCGCTCGACAACATGAACTGTTGCTAAAGGCAATTGATGAAAATGATAATATTGGAGTTAAGGACATGCTAGGCCATGATTGAGGTAATATATAACATCTTTCCGGAACACATCATCTTCCTGATTAGAACCATTCCAATGGTAGATTCTTCCATCGTGGGATATAAAAGGAAGTCTCTGATATAATTAGGCAGACTTAGTAAAGGAGAAGAGGTCAATGCCTTTTTCAAAGCATCGAAGGAGCGTTGAGTAAATTTGTCCCAAACAAGTGGGACTCATCTATTCAATAAGCGCATAAATAATTTAGTTATCTCAACATGATTTATGATGAATCTTCATAAAAAAATTGCTTTACCTTGTAAACTTTGAAGTTGGTGTAGATTAGATGGGGGAGGCAATTGAAGTATTTCCTCCACCTTGAAAGGATAAACTCTAATCCATTCATTAGATACGATGAATCCCAACAATTGACCTGATGTTACGACACACACAAACTTATGAGGATTCAACTGGATTTTATAGGGATGCCATCTTTCAAAAATTTGGTATGTTTCGCTCTCTTGTGAGAGTAAGCAACTAGATCATCCAAATAATCCTCTAAAATATACTTGATGTCATGGAAATTGTAAGACATGGCTCATGGAAAGGTATCTCCAACATTTTTAATGCCAAAATCCATTTTCCTATATGAAAAAGTACCTCAGGAACAAATAAACACTTTCTTATGTTGATCTTCAGGATGGAATGTAATTTGATTATACCCTGAGAATCCATGCATGAAGGAAAAAATCTCATTTCCCACACACTCATCAATAATTTGATTAATAAATGGTGTAAGGAAATTCTCTTTTAGACAATATTTATTTAGGTCCCTACAATTAGTGCATACATAAATTATCCCTTGCTTCTTATCCACGATAACGAGATTGGAAACCCATTTAGTCAAGTGAACGATATTGATAAAACTTGCTTTAAGCAATTTCTCTACCTCTGTCTTAATTGTGATAACTCTCCTAGGGTTTATCAGTCAAAGCTTCTAGTGTACCAGCTTCACATTTTCATAGGTATTGATCTCATGTTGTACGATGCTTGGTTCAATTCCATGCATATCTTCGTAAGGCCATGTGAACACATCACGAAACTCCTTAAAAATATCAATATTTCTTTAACTTATTTAGGAGCACAATCAAATTTATAAAGACATTTTCGATAATGTTGGGATCTCTAGAGATGTTCAATGGCATAGTTTATGAGATATTAGCCATGTTCCCTTTAGTAAAAATGTAAACTAGGGCCAAAGGGTTCAAGGGCCTATGAACTTTTCTATATGACATGGAACAGGACAAATTAGGCCCAAACCTTTACAAATCAAGGAGAACATAAGACAAATTATGCAAATTATCCCACGGCCTTTCTACACCTATTATTATTTCTAGGAAATATTCATCATATTGTAAGACTATATCAAGGAGATCCATATCCATGATTGAGTTAGTTGCAGAAAAAACAACCATATCATCATCCAAATATTCAAATGGAATAAAGATCATATTACGATATACATCATTATTAAGAATAACTTGATATGCACTCTTTGTTGCAGACATAGGATAATACATTCTGACAACATGCCCTTCTTCAAATGAGGGAGTAGGAGAGGGAAAAGTCCAAGTTTCCTCAAATTAATTGATCTAGAAAAAATGATTCCAAAGGACCACCCTAAACATTGAAGAAATGGTATTAACATGCATTACTAGTGGTGGAAAATCGGAAGTACCCATTAATGAAGAATACATTCCAACCCCCAAATCTTCAGTAGGCTGTTAAGAATTGTTCACGATCAGAAAATAGAATCTAACGAAGCATCGTGATCAGGTTGGTTATAAGCCAATTGATCAACAGTAAGGATCCTCCCTTCACAAGGGAAACATAATATGTGAAATAAAGTCAACACAACAACTTGAATCATGTAAACACAATTCCATGCCAGCAAAAGATTATAATCAAGCTTAGCATCACCTACCTCTACTTCCACATTAACTAATTTGTTAAAAATTAGGGCAATATTGAGAAGGGGGGTGAATCAGTATTGTAGGAATTTTAAAACTTTCTTTCACTTAGGACACCAATAAAATTTCCAGCAATTAGTTTATATGAGCATGGAAAGAAATAACATATGTTTCACAATGAGAACACTCAAATTATTTAAATATTTCTTTCAATTTCTTCACAAGGAAAGCTACAACTTGTTAGAAAGTTCTCTGGCTATAACCAACAAGAAGCAACTACTCCCTGATTTATCAACTACAACTGAAAGGAGCTACAACCCCTAATTTTATTAGCTACTATTGAAAGGAGCTTCAACCCCTAAGTATTTACTAACAACTACTGGAAGGAGCTACAACCCCTGACTTGAAAGCCACAACTTGCATGACCTCAATGATTCATCTTTCATACAATTTTCATTCTCAAATCATGAAACCAATTTTTTTTACAACATAAATCAATTTGTATCTCAAACACTCACCAAAACCACCATTACAAACACCTTCAACAATTTCACCATGCCCATCACAATTGAACTTTTTCACACACACCTGTTCACTTTTTTCATCATTTTGCAAATTTGAATTTGCTTATAAAGAAATTTGGACTGATATTTTTGGAATTGAAACTTAGTTGTTTGGCACTTTTTTTTTTTCTATGTAAAGACTAAGCTATTGTATTAATAAAGAAAGAAAATATTTACAAAGAGGTACTAGCCTCTGAGGATGGATAAGGCCACCCTCTGTCTGAAGAGCATAGCAGGTACTCAAGGCTACCTGAATTACAAAGATAGAAGCAGTAGAAGTAAGCATGAGCAAAACAGAAGCAAGTAGTCCTCTGACTTACAAGAGAGATTCCTCCAAAAAGAACAACAGCAGCAGAATTGTAGAACCAAAGAACCTTTGCTGCTGATATCATCGCGGCAGTTGAGGGTAGGAAGACAAGTGATTCCAGAGATCTGGAAACATTGCGAATTCTGGGCATTCCTCTACCCCAAAAACAAAACCTGGGTATCTCGGAAAGAGAAGAGACCCCTCCAAAACTCCAAAACTTGACCATTGAGCAGCAGCAGAAACAGTAATTTAGCCTTCGAAGGCTCACCTTATGCTTTGTTGTCGAAATCTGGCATAGTTGCATCTTCGTTCACTGGCTGTCGGGAATCCGGTGGGTGTGCTGGCTGCTGAAGCGAACCCAGATCAAGAGCATGCTCCTCAGGATTGACTACGCCTGGAGGAGGAATAACGACAATGCCAATTTCCGCCCTCGCTTGGGCATTACCAGTCTGAGCCAGCTCCCCATCGTCTTCCTCCTGGCTGTCGGAGTCTTCATCTTCTTCCTCCGTCGCGATTACAGTTATCAGCAGAGACACCCGTGATTGATTTCTCCGGCATCTGAATGTGAAACGGGATGTATGCACTTGACTATCTAGTTGGTCCGACTCCTCTGAAGGAGAAGACGGAGGCGCTACCATAGCCAGCGACTGAATTGCCCTTGCTTGAACCTCCTGTCTTCGACTAATTCCCCAAACACCTCCTCTTCTCGGGACCCCACGCTGTCTCGGCGCCATGAGCAGGGAAACTTGAGAGCTATTTACTGTGGGAGGCCCAGTATCCAAACGCAGAGCCTGAACTCTGCCCCCCAGAACCGGCCTAGTAGAAACCTGAACCAAAGTATGAGTCCTCGCTATAATTTTAGCCTGCCAAGGTCGAGAGAGCATACTCTGAGCGGAGGTGAGGCCTCTGCCACTGCGCACACTGCCAGAGATCGTCTCCTCTCCACTCTGCTCGAAGCACAACATAACAGTACACCAAACATGCCCAAACTGGAGCAGATACGCCGTTAAGTAATCCTCTTTTTGGAATTCTCTGGATGCCTCCATAACGAACCCCAACGAATTAGAGTACAATGCAGTTAAGTCCCCTCGCGCGAACCCATCTCCCCTCTGCACAGCCTTCTCCTCGGCCTTTAAAGGCATTAATGCCTAGCAGAGCCGCCTAGTGTGGCCGTCCTGGCAGGCCACCTTAACATGCCAGCTGCCCATCGCTGTTTATCAAATTGCCACCCGCATCCGGGTTAGTTGTTTGGCACTTTGATCTTTGCATGAATCTCTTTATTTTTTCCTTTGTCCTATTCAACTAAGTATTTTTAAACTACTCTCCAAGTTATTAAACTCTCCTTGCCTATTTTTGCTAGAAATTTGAGCTTAATTTCCAAAATTTACTATTCTAGAATTTTTACAGGATTTAGCTGAGGTTCTTCTAAATTTGGTGAATCTCGAAATTTAGTATTTTGGCTAAGTCTGCCACCAAATATGCCTATTCTACCATCAAAACTCCAATTTTTTCATGTTTGCACTTTATCACTTCTTTTTATATTTGACATAAATGCTAAATTCCAAGTTGTTGACTCATCCATGCCAAAGCCCAAAGATTTTATGTAGAAATGCTACCAAAATTAACCTCCATGGGCTCTCTTTATGATATAGCTCTAAGGGCTTATTTTGCATGAAAATATCCATGTCCTTGATCATAATACACACAGAACAACATCAAAAATCTTGTCTTGATGCACCTTTCGTTACTTGAAAATTTATTTCCTGGTTGTCAAGACTATATCTCTCAGCCTAGTTTCCCTGAACATTTTCCTTTTGCATCATATCGGCTCTGTTATTTCGGCTAAAGCTCTTGATGTGCATACCTTGTTTCTTTCGGGAAAGCCTTTCTCGGTTGTCGTCATGCTGATTTCACCAATGCTACATGGCACCATCTGAGTGGTGACACATGTCACTTGGATTTGGCCCACTATGGTACTTGAAAACACCAAATATTCTTTCCACGTGATCCCCTGTACATCATGCTAACATCATCTCCAATCAATTAGATGCAATCACATGTCCTGTAAGAGAGGAGAGAGAAAGGGTCCTAAGCCTTAGTTTGACGACCATTTCCTTTGTTAATTTTTTAATAAAAACCACCGTGTTAAATCCCTTTTATACATCTGCTACCCAATTCCCCAACTCTTATTATCTCGGGTCGTTATCAATTGTGTTGCTATTTTATCTTATGGGGAAGTACCTTCCATTTTTCAACTACCTCAGCGTCCCGGCTACACAGCTTTTGGCTCATGGCTTCTCGGTTCCCCAACTCTAACGCCCACACACACTTTCAAAATATTTTGAGGAAGTTTCTTCTGGTCTACAACTTTCGATTGGCATCATCATGTTGTCAAATGGGCTCCACCTTCGTCCAATAGAAATGAGTCTAATGCTCTTTTCTATTGGCCACATTTTCCCTGTCCTTGGATTTGACCACTCTACTAAAATTGCACCATGTTTGGCAATGTGCCAAACTTATCTTTCTCCAATAATAGCTTTGAAATATTTTATTTTGTGGTCCTTGAATTTGACTTGCTCTAACTTTTAATCTAGGAGGCCATTTTTAAACTTCCATATACCAATAGAAATCTCTTTCAGATATCTATCCATTTGAGTGGGTCCTAAATTTGTTTGAAGATATATTATAAGCTGGAAATCACTTCAAAGTATCTACATCATCACCAAATTTCCCTTAACCATTCTTTGAATTGTTATTTATTCTTCTTGCATTATTCTTTGTTGTTGCCTTCATCCTAATCACCTTTTCCATCACTGAAAACACATTTCTAACATTCTCCCCTTTTGGCATTGATGGCAATAACTTAATCAAACAATTGTGTCAAACAGAATCAACAACATAAAGAAACAAAGTTTGCAGCATCATCTTCTCCTCCTTTATATGCAAATCCCCTAAAATTCACTTCTAACATGTTATGGAGTACTTCACCTTTCATTTATGTTCACCAAGAGATATCCTTTGTGTTTGATGTTCTTCTCCATCTTTTGTTTAATCCCCAAGACTACTCCTTCTTTTGTTTGAAGCTCTTCTTATGTTGTTTAATCACCAATATACTCCCCATTTGACATCAATGACAAAGACACCAACATGCTCCCCTTGTCATGTGGATCTTGTGGACCTGTAAGATTCATCTTGATATGTTGAATGCTTGTTGGATGCCTTTCTTCCTTTATAAGGAAGATCTAGTGGAGGGAGGGAAAAGGAATAACTCCCAATCTCTTCCTTAAATGATCAAATTGATCTCGTGGGAGAGGTTTGGCGAAAATATCAGTTATATGTTCTTTTTAGATACATACTCCATTTTGACTATCTAATTTGCAACTTGCTCTCTTAAGAAGTGGTACTTGATTGGAATATGTTTTGTCTTTGAGTGAAAGACAAGATTCTTTGACATGCTAATGGAACTTGTATTGTCACAAAAAACAGGAATAGATTGAACATAAAACACTTGCACATCCTATAGAGTTTTCTTCATACATAAGATTTGAGTGCAAAAAGAAGTTGCTACTTTATATTCTGCTTCAGCGGTAGATAGTGAGGTTGGAGCTTGCTTCTTGCTCAACCATCTAACTAGAAATTCTCCAATAAAGAACACACTACCACTAGCGCTCTTTTGATCATCTACACCACCTGCCTAATCATCATCAGTATAAGCATTCAATGAAACATATTTACCTCTTGGGCACGAAAGTCCATAATCCATCGTGGCTTTGAGATATCTAAGAGTTCTCTTGGCTATTAGAAGATTGATCTATCTTGGGGTTGCTTGAAATCTTACAATAATACCAACTGCATGCATGATGTTTGGTCTTGAAGTTGTCAAATATAAAAGGCTTCCAATAATAGACCTGTATAAATTTTGGTCCACTTATGGCAATTCATCAATCTTGCAAATCTTTCAACCTATTACCATTGGTGTGCTCACTAAAAAAACTCCTCCATACCAAATTTATTCAATACTTCCTTGATATATTTGATTTATGAGATAAAAATCCCTTTTGAAGTTTGTGTAATATGAAATCCAAGGAAATAAGAAATTTCTCCAAGCATAGACATCTCAAATTCTGCCTTAATATCAGCTATAAATTGGCATGTTAGTTGATCTGAATCACTTCCAAATATAATATCATCAACATAAACAACCACCACTATTAATTTTCCATCATCAACATACAAATTACTATCAATTGCGCCTCCTTTGAAACCACATTTGAGCAAGTAACTATCCAACTTGGAATACAAAACCTATGGGGCTTGCTTGAGACCATACAAGGCCTTCTTTAAATTGTAAAAATAATATGGGTTATGTGACAGCTAAAAACAATTTGTTTGTTCTATGTAAACTTCTTCCCATAGTTCTCCATTTAGAAACACATATTTGACATCCATATGATATATCTTGAACTTCTTGAAAATGCCAAAAAAATTCTAATAGCTTCTGATTGATAAACAAGAGCAAAATTTTCAACAAAATCCAGACCTTTGATTTTAGCATACCATTTGCACACTAATATTGCCTTGTTTTTGTCCACCTATCCATGATTATTTAACTTATCCCTAAAGACCCACTTCGTATCGATGACAATATTATTTGTGGTCAAGGAACAAGCTCCCAAGTCTGTTTTTTCTCTAATTGGTCCATTTCTTCATGCATGGATTTTAACCAATTGTCATCCTGGCTTGCCTGCGCAACATCCTTGGGTTCCTCCATGGATGATAGAGCTACATGCACTTGAGTAGGTGGATTTAGTAGCTTCCTTCTAGTCTATACACCTGTGTTTAAATCGCCAACAATGTTATCAACTGGGTGGTGTTTTTGCACATATCTTGAGGACCGGTGGGCTCTTCACTTTCTTCATTTAAAAGTGGCTCTTCAACCTTATCTTCATTATTGAATGGGTCATGGGATTTGGTATTTACTGGCTAATTTACTTCATATTTAACATATTCATCCACTTTGACATCAATACATTCAACAATCCTATTGGTATTCTTATTGTAGCATCTATAACCTTTTTTATTACGAGAATATCCAAGGAAAATACCTTCATCATCCCTTGCATCAAACTTCCCAAGCTTTTCACTGTTCCTCTTGATATAACACTTGCTATCAAAAAATTTGAAATGCTTGACTATTGTTGGTCTACGACACCAATGCTCATAGAGAGTCTTATCATTATTTGGTTTGAAGTGTGATTTATTGAGAATCACTACTACTATGCGAATGGCTTTAACCCAAAATCTTTGTTGAACATTCCTTTCTCTCATCATGGCTCTAGCTAACTATTGAATAGATCTATTGGCTCTTTCTGCTACACCATTATATTGTGGAGTCTCGACTATTGTGAACTGCCTTTTGATGCCATGTTGCTTACAAAAGTCATAAAATTCTTTTGAAGTAAATTCACCTCCATTATCAAATCTTATACTATTGATTTTATAATTTGTCTCATTCTCTTCCATGGATTTAAAGTCTTTAAAATTCTCAAAGTCTTCATATTTCTCACTAAGAAAAGAAACCCACATTGTTATGTTGAAATCACCAGTGATAAATATGAATACAATTTACCTGTGGGTGTTTGTGTACTTGTTGGGCCACACAAGTCCATATGAACAAGCTACAATGTCTAAGTTGATGATCTCCCCTTGGACTTGAATGGTGCTAAAGCTTGCAAGTAGTATTCTTAGGCTTTGATAGCTTTAGCAGATCCTTAAATGCATTTTTTTTGCCCAATCTAACTATCTGATTAAAATTTAGATGTCCAAGTCTCCTATCCCACAACTAGCTCTCATCAATCTTTGATAAGAAACACCTCTCTTCCTTCTCTTTCAGAACATATACGTTGTTAATTGTTCCCACAACTTCAACTACTACTTCACCAATGCCTCTAGACTTGATTTGAAAATTCTTAGCCTTAAAAGTAGAATCATAGCCTTGGTCACACTTATGAGATACACTAATTAAATTATGTTTCATTTCATCAACAAATAAGACATTCTTGGCGTTACCTATTTCATTTGAAAGATTGATAATTTCCTTTCCAACAATCTTGCCAGGTGCATCATCACCAAAGGTCATATTGCCTTTCTCAACTAGTCTCCATGTATAAAATTTACGTATGTCTCCTGACATGTGTCTGGAACAGCCGCTTCAACATACCAATGACTGCCTTCAATCTATGCATATAAGAGAATGTTGAACTATTCTAAATTCTCCTTTTCTTTCTAGACTTTGGGCTCTTGACTGGTTTGCTCAATAATTGGATTAGGGCTTTTATTCTTGAATCTGCACTAAACTGCTCTATGCCAAAAAAATTGATAGTAATAACATTGAAATAAATTCTTCAAAGGAGAAAATGAATTGTTATACCTTAGTCTTCTCATCCTCTGCCTGAATTGCCGATCTTGCTGATATTTTCTTCTTATCTGAGTTGTCTATATAATAAATTCACCCTACAATTCGTTGCCTTGCATCCATAGTTGGTACACGTAAAGAAATAACCTAAAAATATATCTACATACCTGGAAGAAAAATCAATTTCTAAACATTGGTTGGGATGTTTTATGTGTATTTTGATTTGCCTCAACATTGTTGCTCTTTTGTTGAGAAAAAATTCTTTTCATATCACAATGTTGCTACTGACTATTGGGTTGTGCACTAGCTTTGTATTTTGGTTGTTGCATTGACCCTTCTTTTGTTGTTGTGTTGGTATTGTTAGCCCTGAGGTGCAGCGCTGCTATTTTGAAGGCTAAAGGAAGGAAATGGTCTGTTTTGCTGTCATGGAGAGGTTCCCACACGGTCCATCACCTCACTCTTCTCACTCATCCACTCCCATTTTCGTTCACTCATATCCTAACCCAACCCTCACATCGGAACCAAATCCACCTTCGCCTTGGCCCTATGTGAATTAATCCACTTTTTCCCCCATGCACTAATGCGCAAAAATCCTTGAAAAACCTTACATGTCTGTCCATATGTGCCCTTTGCACATTTCTCGAGGTCATCCCGTACCTTCGTGTTCCCCGCCATCGATCTTCTCACAGATTGGACGGTTCGCACTTCACTCGACCGATGTTACATGCTCGATCAACCACCACTGTTAGATCATTCCCACCAGATCTAACAGCTATCACGAATATCACTCGAGCAACAAGCAAGAAGGATACCTGCCCAATAAGGGTGGTTTCCTCTCTCTCCTCCGTTGCTACATGGCACTCGATAAATGGAATCAGGCGGGCTACAACCTTTATCGCTTACCACCCGATTGAAACCATTTCCACTTGGGTAAAACCACTCTCGGCCGTTATCTCTCGAGCACCTCCTTTGCCCGATAGCCATCTGATCTACCCATCTAAGATCTGACGGCTTGGACTTATTCTGCTCCCACCACGACTCAAGCCTTTGGCGACCAATCTCCTCTGTCCATTCCTCCCAATCTAATGACCCTTATTCACGATCACCACAGTTCGTCCTCCGCTGCCTGACCAACGTCCTGACTGTCGATCCATCCCATCCAACGGCCCATATGCCTCCATACCTCGCTTCCCATCAGTCACCTTGTGAGGAAAGTTATTGGCTCTGTCAGTGTTGGTGATAGTCAGACAGTTGAAATGAAATAACGGAATACAAGGTTGAAAGGGGAAAAAACAACAACACGATGCAGCTGAACCAACATAATTGATCATGGAGCATCGCTGGCACGAGCGAGCCACCTGATAGCGCGACGTTATTACCAGAATTTGGTTACTGTGGTTGTCAGGGAAAGAGACCTCCGAGCTCATGTTTGCCAGGTTATGGCATCAAGTAGTTAGAAGAGAGAGGGGATAGATTAAGACACCTCGAGCCTCAAAGGGTTTGAGAGCATTGTAAAAGCCTATAAACGGCTGAAAGTTAGAGAAAACAGGGGTTCAACTTTTGGAGACTGTGGAGACTCTGCTCCTCTAAGCTTCTCATCTTCATTCCAACAATATAAGCTTCTTTTGCTATTACATGTTCAATTCCCATTTTCTCCTCTATTCTAAGCTTGCACTTGAATAGGTTATTCATGTTTTCTATTGTGTCTAATGCTAGATAACTATCATCTTATCTCTACATTGATAAATTAGATTTGTAAGCTTCATTTACTTCCTGTAGCTAGCCATTCATATGTTTTTATGTATGCATCTACTGGTATAGTCAGTATTCTCCATCTATCCCTTGAATCTATAAACTATTGAGCATTAGTGGTCTAAAGCCTTGTAAAGTTGAGGGTGTTCATGCATGTCTTGAGTAAAAGTAGAGTTGAAACGGTCGTCCGACTTGATCCAAACCATCATCTATTCCAATAGTTCAGAGAACAATATTGAAGATTATATGTTACCAGGCATCTCCGAGCTACAACCTAGGAGAGCTTCCTGGAGTGATAACATAATTGGCGCCGTTGTCGGGGAGAGGAAACTGAAGCTCAGCTTCCCTGGGAGATGACACAGATCCAGCTTTGATGATAGACAAAGTCTGGGCACTTTTTTGGTTGTAATCATCTATTTGGCGACTCTACTGGAGGATGAACCTCTTGGCGACTCCACTTCATAGTTTTGGCTCAGTTTGTGAGGCATACTCGGAGAAATCCTCAGAAGCCACAAGCTGACCCAGTATCTGACCCTAAAAAAATCATCAAAGAAAGAAAGGCATTGCAGAAAGGAGCATCAGGTTCAGGTAGCTCTAAACAATATTCTATATATCTTCAAGAAAATCTTGTAATAGAACAAATACATGTTGAGAGTATAGCATCTAATACTAGCAGTGAAGAAAAAATCTCAGAGATTCATAAATCTCCTTATTCTTTAGGTTCTCCTTTTGTTGCAAGCCCAAAGGAAACCTCTCCTCCTATCCATCACACTCCTTTAGTCTTATCACTCACTCCTTAGCCCCTTGTCATTCAGATTTCTAGTACCCTTATAGCCACCACAGCTATGGCTGGACCACAAGCACCTACCAAAATGGAAAGAATCATAGCTGCTAGGTATGGACCTCTAGTACTGCCCACTCCTTTGAATGCCATGCCTAATGGAGCATATCAGAAGTATATGCCTAAGTTCACTGGGATTGAAGGTGTTACAACTGAAGAACGTCTTGAATAATTATATATCCATGATGATAACCTGGACATTAGTGAATATGATGTGTGGATGAGAGTCTTTGTTCAAAGCCTAGATGGAGAGGCTAGAAAATGGTTCAGAGAACTGACCCCAAGATCTATAGTAGATATTGAGGCTTTAGGTGATGCATTCATAAAGATTTGGGGGGATAAGAAGGATCTACTCTACTACCACACCGAGTTTGGGAACTTAAAGAGGGAAAATGGTTAGTTGTTGTCTGAATTCAATAAGAGATTTAACAGCATGTACAACAAAATACCAGCTGAAGTAAAATCCACCACTACCTCTGCTAAACTCACCTATGCCAGTGCTTTTGATTCTGACTTCTGTCTACTGTTAAGGGAGAGGAGATGTGCTACTTTGGCTGATATGCAGGATGCAGCCTTGGAAGTAGAATCAAACATCATGGCTGTAGAGAAGCTCAAGGGGAATGTTGATAGAAGGAGACAGAGGGGTGAAGCTTCATCATCTTTAGATCCCAAGATAGATAAAATGACCAAGATGATAGAGTCATTAGCCTCTGAAATCTCCAAATTAAAGGTTGAGCAGCACCCTGGGAAAGGAAGAGTTCCTAATACATTTGCTCCTAGAAATCCAAATCCATATAGAAGAGCTAATGAGTAGTTGCAGATTCTGCAAAGAAGCAAAGATGTCAGTGAAGACCAAAGGGTGAATACCCCTTTCCAGAATGTAATCATGGAAGAAGAGAAGTTTGAAGAAGATGAGGAGATCCATTGTCTGGAGGACAAAGGCAGTGCCTCCTTTTTGACCTTAGATACCTATGAAAAGTCATTATTCAATGACCAGATAAGCCAAGAGTGGGATGGTGGGGATGTTCTGAAAACTGATGATCAACACAAATATGATATGAGGTCAAAGATGAATAATGCCAAGGAAACTCCTGTTCAGAGAGCTATTGTCCCTGTAATACAACAAGCTAATAAGCAGAGACGACCAATAGTTGATCCCATCATCCTCAAAGCTCCAGCTCACGAGGAAAGAGGCCCTGACAAGTCTCTTGCCCATTTCAACTTTGAATTAGAAATCCAGAAGCTAAGAATACCTATACCTCTGATTGAACTAGTGAAGAATGAGTCCTTCAAGAGATCTATCCTTGAGGCCCTTGAGCCTAAAGCCATCCGAGCCTCCACTGACTATGTAAATCTGCAAGATGACAAACCAGCTATTGTTCTCAGCTCAATGATTGAAAATTATGATGACAACTCCCCATCATTCTATGTCTCTTTGACTATTCATGACAAAATCCTTCACAACTTCCTTCTGGACATAGGGGCCAACCATAATCTAATGCCCAAGGCTATCATGGATGAGTTGGGTCTTGACATCACCAAGCCTTATCATGACCTGTTTTCTTTTGACTCTAGAAAAGTGAAATGTCTGAGATTAATCAAGGACCTTGCTATCACTTTGTCTCAGCTGCACATGAAGAGCATGTTGATGGATACTATGGTAGAAGATGTACCCCCCAAGTTTGGAATGTTGCTTTCCAGAGGTTGGATAAAGAAACTAGGAGGAACATTGCAAAATGATCTGTCCTATGCTACTGTCCCAGTTTTTGGAGGTGAGAGTAGGAGATTTTACAGAGAAGCTCAATTGGCTCATATCATCAGTGATGAAAGGAATCCCACTAATCATCCCATCTATGCTGTCGACACTGATTTTGGAGCTTGTATTCTTCATATTTAAGAATCCCATTTGGCCTCCATGCAGCTTAGAAAATTGGTTTGCAGATCACAAAGGAAGAAGGCCAACAAATTTGGGACATGTTCTTTGATGGAGCTTGCTCTAAGGAAGTTGCAGGGGCCGATGTAGTCCTTGTGTCCCCCACACAAGAATCCATTCATTTGTCTTCAAGTTAACTTTTCAGGTCACAAATAACATAGCAAAGTACAAAGCCTTGATATTGGGCTTAAACACTGCTAAAGAAATGGGCGTCAAAGGTCTGAAGGTGTTTGGAGATGCAAACCTTATCATTCAGCAGGTGAACAAAAATTTCCAAGCAAAGCATCCAAGGATGAAAGCATACAAAGAGAGGTATGGAAGCTCAAGGGTTCTTTTGATAGTTTCAACATCTCTTATATCCCTAGAATGAAGAACTAGCTCGTTGATTCCCTTGCTGTGTCTGCTAGCACGTTTATTCCTCCTTTGCCTCCTAGATTGACTTATGAAGTTCAAGTGAAAAATAGACCATCTCTGCCTAACAATGTCAAATACTGGAAAGTTTTTGAAGATGACGGCAAAATTAATAGGTTTTCACAAGTCATTGATGAATTTTCTGGAATGCACATTGACCAAGAAAACGAAACCATTGAAGAATGCAACCAGTCCAAGCTAAAGGACAAGATTGGTCAGGATAGGATTGTTCAACTACCTAGTAACCATATACCCAAAGGATTGGTGCCTCTAGAGAAGCTGTTTGATCATAATGATATACCTTATAAGCCTGCCAAAAAAGGAAATGAGTCTGTAGTTCATAGACATAATGCAGGGAGTCCAGCCCATCCAAAGTACATAAATCTGTCCACTCACTTGTCTGCTGCCCAATGTTTCGAGTATTGCGCCCCGATGAAACAATTTGCTGATGTTTTTGCTTGGGAGTACAGAGATCTTAAGACCTATGACACCAACATCATTCAGCATAAGATTCCACTGGAAAAGAACACCATCCCTTTTAAGCAGAAATTAAGACCTATCAGCCCTCTCTTATTACCTTTGATTGAAAAGGAAATCAAGAAGCTGTTGGATGCCAAGATCATAGTTCCCCTAAGGTATTCAAAGTGGATAGCTAACCTTGTGGTAGTAAGAAAGAAGAATGGAGAAATCAGGCTTTGTGTTGACTTCAGGAATCTGAAAAAATGCTCTAAAAAAGACAACTACCCCTGCCTAAGATGGAACACTTGCTGCAAAAAGTTTCAGGGGCTAGAGTCATGTCTTTCTTAGATGGGTTTTCAGGTTACAATAAGATTGTTGTACATCCAAAGATCAGGAAAAGACTGCCTTCACTACTCCTTGGGACACTTTCATGTACTCCAAGATGCCTTTTGAACTGATGAATGCTGGGGCTACTTTTCAGAGGGCCATGGACATAGCGTTTGTGGGAGAGAAGGACAAGTTTTTCCTTATTTACCTTGATGACATAACAATCTTTTCCAGCAGTCACGAGGACCATTTTCAGCATTTGAAGAAGGTTTTTCTAAAGTGTAGACAGTTTGGAATTTCTGTGAACCCAAAGAAGTCATAGTTTTCTCTAGAAGAAGGAAAACTTCTGGGACATATTGTTTATGTTAAAGGTGTGAAGATTGATCTAGAAAGAGTTCAAGAAATCTAGACATTGTCCATCCCAAGGTCAAAAAGGGATATTCAATATTTTTTGGGTAAGATTAACTTTGTAAGGAGGTTCATTCCAAACTTTGCAGAGGTAGTGAAGCACATGACTTCCATGCTGAAGAAAGGATCGATAATTAAATGGACAGATGTTGCAAGAAGCTCTTTCGAAGCCATCAAACAAGTTATCATGGAAGCTCCCACTCTAATCAGCCCAGATTACACCAAGGATTTTTATATATTCTCTTTTGCCTCTTATGATACACTTGCAGCAGTTCTATTGTAGAAAAATGATGAAGGTGTAGAGCGCCCTGTGGCCTTTTCAGCAAAAATCTGAGGGATGATGAACTAAGGTATGGCCTTATTGAAAAACGAGCTTATGCTCTCATAAAATCTTTAAAGGCATTCAGAATTTATATCCTGCATTCTAAAGTGGTTGCGTATGTACCTTCAGCCTCAGTCAAATATGTCCTAACTCAGCCAGATATTGATGGAAAGAGAGCTAAATGGATTGAAAAATTCATTGAGTTCAACATAGAGGTGAATCCCACCAAGCTTGTCAAAGGCCAGGGCTTGGCTAAACTTATGGTTGAGGAAAATTGCAGTTTTTTAGACATCAATTGCATGGGTTCAAATTAAGGTGATGAGTAGATAGTGGAAGCAGCAGAAGAGCAAAAGCAAAATCAGTCTTTGGATGAAAATCTAGCCACTTGTGAATGGTATTCCAACATATTTCATTTTTTGCAGAAGCTAGAAGTCCCTCTAGGGCTTAGCTCAAGTCAAGCCTGAGCCATTAAGCTCAGATCAGTCAAATTCTGCATTAATGAAAACCTACTCTATTAGAAAGACCCATTAATAATCCCCTTGAGATGTCTAGATAAAGGACAATATGTGGAAGTCATGCACCAATTCCATTCTAGCATCTATGGAGGGCATCATTATTGGAAAACCACAACCCACAAGATCCTGAGAGTTGGGTATTATTGGCCTACTTTGTTCTCTGATGTGCGTTCTTTTGTGAAGTCTTGTGACAAATGTCAGAGGTTTGCAGGAAGACAATAGCTAAAATCTATGCCCTTGAAGCCAGTACACACCAATGGTCCCTTCCAGTAGTGGGGCTTGGACTTTATAGGTGAGATCAACCCACATTCCAATGGGTAGCACAAATGGATCTTGGTAGCCACTGATTGTTTCACCAAATGAATTGAGGCTATACCCACTAAAAATGCTAATCATCAGGTTGTCACGAAGTTCTTGAATGAGAATATTTTCACTAGATTTTGGTTGCCCAATCAAACTAGTCATTGATAATGTAGTAGCCTTTAGGGAAAAAGAATTGGTGGACATGTGTGGATCCATGGGCATTCAATTGGTGCATTCTACCTCATATTATCCTCAAGGAAATGGCCTGACAGAACCATCTAACAAGAGTCTTGTAAGGATAATCAAAAAATTATTGGAAGACAACAAAAAGAGCTAGGATTCCAAGTTGAAGTTTGCATTATTGGCTGACAGGGTTACCAACAAGAAGCCCATAGGAAATTCTCCATTTAAGCTGGTTTATGGTGCTGAGGCTGTTTTTCCTATCCAGCTGATTCTCCCTGTGGCCAAATTCTTGTAAGAATAACAAGACGAAGAGAATGACATGATGAGGAGAATGAGTAACTTGGTTGAATTACAGCAGATCAGAGAACCACTGGTTGAGAAGTAAAGAATTCATCAGAAGAAGATCAAAGAAACCTTTGATAGAAAAGCAAAGATGGACAGTTTTCAGGTTGGTGACTGGGTTCTCGAATGGGATGCACTAAAGGAAACGAAGGGAAACCATGGTAAATTTGATGCCTTATGGATAGGACCGTTTTTCATTGCTCAAGTTCAGATGAACAATACTTTCATTCTGCACAATTTATAGGGGGAATGTGTTTTTGATGACCCTGTCAATGGGCGGTTTTTGAAACTTTACTTCATATAAGGCTTTAAGGCCTTAATATTGTAATATGTTTTTCAGTTTTTGTTTTATGCAAATAAAATCCATGCCCAATGAACACTAGGAGATAAGTTTTTTTTGGTTATTACTGGAAAGGTAGTAGTCTGCAGTTCTTGAAACCTCGCAGGGAGGCTTTCATCCCCAGAAGGAGCCAGTGTTAGCCCTGAGGTGCAACACTGCTATTTTGAAGGATAAAGGAAGGAAATGGTCTGTTTTGCTATCATGGAGAGGTTCCCACACGGTCCATCACCTCACTCTTCTCACTCATCCACTCCCATTTTCTTTCACTCATAGCCTAACCCAACTGTTATGAAACCAGCTCACAAAAAGATAGAAAAGATAGGTCAGCGCCTTAGAATTCAGCCTCTTCGAGGGGACAACCTCCTTTACATTACATAAATGAACAATTCTTGGATGGTTCAAATGACAAAACCTCCTTTATATATATAGGATTCTAAGGGGTCACAATATAACCAAGCCGACCTAACAATAATAATATAAGGGCACAAAAATAATAATAGAGGGATTCTATGGGGCACAGTAATAACAATATGGGGTCAATAGGGGCACAACAATATTAATAAGGGATACAACTACAATATTAATGAGGGCATCACTATTATTATAGGGACCTAACATGCCCCTCTCCTTCAAAAAAGTGTTGTCCTTAACGCTTGAGTAGTTCTGGATGCTTCAGTATAAAATTCTCATCCTCCCATGTGGAATCTTCAGCAGATAAGTTCTTCCACTTGATGAGATACTCTGAAATGGATCAATTTCGTAGTTTTCAAGTTCTTGTTTCTATGACTGCTTCCGGTTCCAATATAATTTTTCTTTCCTCGTCAAGTTCTGGCAATATTGTTTGAACTGGGAACTTGTCACCTATAACCTTCTTTAAACATGAAACATGGAAAACTGGGTGCACTCAAGAAGCTGCAGGAAGCTCCAATTTATATACCATAGTACCAATCTTTTGCAACACCTTGTACGAACCATAATACTTTGATGACAATTTTTTATCCTTCTTAGCTTGCTTGAGGGACATTTGTTTATATGGTTGTAGCTATAGGAATACCCAATCACCTACATCAAAACTTCTTTCACTACAATGTTGATCTACCTGTTGTTTCATTCTATTCTGCGCCAACACGAGGTTATCCTTTAAGAGTTGGAGAACTTGTTGATGATGCTCAATGTGATGTTCCACTGCTTGAACCTTAGAATTTTCTCTTAAATATGATGTGATGGATGGTGGCTGATATCCATAAAGTGCCATAAATGGGGTCATTTTTGTTGCAGTATGGAAGGAAGTGTTATACCACCATTCAGCCAGACGCAACCATTTGACCCATTATATCTGTTTATCGGATACAAAGCAACGAAGATATCCTTCCAAACATTTTTTTACTATCTCCATTTGCCCATCAGATTGAGGATGATAAGATAAGCTATGAGCTAACTGAGTACCAAGACAAGAAAATAATTCTGTCCAAAAATTTCTTGTAAAAATGGGATCTCTGTCACTTACAATAATTTTTGGGTTTCCATGCAGCTTTTGAATTGTTTCCATAAATGCCGTAGAAATTGTACTGGCTTTAAATGGATGTGATAATGCACAAAAGTGTGCATACTTGGTAAGTCTGTCAACTACCACCATGATGAAACTCTTTCCCTCAGACTTGGGTAAACCTGTGATAAAATCCATTGAAACCTCCTCCCAATTTTGGCTTGGAATGGATAAAGGTTGTAATAGACTTGGTGTTTTAATTGTTTCAGCTTTATTTTGTTGGCATACCAAACATTCCGCCACAAACTTTTGAATATCCGATTTAAGGCCATCCCAAAAAAATTCCTTCTTAACCCTGTGGTAAGTTTTTAAAAATCCTGAGTGCCCTCCTAAGGGAGAAGCGTGCAATTCCAGAAGAATCTTTTGTTTGATTTGGAAATTCTTACAAAGGTATAAGCGATCTCTGTACCATAACGAATCATTTTTCCAGCAAAATGTATCAGATGTACTGGAATATTGTCGTAACTTTCGAATAAGTTCCCCCACTTCTTCATCATTCTTCCATTCCTCCCTTACTTCGTTTATCCAATCTGGTTGGATAATAGAAATGAC
Organism: Pinus tabuliformis; assembly: GCA_031772625.1. Classification (NCBI taxonomy): domain Eukaryota; kingdom Viridiplantae; phylum Streptophyta; class Pinopsida; order Pinales; family Pinaceae; genus Pinus; species Pinus tabuliformis. The sequence continues at coordinate 273,250,694 of CM062816.1, forward strand.
GCACAAGAATGCTTCCACATCCTCATCCTTTCTTGAGAGTGCATCTGCCACAACATTTTGCTTCCCTTTTTTGTATATGATATCAAAATCATAACCCAACATCTTTGTGACCCATTTTTGTTGTTCTTCAGAGGATAATCTTTGTTCTAAAAAGTATTTAAGGCTATCATGATCCATTTTTACCTTGAAGTGTCTTCCCATTAGGTAGGGTCGCCATTTCTTAAGTGCATGTAGTATTGCCAACATTTCCTTCTCATAAATAGCTTTGTGTAAATACTTTCCCTTGATTGGATGAATTTCGAAAGCAATGGGTCTTTCATCTTGCATTAAAACAACACCAATTCCATTTCGAGAAGCATCACATTCCACAATAAAGGTTTCTGTGAAGTCTGGTGTAGCTAAGACCGGTGCTTGGCACATTGCCTCTTTAAGATCTTCGAATGCCTTTGTTGCTTCTGGAGTCCATGAAAATGCATCTTTCTTCAACAATGTTGTTAGAGGTGCTGCTATTTTCCCATAATTCTTAACAAACTTGTGATAATACCCTGTCAACCCGAGAAATCCTCGCAAATGCTTTATGAATGTGGGGATTTCCCATTCCTTAATGGCTTTAATTTTGCTAGGGTCTACCTTAACTCCTTCATGAGATACAATATGACCCAGATATTCCACCTCTTGTACTCCAAAGAAACATTTGGATCCTTTTTCATATAATTGTTTCTCCTCCAATAGTTGTAGCACCCTGTCAACGTGTTCAACATTATCCTTCCAAGACTTGCTGTAGATTAGTATATCATCAAAAAATACTAACACAAATTTTCTAAGGGTTTGAAAATGGAATTCATCAAACCTTGAAATGTAGAAGGTGCATTGTTAAGGCCAAAAGGCATGACCAAAAACTCATAGTGACCCTCATGAGTTCTAAACGTTGTTTTCAGAATGTCTTGAGTCTTCATTCTGATTTGATGATATCTTGAATGAAGATCTAACTTGGTGAAGTAAATTGATCCATGCAATTCATCCAATAATTCATCAATGACAGGAATGGGAAACTTATCTTTAATAGTGAGCTTGTTGAGCTCCCTATAATCCGGACACATGTGCCATGATCCATCCTTCTTGTGCACCAATATTACTGGAGCAGAGAAAGAAATTTGGCTAGGTTTAATTATACCAGCCTCAAGCATTTCTGCAACCATACGTTCAATTTCACTCTTTTGGGCATAGGGATATCTGTACGGCCTGATGTTTGGAGGAACACTTCCTGGAATCAAATGAATAGAATGATCATGATCACGAATAGGTGGAAGATATTTGGGGTTCTCAAATACCATGGAATGATTGTCCAAGAATTTTTGGAGATTTGGAGCAATAGATGAATTCGATGTGGAAACATCTAGCGAACATAATTGTGCAATTACACCTCGTTGTTCCTTTTTTAGAAGCTTTGTCATGCCTTTAGAGCTTATTATCTTTCCCGGTTTCCCTGCAATACCCCTTAATTCAACTTCCTTTCCTTTCGCATAAAATTTCATGAAAAGTTCTTGAAAGTTAAAAGATATTGTACCCAAGGATTGTAGCCATTGGATTCCTAGTACAACATTAGCACCTCCCATTGGAATGGAAAGCATTGGGCTTTTCAATACATATTCTCCCATGGATAGCTTGATATTATGGCACTTTATCGTTCCTCCATTTGCAACCATCACTTGACACTCTAGTGTTGGATATAGGAAGCAATTCAATTCTTTTGTTATCTTACAATGAATAAAATTGTGGGTACTTCCTGATTCAATCAACACTATTACCTTTTTCTTCTTGATTTTTCTTTCTATCTTGATGGTTTGAGGAGTGGTAATTCTAGCCAATGCGTTACAATATATGGTTGGATCCATTTCTTGTTATATCGGCATTGTTCCTAGAGTATATCCTCTTCTTTTGACCTTTCTTGCTCCTTTTCTTCTTCCTCTTCACAATCTATGTAGAATAATTTCTTCTCAGCACACGTATGACCTTTAGTGTATTTGCTATCACAACTGTAGCAAAGCCATTTTGCTCTTTTTTCTTCCAATTGTTGTGGTGTCAACCTTATAGGTTTTGGAAGGCTAGGGGAAACAACACTTCCATCTTTATAGTTGTGAGTGGTATGCTTCCTGGTTGCCATAATTTTGCTTTCCATTTTCCTTGCTAACCTGAATGGCTTCTCTATGAATCAGGTTCCCAAAGGCGAACATTATGTTGGATATTATCCTTTAAAGTCCCTATGAACACATAAATCCTATGCTCCTCTGGAATATTTTTTACCCTTATATTCAATTTTTGGAACTCCTTAATGTGCTCCATTATTGAACCCTTTTGTTTGAGAATTATCAATTGGCTAAAAATAGTGTTGCTTTTTGTATCCTCATAGTGTGCTATCAATTCTTCCATAAAAATTGCCCAAGTGATAATTTGTTTACGAGAGCAAAGCCATTGATGCCATACAAACTGATTTGGTTCCAAATATAAAGTTTCAATACGTACCTTTTGTATGTTTTGCACATTATTGAGATCGAAAAATTGCTCCATCTGTAATATCCATGTTGCGGGATCCTTGCCATCAAACTTCCTCATATCGATTTTTGCCATATGGTGGGTCTTCGATCCAACATTAGAGTCTATGGAATCATGATTAACATTTCTTTTGTTTTCATCATGAGTTTCCTTTACTACCCTTTCACCATTAGTGACCATTTCTTGTAGCAACTTATTCATATTTATCTTTAATTCTTCCATCTTATCATCCATGCCATCTATTTTAGCGTCCATGCCATTCATCTTAGCTTCCATGCCATCCATCTTAACTTCTACGCCTTTCTTTAAACAATCCATCTTAGCTTCTACACCTTTCTTTAAACCATCCATCTTAGCTTCTACATCTTTCTTTAAACCATCCATCTTAGATTCTGTTACTTTTTGTGCGAGTGACACTTTTTGCACTTGGTCTCGTAATTTTGATATATCATGTTGCATTTCTTCCTCTTCTTCATGAGTCATGCTAGAGCTTTCAGGTTGCTCACTAGGTGTTTGCATTTTCTTTCCTCGGGCATCAATTACCGATAATAATGCTTTACTATGCCCTTTGAATTCCTTCAAACTAATTTTTCAAACCAAGCTTATGCAAAAAAAAAAAAAAAATACACACTTTTTTTCACTTTGTAGGAGCTTGATATTGAATCTGATGTATCTCTGTAATTTCGAATCATCCAGTTCTGAAATTACGAGCTATAGTAGCCCTTTGCATCCTCTTTCTAATGCCACCAATCTGATCCAAATTGGATTCTCCAAGGAAGTGTTATGCACAATCTCCCAAGATGACCTGATTATAGACCTTTCCAGAAGAGCGAACTTGTATGAAGTGCCACGTGTCACTGTTTCAACCTTTGGCTCTGAAAAATATATACAAGAAACTACAGTCCGTCCTATTTCTCTACCTTCTTATAAAATTGCAATTGATGCTCAAAGAGAAATTTATGACGATTTTCTCCAGGTCACCTATTTGGAATGTAATTCAGGAGTCTGCAAAAAGACCAACTTCCTCAGATCATATCTCCGCAAATATAGCGCGAAAAGCTTTGAAATTTGGATCCAAGGTTCAGTGTGATTTCATCTCAAATGGGTTTTTTTTTCTCTTCTGAAACATCGTAGAAAAAAAGTTATAGCGAAAATGCCATGATGACCTCTTTGGAGCAGCGAAACCCTAGAATCCAAAGCTCTGATACCAAATGTTATGAAACTAGCTCACAAAAAGATAGAAAAGATAGATCAATGCCTTAGAATTTAGCCTCTTCGAGGGGGAAACCTCCTTTACATTACATAAATGAAAAATTATTGGACGATTCAAATGAAAAAACCTCCTTTCTATATATAGGAGTCTAAGGGGTCACAATATAACCAAGCCGATCTAACAATAATAATATAAGGGCACAAACATAACAATAGAGGGATTCTATGGGGCACAGTAATAATAATATGGGGACAATAGGGGCACAACAATATTAATAAGGGATACAACTACAATATTAATGGGGGCATCACTAGTATTATAGGGACCTAACACCAACCCTCACATTGGAACCAAATCCACCTTCTCGTTGGCCCTATGTGAATTAATCCACTCTTGCCAGTCACCCTATGAGGAAATTTGTTGGCTCTGTCAGTGTTGGTGACAGTTGGACAGTTGAACTGAAATAACGAAATACAGGGCCGAAAGGGGAAAAAACAATAACATGATGCAGACGAACCAACAGAATTGATCACGGAGCATCGCTGGCACAAGTGAGCCACCTGACAGCGTGACGTTATTACCAGAATTTGGTTATTGTGGTTGTCAGGAAAAGAGACCTCTGAGCTCATGTTTTCCTAGTTATGGCATCAAGTAGTTAGAAGACAGAGGAGATAGATTAAGACACCTCGAGCCTCAGAGGGTTCGAGAGCATTATAAAAGCCTATAAATGGCTAAAAGTTAGAGAAAATAGGGGTTCAACTTTTGGAGACTGTGGAGACTCTGCTCCTCTAAGCTTCTCATCTTCATTCCAGCAATATAAGCTTCTTTTGCTGTTACATTTTCAATTCCCATTTTCTCCTCTATTCTAAGCTTGCACTTGAATAGGTTATTCATGTTTTCTTCTGTGTCTAATGCCAGATAACTGTCATCTTATCTTTGCATTGATAAATTAGATTTGTAAGCTTCATTTACTTCCTATAGCTAGCCATTCATATGTGTTTATGTATGCATCTGCTGGTACAGTCAGTATTATCCATCTATCCCTTGAATCTATAAACTATTGAGCATTAGTGGTCTAAAGCCTTGTAAAGCTGAGGGTGTTCATACATGTCTTGAGCAAAATTAGAGTTGAAACATTCATCTGACTTGATCCAAACCATAATCCATTCCAATAGTTAAGAGAACAATATTGAAGATTATATGTTACCAGGAATCTCCGAGCTACAACCTAGGAGAGCTTCCTGGAGTGATAACAGGTACGATTTTTAGCTTCTTGGACAAAGGTAATTGACTTCTTTCCCTTTGACTCTCCTGCTGAGCTATATTTGGCCTCAAATCCAAGACCAGATCGATTTGTGGAGACTCTCTATGCTTCCAAAAGCTCATTCAATTTTTCCGCCCCCTTTACAAACTTTTGGTTGAAACTCAATTGATTCCTTACGTTTTCCAACTCCTTTCTTAACAAAACAACCTCTTTCTCAAGCATTTTACATGATTGACTCTTTTCACTGAGCTACTGCTTTAAAGTCTCTTGTATCTTGTTACCTTCTTCGATTTGCAGGAGTAATGGTTCAACAACTTCAACTTTTTCTTTGCTCAACAACTCCTTTTGGGTTTTATTTTTCTTTCTCTGTCTATCAATCTCTTCAAGTGCACTGACCAAATATCCTTCTAGTTCTACCTCACCCTCTTCACCATTAGAATTAATGGCTTCAACTTTTAGATTGTCTATAGCCATAAGCATGAACTCTTTTCTGCTTTCATCACCTCTATCCTCGTTAGAGGATTGGTTGCCCTCACTTTAAATTGAGTTGGCATCTTGGGTGTGGAAGTTCTTATTTTTGGCCTTCTTCCTATCCTTTTGGAATTTCCTAAACTTTTCTCTTGGATCATATTATTTCTTCTCCTTTTCGGAACATTTGGAAGCATAGTAACAAATTTTTCCACAATTAAAACACTTAAAAGGTAGCTTGCATTTGTATTTTCCTAAGCCTCTCTTGAGCTTCCTCACAAACTTGGCTTCTTCTTCATCTGATTCACAATAAGAATCATCACACTCTTCCTTGGACCTTTTATCTACTTTGAAAGTTGACTCCTTTATTGTAGGCTTACCATTGGAAATTCTCATCTCACAGGTGGTGAGTGTACCAAGTAATTGGTCCAAAGTGAGGGTCTTCAATTCTTTCATCTCCTCAGTGGATGATACCTCAAGACTAAATATATTAGGGAGAGATATCAACACTTTTTGAACTACTACAAGTTCTTCTAATTTCTCATCATCATGCATCTTTAAAGACTCAAATTGCATTCTAAAACCTTGGAATTTGACTTGCTTTACCTTGTTGTCACCTTCATAGAAACTGCTCATCTTGACCCAAATAAATATTGTTGTTGAGAAGTCCATAACCTTAACAAGTTTTGAGTCAGGTAGGTCAACAAGAAGTGCATTCTTGGATTTTGCATTGCATACGAACTCCATCTTCTGATCTTTTATAATCACTGTGGGAGGCTTTTGATATTCTTCTTCTACATCATCCCACACATCAACTCCAAGTGATTGAATGTAGGTCTTCATCCTTACTTTCCAAAATACAAAGTTTGTTCCATTGAACACAGGTTCTCTATTGGTGAATCCTCCTTCCTGGTTTTCCATGGTCCTTGATATTTCTTCTAGCTCTTAAATTGATCTGAAATAACCTGGATGCTCTGATACCAATTGTTAAAAACTAGGACAATACTAAGAGGGGGCGAGCGGGGAGTGAATCAATATTATAGAAATTTTAAAACATTGTTTTACTTAGGACACCAATAAACTTTCCAACAATTATTTTATATGAGTATGGCAAGAAATAACATATATATCACAATGATAACACACAAATTCTTCAAATATTTCTTTCAATTTCTTCACAAGGCAAGCTACAACTTGTTGTTACAAATTTCTCTAGATACAACCAACATGAAGCACTACTCCTTGATTTACCAACTACAACTGAAAGGAGCTACAACCCCTAAGTTTATCAGCTACTACTAAAAGGAGCTTCAACCCCTAAGCATTTACCAATAACTACTAGAAGGAGCTACAACCCCTAAGTATTTACCAATAGCTACTGGAAGGATATACAACCGTTGACTTGCAAGCCACAACTTGCATGACCTCAATGATTCATCTTTCATACAATTTTCATACTCAAATCATGAAGCCAATCCTTTTTACAATATAAATCAATTTGTCTCTCAAACACTCACCAAAACCACCATTACAAACACCTTAAGCAATTTCACCATGCTGACCAAAATTGTACTTTTCCACACACACCTATTCCCTTTTCTCATCTTTTTGTGAATTTGACTCTGCTTATAAGGAAATTTGGATTGATATTTTTGGAATTAAAACTCATTTGTATTTCACTTTGATATTTTGATGAATATATTTTTCTTTTCCTTTGTCTTGTTCAATCGAGTCTTCTGAATCTTCTCTTCAAGTTATCAAACTCTCCTTAGATGTTTCTGCTAGAAAAAATGAGCTTAACTGCTCAAATTTACAGTTCTGGAATATTTATAGGATTTAGATGAGGTTCTTCTAAATTTGGTGATTTCTAAATTTAGTATTTTGGCCAAGTTTTCCACCAAATATGTCTATGATGTTATTGAAATTCCAACTCGTTCATGCCTGCACTTTAGCACTCCAGGTTTTCGACTCATCCATGCCAAATCTCTAAGGTTTTATGTAGGAACACTACCAAAATTAACCTTTGTGGGTTCTCTTTATGCTATAGCCTTGAGGGCTTATTTTGCGTTGCAAATATTTATACCCTTGGTCACTGTTAGGTTCCTATACCAATAGGAGTCATAATTTTGAATGACTAAGATTAAGCATTGTAATATTGTACATACCTTTGCTTTTTGCAAATGTTTTCCATATTAAAAAATTAAAAAATGTAAAGAGGGTATGTCCTAAAAGAATAAACAAAGGACAAAAAGAATAAGAATAAGGTCCAAAAATAAAAATAAAAAATGAAAATATATGAACCCCAAAAGACAAAAAGAGACCATGAAAGTGAGCAATTCAAAATGTCGCTACTATTTACTTTAATGCATAATAAATGATTGTGTGCAGCTTGTTACTCATGCCACAATCCATGATAGTAAAATTGCTTAAACTTGGCTATTTCATGTTTTGAATTTTATGTTTATAGTTAGAGAATAAAATCTGACCAAACAATGTAAACTTGGAAGATCATTAGATAGGTAGTGTAAATAAAATGAGCTCATCAGTTTAATCTGAGCCCTTGGATGATATAAGGTTAGAATTAGATAGTTTATTTTGTAAAGAAAAGAAAAAGATTGATAAGGGTTTTCTAGCCTAAATGCACCCTAATAAAGTGAAGAAAAAATGGTAGGATGAGTAAATGGGTAAGTAGTAGAAAGGTTGCAGAAATATCATGTGATTATACAAAAGCACTTATGTCATTATCTTAAATGCAATTTTCAAATATGCATAAGTAGTAGACAAAGCAAAAACAATGGTTCACAATATGGTTTATTTAACACCCCCTCATTCATTTCACCCTTTTACTTCACTAACTGCCATAAATAAGTTCTAGTACTTAAAACCTACAAGTCAAAAAGGCTCAAAGCATTTCTCTGACTTTTGGAGGGACTGGACCCTCAGCTTAATGACTTAGGGGGACAAGTACTAGAAACCCCCTTCATAAAAACACATTCCCCCTTCATAAGAATCCATTTCCCCTCATTAACCTAAGAAAACCCCTTTTCCTAAGGTTTAAACACCTTTTTCCTAGGAAAAGTGACTCACCCCCATGTAAAACCCTTTCACACAAAAAACCCATCAAAAGTTTTTATCCTAAGTGTAAATCAAAACGCGCAATCACATACACTTAACCCCTTTTTCCTTAAGAAAATCCACTTCGCCATCACTTTCATATTAATTAAACTAACTTTATTATATAAATTCCCAAAAACCGTTAAGCTCGTATTAAATTAAAACCCTATATAAAATATTTAAACCCCTTAGTTTTTAATAAAAACTAATATAAACTACCCCTTATCTCGATATAATTTCACTTAATTTACCTAACCCCGGTAAAACTTAAGTTAATCCCTCATCAGCCTCACCCAACTCCCTAATCCCTCTTTAAAGCTTGACCTGATCTCTTCACCCTAGATTAGTCCCTAAACTAATCCTAAAACCACCATAATTAAATCCTTGGGCCCCCCATAAATTCCCATCATTTCCCACTGCGCAGCTTTGCCCCTCGACGACCGTTGATCATCCCTTCCCCACATCCAATGGCCCATAATCATATCGGCCAGGCCCGATGCCTGAAAAATAGCCGCCCGATAAAGTGGGTTTCCTCCCGATCTCCGATGCTACGTGTCAAGTGATGTATGGAATCGGGCGAACCCTCCAGAATATAGCCCGCACCACAAAAGCGGTGTAATGGCCCTCCAAAACCACTTTCCCCATTTAACCAAAAAACCGTCACTATTCATCCGAAGGTGAACCTACCAAAAAATTAACCGTTTTTCTATAAAAGCCACGAAGCCCTCTTTTGCTCTTTTTTTCGCACATTCTCTTTGTAAACTGTGTAAACCATTGCGACCACTGTAAACTCTGAAATCACCCACAGACTTCTAATTCTGCCCTATAAGATGTTGCAGACAGCCAGCCAACCTTTTCAGACTGTACCAGGACTATGCCAATCGCTGTAGCTACCATGAACCAACAATTTCAGAGCCAAATCGCCCAATTCCAAGTATTTCACCATGGAATACTTCTTACCCCTGAAAAATTTCAAAACCGTTGGCTTGTGTAGTATTTTAAATTAAGAAATTAAGTAAAATACTGCCAATTTTAAGAAATTGTTTACCTAAACCCTCTAAAAGTCCCAAGAACCTTTGCTGAAACCTCTAGAGCGTAATTCAAATCCACAAGAACTGAATTATGGCTACCCCCATCGCCATGGACGTTAGACCAATTACAATTCCCCGCCTAGACCTGGACCACCTTCCCTTGGCTGACAGGGACTTCCAAATAAAAGACACTACTGCCCTAGAGCCCCAGCTCAAAGTGCATTGCCAAAGTAGGGACATATACCTTAACCATGCTGATGAGATTGGCCTTTGGGAGTCAAATTTGCCCAAATACCAGTTCCCCCAAGTTCACATCTTTCCAGGAATTGTTCATATGAGCTATGTATGCTACGTCCCCAGTCATAGAACCATAATGTCTCATGACCAGAAGGTCCTTTTTACTATCACAGTTGAGTCCATTAATGAAATGTTGTAGTTCCAACCAGGGCCAAATCTAACTCCACTCTCAATTGGAGACCTGTTGGACTAGTATCCCAAGCTAAGCCCTACAAAATTGGTCCAGTTATTCCAAGCCTTCATTAGAGAGGAAAAACACATCCCCAAGGAATCCCCTCCATACGTATTAGCCATTTTCTCTCCATGGGGCCAGAACATTGTAACCATGATATCATGTGTTTTGGGTTACACCACAAGCGAGTACATTGATGAAATTATTCTTGCTTTCATGTCCATTTATACCCCAGGACAACCTCCTGCAACCATATATGACTTTGCCACATTCATAGCTGATAGAATGCATGAGCAGTTCACAAGAATGGGAAATGAGAGGGTGTTCAAATACTCCTCTGTATTATACCATCTATTTCTGTATTATTAGTCAGAGAAGTTTCCTTTTACCCTCCAAAAGCTTGACACCAGGGGCCAACCTAGATCTGTTATTTTTTGGACCCCACTTTTCCATGAGTTTGGATCACCTTATACATACTCAGATTTTATAGATTCTTTTGTGCATCCAGTCATGACCATGCTCACTAGGAATCCTCCACCTAAGATAAGCCCAGAAATAAAAAAGAGTCCTCTAGCTCTCCAAGCAAGCCAAAGTGGGTGACTAGTACCTTTATCAGAACCACATAGAAATCAGAATATATGGTTGCCTGCTTGCACCATATAAGTTTCCAAGATACCTCCCTATGATGTTGTTTGCCTTAGAGTATTACAGACAAATCATCAATGCAGATGAAGTCAACTTCGTCAATGCTAAGAAGAAGACCTATTTCAAAATCAAAGATCAATTAGGTCCCTTCATATGCAATTCCAGAGAGGCAGGGAAAGAGGCAGACCTAATCCTACAAATAATGAAATTCCAAAGGAGTTTTGTATGGAGATATGACCCTTTGGAATTCATTACCAAGAAAAGGCAAAAGGTCAAGCTAGGACCTTTCATCCACCACCCTATACCAGAAATAGAGGCATATGCCAATCAAACAGAATGGGTGGAAGGTACCCTAGTAGACAAAGACAACACAAGAGTAGATATAGAAAATGCTCTGATTGATTTGGAAAATCAGCTTGATGACAGCTCTTTTCTGCAGGTACCAGAAGAGCAAGAAAGAGCCATGAGTACCCATCCAGTCATGCAGACTCCTTAGAATGAGGAGAAAATTCCAAAAAGAAATAGAGAGGGAGCTTCCACTTCAGGAATGGACACCTCAAATTTGCAACAGGAAACAAGCAAGAGGCAAAGGCTCAATCCGGCCTCTAAACAGGAATACACAGAAGAATCAACACATGTTACAAACACATAAGTAGAAAGAAGTAGGCCCACTACTCCATCTGAAGGCATGCAAGAGCCTTCCACATCACAGACTCAAATGTTGGAAAGGCAGCTTAGTGTGGAAATATCATCCTTCAGCAAGCCTGCTGACAAATACCAGGACATAAAAGACAGGTACAAGGAAATCAACGTGAGAAATGAGAGGCTTAAGGCCCAAATATATGCTCAGTACCTAAAGCTGACTCCACAAACCAAACAAGACTAATGTCAGCCTTTGACATTAAAGAGGGAAATCAGCAGATGTCTTTCATCAAACCTACAGCTTAGCAGCCCAAGACAACATCTGATTTCAAAAAGGTTGACTTTGAAGTGTTGGCAAGGGATATTCATCCCATAGACCAGATTGACTTGCAAAAACAAGCTAGAGAGATGATATACTCCACCCTGATAGGTAAAGCCATAGATTCTCATCAGCTACAAAACTCTTTAAATAACATCTCAGCACAATTTCAGTTGGAGAAGGCCTCCTCACAGGCCAAGGATACAAGGATCAAGTCCTTAGAGGACTTAGTGATTGAATTGGGACATGATTCCAAGGATATAAAAGTTACATAGTAGCTTATAAAGAAGAAAAACGATGATATTTTTGCACTTAAGAGGCGATTAAAAATACCCTAGCTGCAACATCCTCAAACTCTAGAAGTCATAGAGCGCTAAACCAGACATGAGGAGTTGATGGACTTGGTCCTAAAGCTGAATGATCAATTAAAGGAGATAGAAAAGGAGTTGGATGCTTTAATTCAATTGAAGCAAAGCGACTTAGACACAACTTATAAAGATGTCATCCCTACAGTATCCATAGCAATCCCTTCTATACTAGCAGCTTCACTGGCACCTACAGCTCCACCTGCCACAACATTGCCAGTCACAACAGAATCTACAACAACAGGTGCATCAGGAGAGAAAGCAGCAGAATTGGTTAAAGCCATGGAACATATGTCTATCCAAGCTACAGAGATGAACAGATTGAAAGAAAAGGTGGCAATTTTGGAAACTGACTACAAACTTGCCTTGCTTAAGCAAAAGGAAGAAGCACAAAAGGCCTAAAGAATGAGTGAAAGAATCAAAGTCTTAGAGAAAGACTTAACACTGGAGAAACCCCTTAGGCAAACAAAGGAAATGTTGTGGGTCAATATCATTGACTCTATCAATGATATTTGGCCATCAATCCAAGTTATTTTTGAACAAACAGAGTTAATAAAGATAGCTACAGAAGATATCCATAAAGTAAAGGAGGAGTTGGGAGACAAGCCTGAGGACACCAATAGACTCATCCACTTCCTCAACAGCAAGAATAGGTATGAGATCCATGAGATAAACATAGAAGATAGGACTGAGACCATTTTGGAAATAAGGAAGGTCCTTTCCAAAAGGAACCTTAGCTTAACTTAGAAGAAAAGTGCCATAACATTCAGGTAGCCATTGATAGGTTCATGGCTAAATTCCAAATTTTGAGGGAGAAAGGTATGTCCAGTCCTTTGGTTATCAATGACAAAATCATGAAATTTTTGTACTACGGTAATAGACTCAAAAAATTGGCTAAGGAACAAGCTAGCACTTCATCAATAAAAGCCCTGCCAACAGGCAAAGTTTTGTACAACACATTTGAAAACATGTTTTTCCTTGAGCATGAGATAAAACATTTATTCCTCACCAAGCCCAATTTTTCCAAGTATATTGAAGCCGATGAGATCTATAGGAGGATGATGAATGTAAAATTACCTGATGCAGAATGGTGGGAGTCAATGACTGATTTACTATGATAAATTTACAACAAAAAGTCACTACACAGTAAAAATGAGAGCAGCCAGGTAAACAGATGAAAATAGGGCAACATAGTCAAAGAGTATCAGGGTCAAAGAGTATCAGGTGAAAGATAAAAGTTGAAGAAGATTCCAATGTGAAACACCACAACTGCAAGCCAGCACAAAGGGCTACAAATCCAACCATAAAAGCCAGCAGTACCAAATAAAAAGGGACAGCATGAAACAGTTCAATATTTGTCTCTATCTTCTTGCAAGAAGATATTTGTATTTCCTAAATTAAATCTCAAGTTAGTTTGAGATATTTTGTAATAATTTTTTGTATAAATACTTCACAATTCGAAGTATGTAGGGTGGATTCTTAGACATTTCTATAGACTTTCTTGATCAAAGACTGTAAGCTATTGTATCACTGTTTGGACCAGCAAGCTAGATTAATGAATAAAGCCAAGACATTTCACAGGATTCATGTGTAGTGCGAAGTACAGACAAGTATTTTCTCTTGTGTTGTTATCTTTCTTTAATTTTTTTCCATAATCTTTAATGTATCTAAAATATGAATGCTATAATATGGAATGATATCTCAGAATTTGCTTCATTGCACTCTATTTTAACTATTATGCATTTAAATGTTTTTTTGCTAATTATCTGAGTTAAGGAATTCTTGATTGCTCCTTAGTTTAGGTAGTTTCCCTCTAATCTATAGTAAAGGATTCTTAATTGCCCTTTGCTCATGATTATCCTTTGTTCCTCATTTTAATCCCGGTTTGAGAATTCTTAAGTGCTCTCTCACCCTGGTTAAGATCATTTCACCCATCCGACCTAAAGACCTGTACTTCACTTTGCTAGCTTGCCCTTTGAACACTCCCTTTAATGAGTTAATCCCAGTTCTGTTGTCCTTCTTTGACTCCATAGCCCAATGGTCCAGATACTTCATTCTATCCATTTGTTTTAAGGATTCCACCATCCAACAATCCCAACAAACAAAGCTAAATCATATAGAGAGAGCCCTCTCTGAGTCATAGGTTGGCTAGAGCCTATACTTAAAAGATTGGTTTGTGGTTACCTCAGTCTTTTCCTTTTTCTGATAAATTCTAGTGAAAAATTTTGAGTGATAACAGTCACAATATGCACTAAACCACATCAAAAATTGTATCATAGCGCACCTTCCATTACTTGAAAAATTGTTTCCTATCAATAAAGACTCTGTCTCCCAGCCTTGTTTCCCCAAACATTTTCGTTTTGCATCTTAGTTTTTCCTCTTAGATTTTCCTTCCGTGATTTTTCTCTACAAAATTTTTCTTTGTAGGTAAGTCTTCATATCTCGACTAAAACTCTTGACATGCATATCTTGTTTCTTTTGGGTAAGCTTTTCTTGACTGGCCTCATGCTAATGTCACCAATGCTACGTGGTGCCATTTGAGTGGTCACACATGTCACTCTGATTTGGCCCACTATGGTACTAAAAAAAATCGAATATTCCTACCATGTGTCCCCCTTGTACATCATGCTAACATCATTATTAATCAATTTGATGCGGCCACATGTCCTGTTAGAGAGGAGAGAGAAAGGGATTTTATCCATTTGACTCCATCCCAACTATGTTTAAAGGGATTTTATGAGCTAGAAATAGATTCAAAGTCTATGCATCATCACCAAATTTGCCTTAACCATTATTTGAGCTCTTCTTCATTCTTCTTTGTTGTTTCCTTCATCATAATCAACTTTTCCATCAATGACAACACATTTCTAACATACTTTCCCCCCACTCCATTAGAGATGGTGGGTATGATCCCATGTGGCTTATGAGAATGTCCATCAAATGCGGTTAAAATAGTTGGAGATGGAACCAACTCTAGAGACCCTATCGCTTTCCAACATGATATTGACATGACGGAAGTGGAAGCTCCTTCATAAAAAATGGTTCGAAAAACATTATTTTTCTAGTATATTGCTTTAATTTAAAATATAAATGATGAGGGAGTCTAGGTTTAACACATGTAGTATCAAACATAATAACATGAGAATTATTCAAGTCAACTGCTCCAATTACAGTGAATAACACACTCTTGTTTGAAAGACACGAATGGAGCACCTTTAACACTAACATCGAATAGGGATTTTGAGCTAAATTCTAAACCATGGAATAGTTCTAATTAACCCTAGTGTTTGGATTTAAGTTCGAGGGTTTCAAGGATCCTTTTAGAATCCAAGGTATAGCCTCAATAATATGTCTCTCTATATGGAGAGGTTCTTGAGAATCAGGAGCAAATTTATCCTTAGAAGACTCTAGGTCTCCATAATCTCAAGCCCTAGTTGATAAATCAACTTGGCCTTTAACCATATAAACATTCAATAATATTCCCCTTAAAAATGGGTGACCCCTAGGTGGGGTCTAGTATTAAAATTTACACTAGCAAGTTGGTGTTTCCCTTGGGGAAAAGGGTTATTAAGTACAACCTAGGAACTAGAAGATCCTTATTGAGCTAACAAGTGTTGAGAATATTGAATCAATGGGCATAGATGAGTTAGATGATCTCTTTTGCATAAATTATAAGGGAATTGCACTTTCTTTTTGGACTCTTTCTTGCCCTCACCAACATTGGCACTGGGTTTATTCACATTTTCTTTCTCTTCCTTCCCTTTCATTTTCAATCATCCTTTCTTCTTCCCTCCAGATTGTTGGTTTCCTTTGGAATTTGAAGATTGGATCGCATTAATTGCAGCATATTGCGAATGAGGATAGATAAACAACATAACTTGCCCAAAAAAAGTAGATTGCAGAGTCATTTGCTATAATTGGTTCACTAACAAACTAGTTGTATTCAAATAAATCGATCCTACCACCCCATTAGTTTGGGGCCTTGATTTCGGTTTGGTTGATTATTTTCAAGGTGTCGGTGCATAAGGAAAAATTTCACAAAGGACTCCAGACTACAAATAAATGAGATCCAATTGTTTGGCCCTAAATATAACATGTTCTTCTATGAGAACTCAAGAAAGTGATACATCTTTAGAGATGATTCACTATAACAACTTCAAAAATAACTCAATAAAATATTCATTAGGTATTTCTACTTTGATCATTCTCTTTCTTCTCTTCCATTCTTGGATGTGGTTGGAGATATGAGTGGTATTGTCTTATTTAAAATTGGCTAGGAGCTTAGTCTTGATGCCATATCAGATAGGAAAATGAAAGTGGTTAAGAAACACCATGGCCAAATCGTTAAACATTGAAAATGATCCCCCTTTAAGTTTAATTTACCTTTTCGCAACATTCCCAGCCAAGGTGCATTGAAAATTTCTCAACCTAATTGAACTTCCAATCAAAGAGTTTGATGAATACCATAGGTGAAATGTGGTTATATGATCTACAGGATCTTCACCCAAATTTCCTTCAAACTTAGGGATGTCCGAAGGAAGTTCAGTAAGGACCGCAGGCCAACTCAAATCATACCAAACTGGGTCATTGGTTAACTTCAACAAATCTGGAAAATTAAGAATTTTTAGAAATGGTAAGCGTGGAGAAGCTATAGGATTCCACCCCCCTGAATGAATTCTTCTAGAAGGACCATATTTTCGAAAATAATACCCTAGATTTGGACTCGCATTAGGCTTCCAGGGATTATTGACAAAAAGTCCCAGATTATGATATAAACCTTGTTGTTTGAGAATATATAAAGGATATCTTCCACTTATCATAGACCTATGAGAAACATATGGATTACCTCCTAACAAAATATCGTAAGAAGGAGAAACCCCTTGGTAAGAGTTCCAAGTGTTAGCTAAGAGTGAAAAATCTACCGATGTACTACCAATAAGGAAGGAAATACTCCCCTATTGACCAAACACCTGATAAGGGATACTAGACCCTGAACCACTCACTGTAGAATATGCCATACCCTAACCTTCTCGCCCTTGAAAAGGATTGGTATACTAAGATAAACCTTGAAATGGAAGATATCCACTTCCTAAGGAGTGATTGAAAGGAGGGACATGTCTACTTTCAAAATTGAACCCCTGTAAAGGGGTTAAACCATCAGCAAGGCACAATAGAAGGAATGATAGATGATAAAATTATCCTAGGAATCCCTACAAATGGCATCCCAAATGAGAAAGAACCATTGAAAGGAGCATAAGATTGTATGCCCCCACTTGGGCCAGGAGTATGGGTAATTCTAGCAGCTACTGTGGTGGGTGTAGAAGTGGATATAGTAAGGAAGGAAAAGGTTCCCCTACTCACTGTTGAAGAAGGTGTTTGCACACCAGTAGAATCAATATTTGTACTAGTGCTACTAATATTGGCCATCGAAAGAAGGAGATTTTAGAGGAATGAACTGAACTGGGGTACCCACATATGATATAACATACAGGAGGTTCGAGGGAAGCGGGTCTAAAGGAGTCAAAAAGGACTCTAAGATTTCTTCCACCTATACCCGATCTTCAAACTAAAAAAGTACCCTAGCATGGACTAGAATGTTTCAGTCCAAGTCACGAATAAAACCATGCTCTTCCTTTGTAGTAAAAAAACCTTGGTGAAGGATTTATCTCTGTTGCATTAGATTGAACTGGCTCAAAAGAACTAGTGGAATTGCTCCTATGCCTTCAAGGTAAAGGCTTGACACTCACTAGAAAAATCCAACCAAGCCTCTTAGACTAGTGTATTGGTCAATCAAACACCTTTTATAGAATAAAAAATAAATGACTAAGATCACCTAAGGCAAGCTAGCAACACAAAGAACTCACTAAAAACTCCTAACGATATAGACAAGCAAATAGCCTTCAGGTATTTCCACTCTAATTTGTTAGGACTGAACACAAAAATAAAATAAAGTGGATAACGGGCCCTCTAAAGGTAAGCTTAGGGTGATGAGGGCCCAAGTCCTACCAATGAAGGTAACAAAAATAGTTACACTGACCTCCTTAAAATAACCTTAGCTGGTTCAAGTACCCTCGCTTTGTAGGGCACCCTCCAGAAGTACTATGATAGTGATAAAAAATTTGTCTTAGATACCATGGGCATTCCCCCTTGCAGTCGCCTAGGTGGTACCTAGGAAAGGAAACTAGGGTTACTAGCTCGTAATTAGAATCCGAGGGGGACAATCGTGAGCAGGTGCTCCGACAAGTAGGAGAGGGGGTATCTCTCTTTCTTAGTGTTTCATGGCCTAGTGCTTAACTCTTGTGTGAGAGGAGATTCCCTGAAAACCTATATGATACTATATTTCCACCCTTTAATCAACTTCTATAAATTTTTTTGAGTGGCCTTAGATATTTTACCCTCTACATACCTATTCCAAGGCCATCAATTTTCCCTAGACTAGTTGGTATTCTATGACAAAAAGTAAAGTCTAGTTTGTTTTAATTAAGTGTTCTTTTTAATGTCTGTTATTTAGGTCAGAGGATATGGAAGTGAAACTTGTGATATTTCAATGGGAAAGAAACCAATAAGAAAACTTAGGCTACATGAAGTGCACCTTTCTTTCTTCGATGAACAATAATTTCTACAAGGTTCTATGAGAATCTAATAAGTAAAACCTTTTTTTTTTTTTTTATAAGAACTCACACATACAAAATCAACCAAAAAGATCAGATTCTTATCCTATTGCAAACTGATATGCAATGCAAGCTTCTAGAATGCATTAACAAGTCTTAAGTAAAAAAATAAATAAAGGCAATAACTAGCAAGGAAGAAAAACAAACAAGTGCAATAATGCACTTATATAAATATCAAATATTGAAGTAAAATGTATGCCTCAATATATCAATGAAACACCCAAGTCAAGACTACCAAAATACTTTTTCTCAAATTCACAAGAAAATGAAATGTGAAAGAACCAAGAGAAAAAGGAAAAGCATCCAAAAAAAAATTGTTTTTGTTTTTAAAACGAAACCCAAAACTTAAAAAAAAAACAAACTAAGGATATCAAAGAAATAAGGAATGCACAAGACTCAAGCTAAATAAACCAAGAACCTTAGACACAAGAAAATCAAAGCTTTAAATCAAGCAAGAGTAAAGGAAACCAACAAGTTCCAAAAAAAGAGATACAAGAGTCTCACAAAGATGATATTTAAGAGCCTCAAGTGAATGAGATTCTAGAACCTCAAATAAAGAAACTCAATCTCTTTACAATAATGAAAGAAGGTAATGTAAAAGGATCAAACTTTAGGTCAAATAAAAACACAAGGAAAGAGATGGGCCACAAATCAATTGCAGATATACAAACTGTTATGCAAATGAAAAACAATCCAAGACCTCAAACAGGAGGCCAAGAACCCAACCCAACTCCTATTACTTTCAAAAATCAAGAAACCCTAGATTGAAAGAAAATCACTCTTTCATACATAATTCAAAGCATAAAAGGCAAATACTTCAACAGGAAAATTTCCAATCTTCTAGGAACATTAGAGACTAGAAAACATGAAACTTGACCTTTCTGAGCACTCATCCAAGTGAAAATTTCCACTTTCTAGACATATACGCAACTACCTAGAACACAATCTACATATCTACACACACTTAACAAAGACAAACTACATATACATGATTTTCTTGCAATAAAACAACGTATACACACAATTGTTCTGAATAAAAACAATGTATAGACTGTAAACTGAGGAAAAAGTAAGAATTAAACCCAAATCCAAAGGATTTGGCTAGATGATCAAGTTCAATATGGTACCAGAAGACTAAAAGGACAGGAAAAAGACAATCGAAACACCTAGACCAATTTGGAAAACCCTTAAGGAAATACTAATAAGTATTTCCCCAGTGGAGTTGCCAATTCTATTTGAGCGAAAGGTTCCCTAGGGCTAAGGTTGAAAGCCCCAACATAGCTGAAAAATAATTCAAACGAGAAAACTAAATCAAACATGTGTAGTATTTTATTAACAAAGGTTAGAAAAGGAGATGTACTTGTAGGTCATAGATTTGATTATGACTCCACATGGTCCAAACCCTGACTCTTCTTCCATAAGTTGCTGACTTGCAAGATAGAGAAGAAAACACCAACAGATCATAGAATTCAAAGCACATATGCATATAATTCTATTAGATCATAACAATATCCATTACAATTTCACATTCATAAATATAAACAATGAAAACTAGAATGAAACATGAGTTTCTTTATTAGAATGATAGTAGCAAGAGATGGTAAAGCTACAACCTGATCCTAGCTATTGACACTGACATAACATTCCTTTGTGCTTCCTCTGAATCCATCCTACCCTATCCAACAAAGATCTCCTCTCCAACAAAATAAGTCTGATGCGAGATGAAGGGGGCTCAACATCCATGCATGGAAACAAGGTTTTCCTAGAGACAGGGGAGTGTAGAGAGCATGGGATAACACAAACCTGATCTGTGTATAATTTGGCAGAGTAAGGATGCCAATCATCACGATGCTTTTTAGGCCAACCCATAGGGTGTATTTATACCACCAAAAAATAGTTAATTCAGGTGGGCTTCTAGTCTAACCCATAAACCCCACCTGAAAAATAGCTTTATATATATTTTTTTCAAATTTAAAAAGGTGTACGTGGGAAGCATTCAAAGGAACCACGTACATATGCGCGTTGACAGTGGGATGAGTCGCATATAGTTTTTAAAATATTCTTTTTTGAGATAAGGACAAATCTGCAAGGAAAAATGGATCCACCCAGGCTAATCAAGAACATTTGATCCACAAGAGTGACAAAACATGCTATAACAATTAATATTCTCTATGGGTAGTTATATATTAAGTTGAAGGTTATGTGATGTTTTGTCAATAATCGTCATTGTATTTTGAGCATTGCTCTTTGAGGTTGCTCCATTGAAGAGGAAAATGAACATAATTCTCTATTTTTTACTATCAAAGATATATTTTTGATCCAAATTAGATCATTATATTAGTTTTTATCCATCTCGATGCTTTCAAAGTGGAAAAGTGGAGGAATCAACTCTTAGGACTACTTTTATCGATAGGGCCTAGTTTGGCAAATTTGGGCTGAAACCTTCCAAGATCATTTTGAGGAATAAAATGATGTTTTTTGGGGGTAAAATATTGATACTTAAGTAAAACATAGTTTTGTGTTATTCTAGACATAAACACCTTTCCAACGATACAAGAATCACCTCAATCAGAGTCTGTACGCAAAAGTTATGCCACTAGGAAGTTGACCTTCCTGTATTGACCACCATAATTCAAGAGGATGCCATGTTAGCCACCATTATTCATGTAAAATGTGTTATAAATGTGATCATTATGAAGAATACTCTAGCATAGTCCATATTGTAGCTCTAATTAACAATTGAAGGAGTCAAACTTAACCACTAGTAGGCTATCAAGTTATGTTATAATAGGGCCACTATGAGGAAGAGGGGTATTTGAGTGCATTTTGTTCCATAGATGAGAAGAGTAGCCACAATTGGATAGGGAGAGAGAAAATAGAGAGGATTTGTGCACTATAATATCCCATGAGCCATAGCCCTCACTTCTTTGTACTTGCATCCATTTTTTCATATAGAGAAAGAAAGCAAAGCAACCTCACCTTCTAATTGGATTTTCTCCTGAAAGTGTTTCCCATGATATAGCTTGTGTCAATTGTGGTCTGTGAGTTTTTGTCTTTATAAATTTGATACTCTCTATTTTCTACATAATTATAATTTTCGTGTATGCACAATACCAAATAATTCACAGATCTCTAAATCTAGGGAGAAATAAACCCTCATAGTGTAGATTTCACATTTTATAATCTATTTTAGTAAATCTGTTGTGATGAATTGTCCAATGAAATATCTGTGGTATTTTACTGATCATATTGGTATCAGATCAGGTTTTGTTGGGGATATTATGGGGAGTTACAAGGGATCCAAACTGGTCAAGCCAAAAGCCACAAAACTCCAATTGTGGTTGACAAATTTATGAATAACCCTCATGACCATGTAGAGGAGAGGTTTGTACCCCTGGAAATAGAAGTTGTATATATAAACCATAATATGAGCATCCTCATGGAGGGATTGACCAATAAGCTTGGTTTATTCAGAGAAGATAGTGGTTCTAACGTAGAGGTATGATTAGAGGGGAGATTAGGAGATTGGGAAGAAACATTCAAGGAGTTGAAGAAAAAACCTGAAAAAAATCAACCTAGTTCGAGTGCCATGAACCATTCACAATCCCTATTTAAAAATGGAAGCAAAGGTAAACATCAAGTTGTATAAAGGTGACATTGACACTCTAAAGCTAAATCAATGATTGCAACGATTAGAAGTTTATTTTAGTGTTCATCATATAGAGGAGGAATGAAAGATTTTATTTGCTCAATTGAAATTAGACGGCCATGCCCTAACTTGGTGGGAAAGCCACACAGAGACCTTGATGTTGGAGGGAGATCCTCCAGTGACTAAGTGGGAGGATGTCAAAACCCACATAAATTCACAATTTTACCCTATTGGGCATGTAGAGGACTAGTGGATCCAATGGAATTACTTCAGGTAGAAGAAAGGGCAGAGTGTAGAAGAGTACACCACCGAATTTAGAAATATGTCCATAATATCAGTTATCTCCCTAGAGAACCTAGACATACTCATCAAATATCTAGGGGGGTTTACACAACCATCTATAGAAGTAAGTCATGTTGTTCAAACCTAGATCAATGGACGAGGATTGCGTACAGGAACAATACTGAGAGAATAGAGGCCAAAATAAAGGGAAATATAGTGGGTCAAAGAAGAAGGAGAACCAAGGCGCTTCTAAGGAGGGGAAGAAGAAGTTGAAATGGGGAAGGAAAAGAAGATAATAGCCAAAATGCACTAGTGCAAATATCCTATCAACCATTGTGACATTGACGATCACACAAAGGAGAAGTGATGGAAGTTGCATCAAGAGCTTAACTCGAAGAACACAAAGAAAAATAGTAAGAATAAGAATCTCATGGCCATTGATTCGAGAAACAATGTGGAAAACAACTCACATATGGATGAGAAGATTATTTGTACATTAGTGTAGAAGGAGGTGAACTAATTAGCCACCAACAACAACAAGAGAATGAAAAGACCAGACTCTTCCATATAAAGATACAAATCAAGAAGAAAAATCTCAAGATCATAGACAAATATCACTACAACATAGTTGGTCAATAATTTGGGATTGAAATTTCATGATCATCCAAGCTCATATCCATTGGGATGGGTAAATTAGGATGCATAAATAAAGGTAATCGAATAGTGCAATTTTAGATTTTCTATTAGTGCTAATTTCATTGATGAATTCGAACTAGATGTAGTTCCCATTTATGTATGTGGGGTGGTGTTTGGATTTCCCTATATGCATACACAAGATGCATTCTTCATGTAGAGAGCCAACCAATATCACCACATTAAGGATGGGCAATCCTTCACCATCAACACACACAAGAGCAAGCCTAAAATTTCACTAATAAGTGACAACCAAGCCAAGAAGTCGATCACTTCTAGCAAGAAGTATGTGTTACTATTTTTAAGAGAAAATCAATCTATAAAAGAGTGAGTGACATGTTTTCACTTGGAAAATCATGTTTTTGATCAAAAACTCTAGAAATATCAATTTCCTTGCCACACTTCTCACAAATTAATAACCATGATTCATGTTTTCACTTTGAGGTGTGGGAGATATCATTTCTTTTGCTTCATAGCTAGTCTCTTCAACATCATAACTCCCATCCTTGAAAATAAAAAAATAACCTTATGAAAGAGGAAATATGAACCTTCATCATATTATATATTGCTTTAAAGATCATCATATAAAATAAAAATTATTTAATCATTTTTATGTTTCAAAAAACAAATCCACCTAAAAATATCACTTTTATTAACCACTTATATTTTGTAAAAACTTAATATTAAGAAATTGCTAAATAATATTGAAACCTTCTAAATCTAATCTCATATGACCATGATCCCTTAATAATCTATGTTAAGGTGAGAACAAGAATCTTAATATTAAAGAAATGCCATTTTCTTTGTCACACTGGTCACAAATTAGTAACAAAGATACATGTTTTCACTTGGAGGTGTGGGAGTTCTCAATTTTTGTTTTGTTTTGTTTCATAACTAGTCTCTTCAACAACATAACTTGCATTCTCTAAAATGTAAAAATAACCTAATCAATTTTGACTTCATTATGAGATTGTAAATTTTGATTTAATATAAATTGTTTAAAAATCATTCTATAATATTTTATATATATATATATATTTTTTGAAAAATCAAATCAATTTAAAAATAACAATTTCATTAATATTAATATTTTATAAATTTATGAGATACAATTTAATTAAGCATCATAATATTATGAAATATTATATAATCCATGATATTCAAGATTCAAATCTTGAAAAAATCAAATAATATATATATATATATATATATAAAAGTCCAAGGAAACTTATATCATAAAAGGTGAAATCTGCAAAAGACAAATGAATAATCAATGATAGTTAGTAAGATAGCAATGGACTCCTCGTAAACCTAGTGATTTTTTAACAACTCATAACATACCAATGGACCCTTCGTAAACCTGGTGATCTTTTAATATGTTAAACAAGTCAGAGCACGAGGTGGCTAGTGTGTTAAACAAGCCATAACATAGCAATGGACTCTTCCAAAACCTAGTGATCATTTAATATGTTAAACAAGTTAGAGCACGAGGTGGCTAGTCCCTTCAGTGGTGGTTATTTCACCTAACATTCCACAGATGAAGGAGCAATCTAGAATAGTTTTACGAGGTTGTTTTCCATCACGTGCAACCATCGAAAAAGCACTTATTTGAGAGCTTTAAGACCTACGAACATGGTGTTTCCAATATTCAATATATTGGAATGAGGAGACATTTTATGAAAGTGACACAACTTTTCATGCATAAGAGTACACGCGTTAATCTCTCATAGTTATTTAACGAGTGAACAAAGAAATATGAACGTGAGTTAATGTCTCAGTTATTGAAACAATGAATAAACACAATAAAGAAAGGAGTTGTCTATGCAAGTAGGGGAATTGTTGTTTGGTTGGTTAAAAGTGGTTGGAATTCGGGTAATTTTTTTTCAAAAAGTTTCGTAGATGCTTTTGAATCATGTTTTTGGTAGTGGAAATGGATTCAGCGCCATCAAAAATGTCTAGGGCACCTAAAATTATGAATTTTAACAGCATTTACTTGGATTTACAGAGATCCCTACTAGATTTTTCAAAATATGGCTAGAATTTCCATAACTTTCAATGCAAAAAAGGCATAATTTTTAGACTACGACATAAAGAAATATCAACATTTGTGTTAATGATTTGTAGAAAAATTGCTACAATATCACTTAAGTGTCATCCTTTAATTAACTTTGAGAGCATCAAATGCCAAACAATTATGTATCTCTCTCTTTTTATTGTAGACAATGCTGCACAACATTTGGGGAATGTATGATTTCCTGTTATTTTTATATGTTTATTATTTCTTGATTGATTATTCTTGAATGACAATATTGTAGAGTTTTAATAGTATTTTATTATTTTTTGAGTAATTATTTTTAAATTCTAATATTGTGGAGTTCTAATAGAATTTTATTATTAATTGAGTAATTATTTTTGAATTTTAGTATTATGGGTTTCAATAGAATTTTACTAAATTATCAGATAAACATATGTTGAAGTTTTTATCGATCACAAGTGTCAGACATGCCTTGGCTTGGTTCACATGTATTTTAAGATATCATTGGAAAGTTAGGTGAAAACCATGAATAGTAATGGTTAAGAACGTGTGCTTAGCCATTACTGGAATTTAATATTAAAATTGGTCCTTGTCCCATAAAAAAGAGGATCTCATATTGTGGCCTTAAAATTAGATTAATATCAATATTATTATTAGAAACATGCATATAATGGAGTGTGTGAAAAAATATAGCTCATATGATGGAGGATAAACCAAGGGTTACAATCTTATTAAGAACAAAGAGGCCCGCTAGCAGAGATTAATTATCTATAGAAACTAGCTCTCCATATTGGAAGAAGACGTCAAGAACCTAAAGCAACAAAACGAGTTAGAAAAGTTGTACAATTTGAATGCCCAACTTTTATGTTGCCTCTCATGTGCTTACTGTTGATAGGGTGGCTTTGGAGGGCCTAGCATTAGACCTTTTTAGGGGTTGCAAGCCTCCTAATTTCAACTCCAATACTTTAGGTTGGATTATAGCAAGTGGAGTGTATGACTATGGTGGAAATGACTGTGGGCATAGCATTAGAATTTTGTATGGGTTGGAGGTCTCTTGATTTCAATTCCAACTCATGAAAATGACTGAGGTTCTTAATAAATTATATTGAATACTTTGTAGCCAATATACTTTAAGGAAAGGAGTTGCACAGCCCTAGCCAGCAAATGCAACAAGAAGCACGCAGTAGCACGTAGCTGCTCCTCAGCGGCCTCCTGCTGCTGGGGATTGAGCACCATGGATGCATCAGAGGACGGAGAGCCTCTCTCAAATCAACAGCAAGAAAATGAAGGAACAACAAAAGCTTTCGCCTCTCTCATTTCTGCAATGGGCCCGACAAAGAACAGACCATCAGTCACTAAGTTTGTTAAAAGATTGGAAGACAATCCTGAAATATCACTCCCTTCTGCCCTTCCCTGTAGAGCAGCACTTTCTCTGGCGGAGTGTGGATTAGTGGGGCAGTTCACTGGGTTATGGTCATCGCCCAAAACTGTGCAAAAATGGGTAGAAAGGATCTGGACGGCGTCAATAGATGGGAAAATCTCAATTAGGTTTTGTGGAAGAGGTTACTACACCTTTCACTTTGAAACCAAGGAGGATTGAGATCTGATATTTAGGAATGGACCTTATTTTATGGATACAAGGGGATTGTATCTAAACAGATGGATGCCGGATTTCAATCCAAAAATGGATGTACCCAATGCCATCCTCGTTTGGGTCAGACTGCCACGCCTTCCCCTTCATTTTTGGGGGGATGATTCGGTCAAAGCCACAAGAAATGCAGTTGGGAAATATATAGACATGTGTGAGCCAAAGGAAAATATACATGCATGCGCCAGAATCTGTGTAAAAGTGGATCTTGGGAAAGGGCTACCAGAAGCCATCAAAATCAAAGTGGACCAGTGGACACACATACAACAGCTGGACTATGAACAAATCCCCTTCAAATGCAAGGTATGTCACAAATATGGCCATTTTGCAAATAGATGTACAAAAAAAAGAAAATGAAAATGAAAAGAGTGAAGACCCGAAAAACAAATGGGAACAAGTTAAAAGAAAGAAGACAGTCCACAAACAACCAAATCTATCTTCCTCGCAGCCCTCCACATCCTCTGATCTCCACCCTCCATCACCAAAAGAAGATAATAATCCTCTTGCTAGCCTTAATCCTTTTGAGCCTCTGGATCCTTCAGCCCCCCCATCCCCTGGACCAAGATCTAGATCCAGATCCAGATCCCCACAACATACCCCCAACCCCCCTGCATCCCCTCTGGTATCAAACACCCATACCCCTCCCCCCCCCCCCCCCCCTCAGTAGACAGAATCCTAACCAGAAAGCAGTCAAAGGAAGCACCCCCAAATGTAGAATATCAAAAAAAAGCAGGAAGAAAGACAAACAAAGAACTCAGGGATGAAGCAGCAACAAAGGAAATGGCATTAGGAATGCAACAACTTATGGAAACCTTCTTAGGAAGGAGCATAGGAAACAATGAAAAAAGCTAGCAAAGAGGGAAAGGAGCCATGCACCACCCAACAAGCAAATAATGATAGTGGTCTCCTCGAATTACAGAGGAATGGGATCATCCATCAAAGAAAATGCCACAAGAGACATTCTGGAAGAAGAAAACCCAGACATCCTTATGATTCAGGAGACAAAAATAAACAGCCAAGAAACTGAAAATATAAAAAAAATAATTCAAAAATTATGAAGGGGAAGCAATACAGGCAATAGGAGCGTCAGGAGGTATTTGCACAATATGGAAAAAAGAAACCTGGGAATTAATAAAATACAAAAAAGATCAGCACTAGATCCAAACAGATCTAATGCACATTAGTACAAAAGAGAAGTACAATGTCATAAATATATACGCCCCAAATCACTACAAGGAAAAAGAGCAATGCTGGGCCACCATAAAAGAAGCACTAAAAGAAATGCAAGCTGGGAAAATAATACTAGGAGGAGATTTAAATTCGGTAAGAAGTATAGAAGAAAAGTTCGGAGGAACATACCACACAGACCCATCCAGGGATATTCTAGAAGAAATAATGGAACAACACAATTTAATAGACATCCCACCAAGCAACGGGAAATACACCTAGAGCAATAAAAGAGTGGGCAAAAGCAACATAAAAGAAAGGCTGGATAG
Organism: Pinus tabuliformis; assembly: GCA_031772625.1. Taxonomy (NCBI): domain Eukaryota; kingdom Viridiplantae; phylum Streptophyta; class Pinopsida; order Pinales; family Pinaceae; genus Pinus; species Pinus tabuliformis. The sequence continues at coordinate 273,279,251 of CM062816.1, forward strand.
AATTCTGATACAAGAAAACATTGCAGTAATGCACAACTACATAAAATAAAAAATTGTACACACTATAGCATCTGGCCATAAATCGGTGACAATAGTCATGGGTAAATTGGAAAACCAGGGACCGCTCCCATTTAGATATAGCTCAATTTGGGATAGCAACATAGAAATCAGCGAATTAGTCAAGGAAGCATGGGACCCAAGAGTAACAGGATCACCACAGTATATTTGGGAAACAAAATTAAAAACTGCAAGAACCAAATTAAAGGAATGGGCAAGAGCAAATGAAATAAAAAAGAAAAGAAAAGAAAAAAGATTTACAACAGAAAATGGACAGCATGCAAATTGAAAAAGAAAGCAAAGAAGAAGGCAAGCAAGATTATCTAAGAGAAAAGGAAATCTTTTGGGAAATATATAGGGAAAACAGGAAAGAAGAAGAAGAGGTAAGATTGAAATCCAGAAGCTTGTGGCTCAAGGCAGGGCACAAAAACACATCATTTTCCACAACACAATGAAGATAAGAAGAGCAAGAAACCAAATAGAAAAAATACAAGTTGACAACCAAGATGTCAAAGGTGCAGAGGAACTAAAAAAAGCAGCCTATCAGCACTTTAAAAACTTACTTTCAGCCAATGAAGAAATGGCTGAAAGTGAAGATTTCTTAAAGCACACACAAAAAAAAAGATCAAAATGTAGCAATGTGCAAGGATCCCACAGAAGAAGAGGTAGTGGCGGCCATATGGAGCCTGCATTCAGACAAAGCCCTAGGGCTAGAAGGGTTTCACAATAGCATTCTACAGATTTCATTGGTATACCATCAGAAAGGATTTTTTAAGAATGGTGAAGAATGTCTTAAAAAAAAAGAGGAGGCAACACAAAATCCTCCTATCTTGCTCTAATCCCAAAGGAAGCAAACCCCTCAACATTCAATAGGTTTCGCCCTATCTCTCTTTGAAATTCATCTTATAAGATAATAACAAAAATAATTGCAAATAGAATCAAGGAAGTGCTTCCAATAATCATATCTGAAAATCAAGGAGGATTCATGCCCAATAGGCAAATCATAGATAATGTAATTATTGTACAGGAAGTTGTACACTCTAGTATGCTAAGGCAAGAAAAAGGCCTCATAATCAAACTAGATATGACAAATGCATTTGACAGGGTCAGCCATCCATATCTAATGGTTGTCCTTCAGAAACTTGGGTTCTCAAGAGAAATAATGGAAGTCATACAGGCATGCATTTCTACTCCATGGATTGCCCCCCTCATAAATGGAAGGCCCAGTGACTTCTTTCAAAGCACAAGAGGCCTTAGGCAAGGTTGTCCTCTCTCTCCCTTCCTATATATTATAATGGCGGAAACATTAAGCAGCGCTCTAGAAAAACAAGGAAAGGAAAGAAATATCACAGGGATCAGAATAGCAAAAGGAGTAAAAATAATAAACCACTCACTCTTTACTGATGACACATTTCTGCAGGGAGGGGCATCAAGAATAATAGCAAGGAGGTTCAAAAAAGTTCTGGATGATTTTTTACAGGTTTTAGGTGGGCTATTAAACAACACAAAATGCAGAAAATATGGATGGAATACCCCTCCCAGAACTATGCAAAGGATCTCACAAATCTTAGACATCCTTGTACAGGAAAAATGGACACATTTCTTTTACCTGGGACTTCCAATCTCAAAAGAGAACATGAAGACAGAAATATGGACTAAACAAATTGAAAAAATGAAAAACAAAATACAAAGTTGGGGTATGATGTGGCTGAATATGGCAGGAAGGGTAATACTAATCAAAGCATTCCTTGTAGCACTACCTATCTACCAATATGAAATAATCATGGCCCCAGCAAGTGCCCACAAACAAATGGAGTTAATTTTAAGAAGCTTTTTGTGGCAGGGGGGAAGCAAGAAAACAAAAAATTTAGTCTGGGCTCATGAATGCAGCACTGGGAATGAAAATAGTATGGAGACTAATTATAGGAAAAGAGAGTTGGTGGAAAAAGACTCTTATATCAAAATACATGGATGGCACTAGGAAAAGACTGCTTAATGGAAATATCCCAATAAGACAATGCACCCAAGTATGGAAGCTAGTTAAAAAAACATTTCCATTAATGAGTAGATACATCTATAAAATCCCAGGCAATGGAAAAACAATTTCAATTTGGGAGGACAGAATCATGGGAAAAGAACCACTACAGACTCATCCAGAAATTGAAGACATACAAGAGTGGATGAAAGGTAAAGGTTTCAATACTTTACACTTAATCTCTTAATGGAACCAAAAGGAGTGGCAAGACTGGAAAATCTTAGCAATTCTGGTAGATCTGGAAGGGCAATGGAGCAAAATCAGGTAGCTCCTAAAAGGGGCAGCGCCAATCCACCATGATGAGGAAGATGATTATCTTTGGGACCCAAGCGGTGGACATTACACAGTTAGGACTGGATATAAAATCCTTCAAGAACAACCAAATCAACAAGACTGGGATTCTTTGAAAATAACATCGAAATCAAAAAGTCAGCCTAAGATCAAAATGTTCATCTAGACTCTTTTAAAAGGGAGAATATTGACCGGTGAAAACTTAAAAAAAAGAGGCTTTCAAGGCCCAACACGATGCCCATTATGCATGCAGGTTGAAGAAAATATACATCATTTATTCCAAGAATGCACTTTTGCCAAAGAATGTTGGCAGCAACTGATAAGTCCATTGGAAATAAGAACAAATTTTGAAAAGCCCTTGTCGGATTTTCTTCAGACCTTTGAGAAGGCCTACCCATACACAACAAAGAATAAATTCACAATTCAGAGAATATGGAAGTGCATTTTAGTAGTCCTATGTTGGAAAATTTGGTTGACATGAAACAAGTGCATTTTCAAAAATCAAATTCCAAGGATAGGGAAGACCCTCTCAAAAACGTGGGGATTAACTTTTGAAATCCTCAGCGTTAAAGGAACAACATCAACAGATTATAACACTCTTCATCAGGAAGAGCGAGATTGACTCAGCAAAGCCATAATAAATAATAATGGATAAAAAGGACAGAGGAAGATAAACTCAGGAAACATATGGAAAATAAGAATGAGTGAAGAGGAATTGACAAACTGGAGGAAAAATCAGAATAGATATTGTCTATACTTTGATGGGGCCTCAAAGCATAAATTAGGAAAGGTAGGGGCAAGGGGAATAATCCTCGATTTTGATGGGAAAGAAAATGTCACATATGAATGGGGATTGGGACAAACCTCAAATAATAAGGCAGAAGCATATAGCTTGTTGATGGGAACAAGAATAATAAAAAAAGAAGAGAAATTCAAAATCCTATCATAATAGGAGACTCAACCATAATAATAGAGGCAATGGAAAGAAACAAAAATCCAAGCAATGAGTTCATGAACATAATTTTTAGAAGAATTAGGAAGAACTTGGAAGGCTCTGGCGAAGTAATCTTCAGACATGTCTTGAGAATTCACAATCAACAAGCGGATTATCTTGCAAACCAAGCAGTGGAAAAAAATGAAGGGCATGTTCGTGAAAACTAGGAGGAATATCACAACTCTGTTCCTTAATAATCAGCAAAAAATCACAAGTATAAAGCTCACCAAAACCAAATAAAAAATCACAATGATAAAAGCATTAAATAAAAAAAAACAGTCAAAAAACAACAAAGGACATATCAATGCAGTAACAGTGAGGAAATCACGGGAATGCAAAGGAAAAATCATGAAACTCTAGACTCTCGTATGAGCAACAGCAAGAAGGAAAATTGCAATCCTAGTCACAAGAACCACGTTGCAATCTATCTCATCGAAGGCAGGCCTCGGGTTGTGTTAAATCACTACAAGAATAGAGGGTGCCTTCACAAAAATCACAGCAGCAATCTCAGCGAAGAAATATTCATTTTCCATCTTGCAGACTTCATCTTAAGCCCCCACCTTTCTTCTTACCCAGCTCGCTCACCCCGTATCCTTTCACTCCCTTCACTCCATCCACTCAGCGATCCATTGCAGCGCAAAGCCCTTCGGAGCATCCATGCCCTCCATCTACCCCTCCCATTATCCCAGCCCTCCTCCTTGACTGTTATAACCAAATTCTGGTCTTCCTTCAATTATGTCGTTCACAGGGACTTCAACTCTATCAAAATACACGGGAAAAACCCGACCGAGCGCTCAAACCGGACTTCAAAAGAATATTCACCCGCAACTACAATTATCGACGGGTCCACACTCCCAAGCCATTTCCGCAGTGCTGCTCCTTCCTTTCTCCGACCTCCGATCAAATCAGGACCGTTGATCTGGCGCTCGATCCGACGGTTGTCGCTTAGCCTGATCAATCAAACTTGCGTGACAATCCTCCACCGTCGATCTGTACTCAATGGATCTGACGGTTCACATCGATTTCGGGTAGATATCAAGCACGAAGAATACCCGCCTGAAAAGTGGTTTTCTCTCTCTCCTCCGCTGCTACGTGTCGCTCGGTTAGTGGAATCGGGCGACCACTCCTTTTTACCACTTATGGTTTCTACCCCGCCCGAAATACCACTTCCGCATATAAATCCGCTTTTATTCTTGGTTAACGTCCGGACTTGTTCACGCCTGATGATCGTAGATTTCAACCATCGACGACTTTGACGACTCCTCCAGATTCCTCTTCCACTAGCGCTTATGGTTAATATCCATAGTTTATCCATTGATTCCAATCTACATGATTTAATCTTGGTTGTTATTCATCTAACAACCTCATCCGTTGGTATCCGATATTCAACGGTTCCTGTGTACGACAAAAGGAAAGTGCTCAACATCAGCAGAAGAAGAAGTATCTCAGGCAACACAAAATCAAGGAAGCACAACAAAACAAGGAGCAATAAGCAGAGCCAAAGGAAGAACAAGCAAACAAATCAAATGGAATTCAACTCAGGAGCAATT